>OZ014462.1:4995822-5319334 GCA_963966035.1 Acleris laterana
GGAGACAACCGATGGAGGTACTGCCTTACACCGCGGCACCCGCCCGACCCGTCCCGCGGCCACGGCCGCTCCCGCGGCGGGCGCCTCGGCCTTATCCCGCTCGTCTCGTTCAGAATGAGGTCAATTAACGGACTAAGCCGCGCGCCCCCCCCGGTCCCGCCCCCGCTCCGCTCCCGCGGGTCGATCACTTGCCCTCCACAGACAGTTCGACATAGCATTGTTGCCGAACTTTGGGTTACGGGGTCCAGGTTGTAGCATACAGTATTTTATATATTATTTATCGCCTTTATTTATTTTTTTACATACAAAGCTATTTTATGAGAAATTCCCTGTTGTAAGTGGCACTCCTTCGAAGGTTGTCCCGGTTTTTGGCTTTCCGATCTGCTCCGAAGTGCCGTTTACGATTTCGGGGAGCGTGCATGTTATGCGGAGTCAATATTGGAGGATTGAGTTGCTTTGCAGGAGTAGTCCGCCTGAGTCTGGCTGGGACAGCCTTCTGGCGCGAGCATGGCCGCCGAGACCGGCCGGCGCGCCCGCGCTGCCTTCTCAACTATAATCATCTAATGATACTGGCCAAATGAATTCAATATTTATTTTTGATTCCGGAGAACCTATTCTGCTTAAATTTTGCTTATAAGCGTCATGTTTATTTGTGGTTATTATTTTATTTTCGAGCGTAGTTAGCATTTATTTTGAAAGTTTATGCGTGTAGACTGTTATTTTTAAAACCAATGTTTTTTCCGTTGATCCCTTTCGTTTGTCCCACTCCTTTCCCGCATGGTACTAACACGTTTGGGGGTTTGATGCATGCATGCTTTTTTGTAGTATTAGTGTATTAGTTACATTAAGATGCTTGGAATATGATTTCGGGTAAATTGATTTTTGCAACCGAAGCGGCATTTAGCATTTGGGCTCCTTATTTTACGCTGGATTTTGATCAAAATTTATCTGACGTCATATTTTTATTTTCTGATCTGGACATTACCCGTAAAAAATGATTTGCAATTTTGTATTTCCTAATTTTGCCGTCTAACAGAGACTTATCAAAGACCCCTTTCGCGTGGACTAATGAATGTGTTCTAACTTTGTATCCTAATGCACTTCCAGGAAATAACTTGAAGAAGTGCCGAGCGAGGTACGGCCTCGACCAACAGAACCAATGGTGTAAGCCTTGCAGGTTTGTTCTCTTTCCCATTCGTTTTTATTTATTTTTGCTTAACAGAAAATCTATGAGCCGCATATTTAATCAACTATTCGGTAACTGTTATTTTGATATTGTTTCTATGTGGAAAGACTTGGCTTATCTCTTGGTCTTTATTGTTTTTTCCAAGAGAGCCCGGTCGTAACACTTTGGTATTATTTAATATGAAGAATAATCCCAAAGATGTAGTTCATATTATGTTCTTAATCAAATTCCTTTTTTGTTTTCGAACGCGGCGCTCGTACAGAGCGGCACAGGCGACGCTGATTCAGAAAATGTGTCTTTTCACAAAGAAATATATGAAAATATTTTGGCAAAGGATACGGAATAGATTTTTTTGAAAGTAGACAAAGAGTGGATCGTAGTTACAATAGGCGTAGCTGTACCGGCACCGTCGAAGGGCAATCATTTGTCGAAGAAAAGCTTTCAAAAAAATCTTGACACATTTTCTGAATTCCGCTCGCTTTTTTTCTTTCAACTCTTTCATTTAAATTAAGTATGAGGTTATAATGTTTACTTATCGAAATGTTTTTTCCACTCATGATTGCCGCTTCCATCGGATGCTGGATTCCGCTGGCACTATTGGTGACGATGTTTTTTATTGTTTTTTGCTCCAATACAATTTTTTACTCCGTTCACCTCGCGCCATTTGATTCGTGCTGTCATCACCATTTTTTTTCACTGTCTCCTATTAATCCTTTTTCTTATTCATTTCCATCGTTTCCAACTCACAACACATAATGGTAATCTTCATTATTTTCCTGTTTTACCTTCCTTATTCTCATTCCCATTTTTTTTTATTTACTTTCTATTTGCATCATTCCATCTAAAACTATTCTTCTTTCTTCGTGCTATCTATATCATGGCTTCCTACACTTCTCCATCCCATCCTTTGTGTGACGTGATGGGCAACAGCCCTGAGTCAACTGGCGTGATGGTGTCGGGCGGGCTCGGGCTGCTTCGGCCGGAGCCGCCGCCGCTGCCGCCGGCCTCTCTGGTGAGCAGCCCGGCCCAGGAGCCCACCTACGTCAACCTCTAGTGCCGGCCTAGCCCCGCCGGACGAGCCACGGTCAGTTGTCGTAGACTAGTCGGTTCAGGAAAGGTTGCTGTCAAGCTGCGCCATCGTACCCCTGTAGGATTCAAGGACCGTTTTTACTGTTCTTAAACTTCGTCCACCATAAACGGGTTGTTTTAATAGAAATGTTAACGTCTGCAACGCGCAGCGGCTTGACGGTAGCCTGGTCATTTGAACCGCACATAGGCTGTGTTACGTGATGTTGGCATTGGTTTGACGTGAAGTTGAAGTGTTAGCTATTTGTAAGAGGGGATTTAAACTTTACGCAGCTATAGTTTGTCTTTTGACAGTGCATTAATTTTTTACCGCTTTGAAAAACAAGAGATTAATTCTACATTGATAGTAACGGAAAAACTCGATGGAAACTAGGGGACTGTTTCCCGTTCTCCCGTCTAAAATTGTACTTTGCTAGAGCGAGAAAGGTTCTGGAATAGCAGCTCCCGTAAAATGATTTTCCATGATTGTAATAGGCTGAGCCCCGATTATTAGGCATTTATTTTTGCTGGCGCGAAAGAAACAAAGTATACTGCGTATCCCCTTTTACGTAAACTGTAGGTAGTTGAAGTTTTTTGGCTATTTTAAACAAAGCATGTGCTGACAATTATAACGAAAGATTTTGTTTTAATGTACATAGTTGCTTTTTCACCCTTTTTTTGATTGTTTGTTGTTTCAAGAACGATGCCTAAAAATGTACGCCTTATTAAGTAGGTATACATGGATGATGTTTCATCATTAGCTCGGAGAAATAGCTTTCGAGATATTGGTTAGCTGTAGAATTATAATTTTTAAAATAATATAGTTAGTTAGGTTTTGTAAACTCTAATAATATTACCCCAATGCCAACGTTTTCTAATTGTGTCAAGGATGTTGTGAGCTCGAATGTTTTTCTACTTTACGTAGTGACTTTTTTAGTTTTTTGTGGTTTTTATCAGTTTGCTTTTTTAGGTTCTTCAAGCCGTTATTATGGCGGTTAACCCCTTTTATTTTGTAACTCGGCATGAGTTTTTGATCAGTCCTAACATTGACAAGCATGTTTGATGTTTAACGATTTTTGATGATTTTGTTGTTTTGTTTTGCTATTGATGTTTTTAGTTCAGTAGAAGTAATTTGTTTCGCATTGATTTTATTCTAATTTGGGTTCAGTTCCAAACCTAAATTTGAAAAAAAGCGTGTTTAAAATTGATACGAAACAATTTAATGGCGTCCCCACCTGCCGAAACCTGTTTTGACCATGTTTTTGATCAAATAATTAGCACTGGGGGGCTAGCCTATCTAACCTCAACGTATATAGCAGATATCATCAGTCTTACAAAAAAAAATGTTAACAGGCGGAAGAAGAAATGCGTACGCTACATGGAAGCTCTGGCGGCCGCTTCCGGCACCGTCCCGATGCCGATGGTGACCCCGCAGTCCCCCTGCTCCGATGAGGACGTGAAGCTGGAGGAACTGTCGGACGCGTCGAGCGACGGGGACGCGGACACGCCGCTGACCTCGGCGTCCAGCCCGGGCGGGCTCTCGGCGCTGTCGTCGCTGGCGTCGCCCGCCTCCGACCCGCCGCCGCCGCGCCACCCCGTCGGCACCAACCCGCGCGACGCGAACAACCCGCTGTCGGTCGGCCAGCTCACCTCGCAGTCCTGGCCGCGCGCCGCCCAGGCGCGGCCGTCGCACGAGGTCATCTCGGTCTCGTAGTGCCGGTGGGCCCGCTCCGAGCGAGGTTGAACTTGCGCGAACGTTGAACAGTAACGAGTGCGATGGACGGTGGCGCCATCTCTTCGGAGGAGCCGGCGACCGGCGGTCGTTTAGCGAACGCGCGACGCCGCGTGTCGGTTGTGATAACTACAAATAGGTCCTGTCTTGTTTCGATGCATAATCTTTCAACTGTTTTGCGGTTCTGGGTAGAAGAATACTGGCATTTTAGTGTGCTTTTATTTCGATCTGTGTTTCACACGGAGGCTTAATATTCGCTGTTATCTTGTTTTGACCGGATGCGCGGTACTCTTCTACATCAGGCCGACTATATAGAACGACTTCAAACTTGACTTGAGTTTATAACTCTTGAGGTTTTAGTAAATATAATATCATGTGTCATTCCCCCGCTTCGTTCATAAATTTAAAAGTCACTTTGATCTCAATTTTGAGCACCGATCGAGTCATTTTGCATTTTAACAATCACGACACCTACAGTTTTATTTTTCAAATAGCTCCTTTGCCAAAACTGTCTCCGACATTTGGTAAGTCACTAGATGTCACTGTATCTCAATTTCTAGCAAAAATAATTTGATATGTGGTTGCTTTCTCTAGCATGTCTCTGTGCTTCAACTTCGAATTAACAGATGGCAGCACTGAGACCCAACAGAGACATCTATTGGTTTCTTGACTGTGGGCGTAGCTCTTTGAGTTTTGTGCACTAGACACAGTTATTTGTGCCATTTCTTTATAATGAACGTTTAGTTTTCAAACATGAAATAAACAAGGAAACTAATATTTTTGTATTTATTTGAATTATAAAACTGTTGGACACCATATCTAAGGTAAATGGCATTTTATACATGACTTAATTAAGTTTTCTTTCGTACATTTGAAGCGGTTTACATACGACCGCTACTGCATACAATACAGTAAACAATATTCAACCAAAACAAATCAACCTAAAGGTTATGTTACTACGCCCTCTATGCAAAGTAGAGAACAACTCTTAATGTACGACATGGAATTGCTCTAAAAATATTTTATTACGTGCCTTTTAGTTCAGTGATGCAGTAGGGCTGTGTGTAAAAAGCTTAAGTCACCTTATATTTTAAATAACAATACCATAGTTATTTTATCCATTGGTAACATACATTAAAGTACTTACTTCTATAACCATATAATAAAACAGTGAGAATGATATACAGTGGAATAAAGAGAAATGGTATTGTTATAAAAACAATCAAACTAACATGTACATTTGCTCTCTTATTTATGGACATTTCATTTTAACAACTTATTAATAGATTCAACTCAATATTTACTGTTTCTATTATTAACAGTTGACAATTGGTGTGTGTTGTTTTACTTCTTGATCGTTAATGAAAATAGAAAAACACAACTGCGAAGCGTCAAAAATTAAAGGTAAAATGTTAACTTTGTTTGTTATTAGGTAATTTAGAGTTGAATTTTTTAATCAAGATATTTTCTTAAGTTTTCATTGAACGGCCTGCACCAGACAAGGGTTCCATGTAGCGTAGTTTTAAAGGTATAGTTTTAAAAATATTTCCCTTTGCAACATGATTTTGTAAAAAGCTAATTATAAGGTGAAGCAAAGGGAAAAAAGTTTTTTTCCGTTGTGCGGAACAAGTTAGACTGTCGTAGGTTAGTATAGGCACGTTGTATGAGTGAATTGTAAATCTGGATTTGGACCGAGTGCTCTTTAATATAAGGTTCAATTTACAACTCGTCTCTACTGGGTTTTAGTTATATTGCATGGAGTATATGTATGACAACTTGTGAGGTTTCTAGTTCTTTTTTATCAGAATATGTTTTATTTCTTTAATGATGTTTTGCTTTTCATTTAAATGTTTTACTTTATTATTAAAATGACAATGGTTTAAATACAACATATGTAATTACATACTTACTACGTTTTATTTTATTATTGTGTTAAAGAGCATTTAGGTACAGCTAACCACTGTATATGTGTAAGTACATATATGATGTAAAAATATAAAATATAGGTTTAATATAACTGTGTCATATTAGAGTATAAGTGTACTATGCTACTTATGTATACATTATTACAATATAAAAAGTTTAAAGAAAAATACATATTAGCGCAATACTGACTCAAAACAAATATATGAAAATAATGAAAAGGACAAAAATGATTTTCGTGTTATAATTTTTACATGAGCATGTTTCCATAATAAAATATAAAGCTGAGTGTATAGAACTCGAGTTTGTAAATAAATTTGTAATTCATGAATATTAGAATTTTTCGTTTAAAAATATTGCATTTATAAACATTATTATTAAAAATACCCTCGGAATGTTCTCGGATGGTTTGTTTTGTCCAACGATTCTTTTGTTAATTACTTTTTATTGTTATTATTAAGAATTTTAACGTTGTTGATTGCGAATCAAGCCACAATTATTGATTACCGGATTATGCACTTGATTTGATGACTTTCTGAAATAAAACAAATGAGATACGATCGAAAACTATCGAGATCAATGATTTAAGAACATGACTTAATCACAATTATTGAACATTTTTTTATATAAAGTTGACAAAAACATTTACAAATCCGCTAATTTGTGCAATACTGAACATGGGTACTGTATAAAACTGAATCTTTAATAGGATTTTTGTAAATTTATATTTTAAGATACTTTGAATTTTAACTATTATGGAATTTATTTTCGTTTCGCACAAAAGCATGATTTGATTTGTGATTTTTTACGGTAGCTATCCAGTGCCAAAACCATCTAGAACTTCAAAACGCCAGGGAAATGGATTATCGAATGTAATTTTACAATATCTGTGCCAAATTTAAAGTAACACTGGTAGATTCAAATATAGGTGGATCAGTTGTGAAAGTCCGAGGTCACAGTTTTGGCCACTATTCTGGAAAATATAATTAACTAGTTTTAATGAAATGTAGAAAATTAACTTTTTGGACTACTGAGGTGTGATTCTCTTAAACAGTCGCAGCGGTGAGTTTAATTAGTCCCGTCAGAGCGAACAAAACACTTTTTAGCGCGTGCATTTTCAAATTGGTAGCGTGGCTTCTGTCGATGAGATCGAACGTATATGGCTGCCTAATTGAGAACGCACGCGCTAAAATATGCTGTATTCGCTCTGAGGGAACTACTTAAACTCGCCGCTGAGACATTCACTCGATCGTTCGACCGACCGCGTCTTTAAGAGAATCACACCCCTGGTTCGTTGTGGTATATAATCAAAGAAACTTATAATTTAAATACAAGTCAAAATCACCTTAGTAACGTGTCACTCCAAATTGAAGACTAAGACTTGTTTCTTTGTAGTTGTTAGTAGACGTGTCTTGGATTTGGATTTACATTTTTAAGTTTGTGAGGTACTCATCTTAATAGTTGTATTAAATGCAGTAAGTAACGCGGTTTATCACAACTGACCCATCTCCCCGATACCTCGGAAGGACTGGCTATTCCCATCTCTTTACACTTCTTTGTTCAGACTAAACTATTTAGAATATTTTTCTCATTCTTTCACACTTTGAACAGATGGAGTATTCCAATTAGTTCACTGTGTGAACAAAAGCGTGTGAACAGGTGGGATTAGCCCGAAAGGACGTTATGTTAATAGGTGTTATTGTTTTTATTGTTAAGAGGGTATTGTAAAGAGCGATTTGTTCGCATTATTATTTTTTTGTAGAAAATTTGTCAAATTAGAAAACTCAATTTAGGTCTGGCCCCGCGTCTTGTGTTCAGTTGAACGAATATTATTTTAATAAACAACGTAAAAATTGTATTTGTTTCTTTTATTACCTGGACATTTTCAAATAATCTTTAGAAACAGAACTTATTACGTATAATAATCACGAGTTCGCTTAGTATCAGTTTTGCAATATAAAACATAGATGGCGTTAGTTGACTTGAATGTCTTTAACGCAAGATCATGTAATTGGCTAAATGCAGACTTTTTGGAAAGTGAACGCAATTTATCTAATTGATATGAAGAGCCAAATAGCAGTGTTCGCATTGTTGTGTTCCGGTTTGGGGATAAGACAGCTGGTGAAATGACTTGCATAGAGGCATTCCATCTTAGTCCTCAGGGTTGGCAACGCATTTGCAGTCTCAGGATTGCATTGCAGTCTTGTGAATGCGAATGTCTATGGGTCACAGAGTCCACTTACCATCAGGTGGCCTGTGTGCTCGTTTGTCTTCCCTATGCCATAAAAAAAAAAAAAAAAAAAAAAAAAAAAAAAAAAAAGAGCAAGATACCTTACACATTCCTTGATTTCTGGGTGGAACTACAAAATTTGCTGTTCAAACCCGTACGAAAAGGCAAGGATTAGAATTAAGTAACCAGTCGCAAGCGTCCCTTTATATCAAGCGCCCTGGGCGGTCTCCCAACCGCGCCCTACCCTAATACCGCTACTGCATTCTCGGTTGCAAAAACGTTTATAAAATTTCATGCCACTTGAGACTGCGCCGAACGTACGACGGATGTACAGTGGCGCCCTCAATACTTTTATTATGTTTTCTAATAAACTAAAATATTTTCTTCAAATTGGTTGGTAGGTTTTTGTACTACAACTGAAAACACAACTTATTGGATATATCACATAGTTTAATAAAAATTCACCTTCGAGTTATCAACTTAACGGAAAAAAGTGGCCACCTTTTTCCGTTAAGCTGATGACTCAAAGGGTAATTGTTACTAAAGTTTATTACGTATCCCATAAATTGTGTTTTTACTTGCGCTACAAAAATGCATCGTTTGATTCTAAGGAAATTCTTTAGTTAATTAGAAAACACAATAATAGTAATGAGGGCGCCACTGGACGCTCGACGTTTGCTCGGTGCAGTCTTAACGCCTGTTTCACAATCGACAAGTAAAGCATATTTGACAGATAAATGTAGCCCTTTCTCTTTCTTACACTTGAAAATAGACAAGGAGAGAACCAACTTTAAATGTCGAATAAGTCATACATGTCTCGTATTTATTATCATTTTCTACATTACTTGGCGAATTAGACAGTGACAGGTGTCCCAACGTTGCATTAGCTAACGTTTTTGCAACTAGAAGTAATCAAAACGGGAATAAATGAAATAAAACAACATTAAGAGATTACATTGTTTATTGCGTGACAATGCATAATAGAGATAAAGTATACATTTAGAAAAAAATGTAAAATTTAAAAATGCTCTTAAACTGACGATTGATAGACTAGGATGTTAGGATATCGATAATAAGTCCAATTTATTTGTACTGTGGTAAAACTTAGACCACTATGCTTTACTTTATTAGAATAGTCGTCGTTAGACAAGGACGCACATACGTACAAATATTATGTCTCATTTTCTCGTATGACAGCAAAATGGTGTCTTAGTTCTATATGAATTAGTGAAACATTTGAATTCATCACGTATTCGTGAAGGGAGGTTATATATGTTGCTTCTTTTAAAAAGTACACAATTACGTTAAAGTTACAAAAGTTTGTGGCAATTTACAATATGCGGTGTCAATCGGCAGAAAAGTGCTATATTAATGTTAAAGTTTAAAAAATCAATAATACGATTTTTATTTGCGATAAAGAAGCAATTGAGTTTTAAATTCTAAGACAAGATGAAATAGAACAAAAAATAAAAGCGCTTTAATCATATAAAAACAAATATTCTTAAAAAATAAGCGAAGACAAGTGGATTTAGGGAATAGTTTATAATGTGTGACAGTTTCATTTACGTAAAGCAAACGAGGATCAACATGTCACAGCACTCTCATCCACTTCTGTCTTCAAACATTAATTCCTAGAGATAGACGCATCAAGCACATACAATTCATACATTACATACAAACACGTACCTCGTTAACAAAAACTTGAAGTACTAATAACGGATAATAGAAACACAATGTTCCTAGTTGAAACTTAAACTTAGTTTACTAGGTGGCGTTGTAATCAAAATCAGCGCCATCTGTGTGTCAGAACTTACACTTACTGTGTTACAAATAGGGTGCAGTGCAGAGGGATGTTAGTAGGGAAACTAATATTAAATTAAACCTAAGTATTCTGGCTCAATTTTGGCTTTGTCAGGTTTGTCAACCTTGGATAAGGTTAAAAAAAAACAATTTATAGGTTACTATTAAGTAACAAATTTCGATAGTACGATAGGACAGCATGTTCGGTGAATAACATATACATTATAATAATGAAAAGCATCTAAATTATGATAATAAAGCAAGTTAAGAGTAATAGTTAGTAAAATGGTTGAATTTACAATAACTAAATAGATTTGAATACAATTAAACATTGATAGGATAACATGCTATCCATTTCGAAAATACAAAAAATATAGTTCTATTGTTACTTTGGCTTATTCTCCCGTATTATGGGTAAAATAAAGTATTGAATTATATATGAAACCAAAAACTTCAAAATAATGCTAGGAAATATACCAGAGGTTTTAAATTTACCAATTAACTAGGTTAATTTGTTATAACATATTTGTCTAGTCCGGTTACATAAATCAGTCTATGTTATCAATATTAGGCTGTAACAGACGTTTCTAGAGTATAAAAATGCAGTCGATACTTTTTATGTCAAAACTTTCATGTCATGTTATCGGTATAAATTTGTTATATTAAACATACACTCACAAACTCGTCTAAAAGTACTTATTACTTATGACTTACTTTAAAAATAAATAAAGAACCATTTTCAATTGTTTCATTAGTTTTAAAACGTGTAACATTAGAGCAGTGTCGTATGATTTTATTGTTTATTTTTATGTATAAACATAACCAAACGCAATTTAAAATCTGTTACAACCATTACAAACATATAAATATTGCATTACATTTATACTTGTCACCTAAACTATAGTTCTAGACATTCATTCTTACTAAGCTTTGGGTTATGATTTATAATAGGTAGCCTAGATTGGTTCTTAGTCAATTATTTTCAATTCCTAACATAGAAATCCTTTTGTATTTTTCGGCGAGCTGTAGACGTTTTTGAGCTCATAATGTAGTTTTTTTCTACATAATAGGAATTGAAAAGTCACTTTTCTGAATTAGGTACTTGTACTAGTGAAAAAACTTAATTACATTTCTTTATTCCTTACAATCTCTTAAGTATAGGTTTAAGAAGACACCAATTTTGTTTATCTGTTTCCCTTTCCTGTCTCATCGCATTTATAAATGTATCAAAATAACAAAACGGATACCTTCGAAACCTCCATCCATTCAAAAAGACTCCTTCACAATACAGTCTTTATTAAGTTTTTCCACGAGCAGCGCCCGGTTGGATCTGGTTGAAACCGGTTCAGTCCGGTATTTACCAGAGCGCGGAGGACTTTCCGCCTGGCGGGTTCCGGACGCGGACCGAAGTCTTCGTATCGAGCCCTTCTGTCTCTTCTGCAAATAACAAATAAAAAAAATAGCAATTAAAAAAACGGGGACAATTTCACACCAATGGGCCTAGTCCCGAAGTAAGCTCTAGGCTTGTACTATGGGTACTAGACAACGATATAAATATTTTGTATGGAGAAACATATACTTAAATGTATCGAAAACATCCATGACTGGGAACAAATATTTACCAGGATTTGAACCCAGGAAATAATAATAGAATGCATAATTTGACAGATGTTTGTATCGACATTTAAATATCTTACGATTTGGGATACAAAACATATTTCATGTGTATTTAGTACATTTTGATAGAGAGGTATAAAACAGTTCCATTTGAATCAAATGGAATCATTTCTAGGTAATACTGTATAAATACTTAAATTCATAGAAAACATAGGATAACGCGTGGATTACAAATTTACTATGGTATTATTTGGTCCTAGATTTTATTAAGTACAGGTATCCAACTACCTACTGCTATTACTGCTATGATGGAGTTATATGACTATATAAAGGGTCATCATAATTTAACAAAAGATGTCGCTAGCAATCAATTATATCGTTCGATAAATTTATTAACATACGTTAATGGTTATTTGGCGGCTAGTGTTATTTTGTGACCACTGCTGAATTTTATGTACGTCCAGCATTTACATAATAAAACAATTTCATTTGAATACTAAACTCCCTAAAATAATTCTAAAATTGATAGATAACCTAAATCAATGCGTGGATAACACATTCGTTTGCAGTAATAATTAATTACCCCAGATTTTATTAGTACCAAATCCAAATAAAAAAATTATTAAACGCAAATATCTAGTGTCGTAATTTGACAACAGATGTCGCTAGTAATCGATTAAATCAATCGATAAATTTATCGAAAAAACCTTAATGGTTATTTTTTGTCTCACTGGCATACATTTAACTAATAATATTAATTAATCTGTAGTATTGTCCATATCTCTATTCAAACAGTGCAATAAACGTCAACGATATTACGGCTGTCCGTTAGTATTACACATAACTTCTAATTTACTCCTAATAGACTTTGGTCCCCTGGTATATCAAGCCTAGTTTGTTTCTAATAGCATGAAGGAAGAAGACCAAGAGATTTTAATATCGTCAAATTAAATAAAAAGTTATTAGAAAAAATATACGTACAAAGTGTCGTGAATTGACAACAGATGTCGCTAGTAACACTAAAATTGTTCGTTTAATTTTGTAAAATCGATGTCAATGTAATAAACGTTAATCAGGGGATACAAATTGACCTACTCCGAAACTAAACTTTAGGACTGTACTTTAAGTAATAGACGACGATAAACATACTTACATAAAGAAATAAATACCCTTGGTATGTCTAAGCACTGATGACCACGCTGTCGAGTCTAAAATGTTTTAATTTTTCTGATCCAATAAGCCATAGACATTATTTTATCGTACATTGAATGAAACATAGGTATAAAACAGTTCTTAGTTTGAATTTGACGTTTGACATGGCTTTTTGCGATAGACGACGGATATAAACACTTCGTTAAAAGGGTAAGATAGTGATAGTGATCCAAATGGTATCCTGCCTTTTGACTAAATCATAATTTGCAAACTTTCATTTCGCAAAAACGTGTATTAAGTTTACATAGGCTTATTAAATGAGATAAGTTAGACTTTTGACCATATGAAATTGTAAAATAATGCGGCGGGAAGTATACCTTTGCGAAATGTTTTTTTTGTAAAATAATATAGCTTGTCAAATGATGATTAGTGAACCGATCCAAATATTCATTTTTTCACTAGTTCATCATAATCGTTGAACTTAAGAGCCAGCCTCTTATCGGTGGATTAATTGTCACTTGTCTCCGTTCTCTGCTAGATGAATTAAGACTGCGCCGAGCGTCCAGTGGCGCCTTCATTACTGTTATTGGGTTTTCTAATTAACTAACGAATTTCCTTGGAACCAAACAAAATGTGTTTGTAGCGCAAGTATAAACACAATTTATGGGATACGTAACAAACTTTAATAACAATTACCCTTTGAGTAGTCAGCTTAACGGGAAAAGGTGGCCACTTTTTTTCGTTAAGTTAATAACTCGAAGGTGAATTGTTATTAAACTATATGATATTATACCCTATAAGTTGTGTTTTCATTTTTAGTACAAACACATTTCGTCCAATTTCAAGAAAATACTTTAGTTTATTAGAAAACACAATAAAAGTAATGAGGACGCCACTGGACACCGCCGGATGTACAGTGGCGCCCTCATTACTTTTATTGTGTTTTCTAATAAACTAAAATATTTTCTTGAAATTGGTCGGTAGGTTTTGTACTACAACTGAAAACACAACTTATAGGGTATATCACATAGTTTAATAACAATTCACCTTCGAGTTATCAACTTAACAGAAAAAAGTGGCCACCTTTTCCCGTTAAGCTGACCACTCAAAGGGTAATTGTTATTAAAGTTTATTACGTATCCCATAAATTGTGTATTTACTTGCACTACAAAAACGTATCGTTTGATTGCAAGGTTTTTTTTAGTTAATTAGAAAACACAATAATAGTAATGAGGGCGCCACTGGTCCCATCGCTTATCTTAGTTAGTAATAGTAAAAGATAATATAGGTATACTGACTGCTGATGCTGAAAGTAGAGTTCTGCAGGTTCCTCGAGCCTGGTTCGCGCATCTTGCGGCCCGTGGGCGTGGAGCACCCTGATGACGTCACCGACATGCCCTCCAGGTGCTTGCTCAGCGCTTCTGTTAGGTAGAGGTAGTGTTTAGAAAGAGTGGGATGTGGCTAGGGATTCATTGATGTAAGAAGTTTGACATGAAGTGCTGGCAATCCGCGGGCTGGGTTCTGTTCGTAGGCAGTTTTTGCTAATAAACGTTAGATTTGGTCACAGGCGGGAATGTGTTAAAATGAAGCTATCCCCTGTTTCAGACGATTGAGTCTCGAATGACGAGTGAAAGAGATGGAATATTCAATGACCAAGACACAGTACGGGTATTTGTGCTCGGCGAGTCAGTACGGGTCGAAAAATTTAAGTCACATAGATCTCGTCTACGAGTGGATAGAGGCACTCATAGATGTACAATTTCTAGTCAACGGGTAAGTAGATAAAAAATTGAGACTATTAAAAAAAAGTAAAAACCGGCCATATTGGTAAGCTTTAGTAAAACTGGATTAGATTAATGACTATAATTTAAAAACCATCATCATGTACAACTTGCTAGAAAAATGTCATTTGCTAGTCTTAAAGCGACATCTATCGGAGAACGAATGAAAACTTTGATGTTACCAGGAGTCGGCGTCCCGTTGGTGCGCGGCACGATGTCGATGTGCAGCGGCGCCGGCGCAGGCGCGGCCGGCAGCTCCCCCCCGAACACGTAGGGGGAGTTCGCCAGGGTCTTCAGGAAACGGCCGTGCCCTGGGAGAATGATACATTACATCATTTATTTATTTATGTATTTAAACATATTTACACAAACTACAATAAAGTACAAAAGGAAGAAGAAGAAATACATTTATTCACCAACCATAAGACACAAATATACAAAGGATTCAATCGGCTTGGTCCCTCGCACTCTATAAGAGACAAGAGCCTTCGACTCTCTAGTGAGTTCGTACGGTAATGGAACTCATGGTAAGGGTACAGAACAGTAAGAATTACTATACCTTCGACGACGCGGAGTTGCCCGTCGTCCAGACACACGCGCCCGCCCACGATCACGTACTGCGGGCTTCCCACCACGTGCTGACCCTGGACACAACAAGAATTAAACTAAGAAAAGGGCTATCTGAACACTTTGCGCAGCATCTGTTAGTTTTGGATACTAAAATTGATTGGTGTTGATAAAATTGATAGCGACATCTAGCTACATAGGGGGTAAAAAATCAAACAGTGAAAGGACAATATTTAGAGGTTGCAGAGGTTGCATAAACTGACCACATATTTGAAGCAGATTTCGAATGTATTGTTTTTGATTATATTTCCAAAAACTATTAATTATATTTTTTCTGTCAACTTATGTCAAACACTAATGATATCGACCATCATCGCCATTTTCCGCCTGTTACGGCTTCGGAGAATTGCATAATCATATTAAAAAGTCACAGTGCTAGCTGTAAATGCCAAGCGATTGTATTATAATTTTGAATAGTGTAGTGGTGTTATAAATAAGTAGGATCAAGATTTTGGGCAAATTCATGGCAAAGTATGAAAAATTAAAGAAGTCCAAAACCATACTAGTTAATGACACATTTATAATATTCGTCAACTTTCGTAGTTACGTAGCTTCCTCACCTCGAAAATGTTGAAGTCGACAGCGTGCTTGTGCTGGGCCGCCGTGATGGTCCGCTCCAGGCGCGGGTCCCACACGAGCAGGTCGGCGTCGCTGCCGACGGCCACGCGGCCCTTGTCGGGGAACAGGTTGAAGATGCGCGCCGCCGTCGAGCTCGTCACCGCCACGAAGCGGCACGGGTCCATCACGCCTGGGGGAGTCACATACATCATCGCTATTACATCCTTCATATCTTATTGTGCCTGTGTCAGATGTCATTTGGCTAATTTAGTGGTACTGTTTATACAGGATATGTAATCGATTCGTATTCCGTTATAACTAACTTAATTTAATTTAATCTTAAGTATCTGAAACCGACGTGCGTGCATGACTCGATGTATGAATGTGGAAGAAGCGAAAGAAATTTGTCAAGATCGTAGCAATTGGAAAGAAGTGGTCTCTGCCTACCCCTCTGGGAAACAGGCCTGATTTAATGTATGTTTGTATGTAATTTAATTTACTAACTACTACAAAATAAGGTAACATAAATCGTCTAACATCACGCTAGAACTATTGCCATCGTATGGTAAAATCTAGATAGGGAAATTAGCGCCAAGCCACAACACTGCCTGGTTGAACGATATGTTCGGTGTCAAAGCCTCAAAGGATCTGGCCAAATGTTATATGTTAATAAAAAAACAAGCATGGTAGAGCTCGAAGAGAAAAGGAATGAATACTAAAAGCTTCATTAATAAGTCTGATTCGGTAAATTGACAAGTGACTTTAGAATTCCGTACCCGTGCCCAACGAGATCCTAAAATATGCCTACGCTGCTCATCCGTCCTAACTTCAAAGAGCTGCATCTTTTGAACCATAACACCTAGTTTTTTTAAAATAACATTTGTTATAAGTTATAACAGCAAATTTAATTAATATTTTTTTCACAATTCGCAAAATATTTTTTTTACATTAATTTTTATAATAACTATCTATCACTTTAATGTTTTAAAAATATACAGCACGTAGAGGTAGAGACAGACAGACGGACGGACGGACGAACGGACAGTCCCGGCCCTAGCAATAGGATCTCGGTTGACCCTTCAGGCACGAAACTACGGTCGAAGCCTTTGCATGTGATGAAATAAACGTTAACGCAGTGGCCTTGTATATAGGCTGATAAAAACATTACTCTTCTTTACGTCGTGCAGTCGGGTAAAAAGATGATTAGGGATAGTTTACCAGTGTTAACAGCCTTCTGCCACAAGATGCTCATCCGGTCCTCAACGCCGTTGACACCGTTGGGGATCTTAGCGAAGTTGCCCTTCCCAAGCTCCTTGTCTTTCTCATGGAACGTGCAGTTATCGCTGCCGATCAGCTGTAGGTGGTCGCTGGAACACAATACATTATTGGACTACATAACAAGAGCGTCGGTGGCCTAGTGGCTTAAGACTGCACCGAGCAAACGTCGAGCGTCCAGTGGCGCCCTCATTACTATTATTGTGTTTTCTAATTAACTAAAGAATTTCCTTCCAATCAGACTAAATGTTTTTGTAGTGCAAATAAAAACACAATTTATGGGATACGTAACGAACTTTAATAGCAATTACCCTTTGAGTAGTCAGCTAATAACTCGAAGGTGAATTGTTATTAAACTATATGATATACCCTATAAGTTGTGTTTTCATTTGTAGTACAAAAACATTTCGTCCAATTTTAAGAAAATACTTTAGTTTATTAGAAAACACAATAAAAGTAATGAGGGCGCCACTGTACATTCGAAACCCGCGGTCACTATGTACGCGGTCACGTTAATTTGACATATTTAAAAAATACATGCTTGAAGTCGTCATTGTCATTGGAGATGCCAAGTCATTTGTAACTTATAGAAAACTTAACCTTTTTGTTGTAGTCAGATTGACTTTGGACCTAAGGTGGGTCCCAAAGTATTTGACTGTACCAGTGACCTTTTCTAACTTAAGTACACTAACCCTACACATTCGAACAGCTGAGTGTGTAAGTGGTAATTGCAGAAAAGATCCTAAAGGGGTCGAAGTGTATCCGAAAGGGCTTATCTGTGTGATAAGTTTTCACGATATTTTATCTCAAGCAGTCAATAAATATCGACCTACGCATACTGCGGTAACATTGTGTGTAAGTGCATTTTGAGTGCTCCAACAAGACAGTCTGATAGAAAGACTATCATTTTGTTTAAGTTTTCCGAGAGGCCACTAGATGGCGCTAGTAGGTGCATTAGTGTTTCAAAGGTACTAACAATTTCCAAGTTATATCAAGTTATGTTTGGAAATAAATGTAGTTGTAACCTTTTACTTATGTGGCTTTCGAATTATTAAACATGTGTAAGGATTTGAGATGTAAGAATAAAGTTTATTTTGTTTTGCAACAAGCTACTAGATGGCGCTAGTAACATGCATTTGTGTTTTAAAGATACAGCAATTTCCAAGGAATATCATTCTTAAGTTTGCAAATAATTTTAAATGGCTTTCGTATTATCAAACTTGACATGTAAATTGTAAATTGTGTTAAGATTTTAGAAGAACAATGTTTTTTTCATCTGTTTTGCAATAGGCCACTGGATGGCGCTAGTAACGTCTGAAATACTGTGTTCCAAATGTATTGAACTAGCCATTTCCAAATAATTTCATTTTTATATGTGCATATCATTAGACATACATACATACATACATACCTTCACGCCTGTCTCCCAATGGGGTAGGCAAAAATTATGGAACGCCAGGTGCAATGATCTAAAGACACAATTTTCGCCTCCTCTACATTCATCAGTCTCTTCATGCACGTACGTCGGTTTCGGGTGCTTTTGATTTGGCCCTTACTCAGTACATCGCGAATCTGATCACCGTACGTCCGTCTAGGACGTCCCCTACCGACATTTCCGCTCATTCTCGCTCGCCATATCTCTTGTAACTCTTTTTTCATCCTCCTTTCTAAATGACCAAACCACCTTAGCATACCCTTATTTAGCTAATTTTTTTTGTATATGTGTCAGGATTTCAGTTGTAAGAAAAGAAAGTTGTAATCGCGTTTTACAGTCAATATAAGGGTCTGTTACGTAGTAGTAGTCATTTATTTAATATTGGAAATTACATTATTATATGTCGCATAGTCATAATGAATTCACAATAAGATCGTCAATGTAAAAAAAATAGATTCGATCCTCCCCGTATTGGCGTTGGCGCTAGCGCAACCTACTCTGGTAGGTGCCTTAAAATCCATATATATTCAAAAAAAATGTCTCCAATTTTCGCTGTTTTAAAATCCATAGAGGTTTGTATTGATATTTTTTTTTGTCTAATGAAGGGTGGTGTATAGGGTACTCACTCGGCGAGCGCCTCGACGACGGCCTGTGGCGTGGAGGGGTCGGGCCGCAGCGGCGGGGACAGCACGTGCGCCGCCGCGTGCCGGAAGCAAGCGTTGCGGTAGTGCGAGCCTGCCACCGACACATAGAGCTTTGACGAGGGGGTCCACATCAGCCCCCTATTTTCACCATCTTGACAGTGACATGTGACAGGGGACAATTCGGTATACATTGCAAAGTTAACATGCTGATGCATCCCTGGATTTCATATAAGCTGCGCCATGTACACTGTCACTGTCAAGATGGTGAAATAGGGGGCTGGTGAAGATCAAGGGAAATCGATGGATGCCAGTAGCACAAATCCTTGGGAAAGACTGTGTACAGGTAGGACGTCTATCGGTTGATATGATGATGGTGACGAGGGAATTCGCTTAGTTGGTAGTGACGCTGCCAACGGAGGTAGCAGTTCAAAAGTAGGGCGTAAATATTTGTATGAGTTAGTATTTATTCTTGATTCTTAGAGGATTTTTGTGTATTTAAGTATATATTTCTCTTTGTATGTAACTTTTGCCAGCGACTACGACGCGTACAAGATATTTATCTCTGTTCCCTCGAGAACTGTTCAAATTTCCGGCATAAAATGTGCATCAAATTCACGTCGGTCGGTTTAGGTGTTGGACACATTTTCAAATTTATAATATAGACACTAATATATACTAGATAATTTGATGAATAAAATGTTTGGACGAACTCTAGACTCCCTAAATATGACTATGTGACTTACCATCAGTCCCGATGGTAGCGGCCAGCGTTTCTCCGTACAGCGGTTGGCGCTGTCGCGTGCGTGCTTGCTGCAAAGCGCGAATCGCGCTTTTGGACATCATGTGCACTATGTACAAGGGGGAGTTGGCCTGGAAAGGAACACAGTGTATTAAACAATATAAAACTAAAATACGTTTCTGTCAAAAATGTCATGTTTGGGACAAACTTTAGTGGCCGACTATACTTTTTTTTGCATAATCGTCATCTACTCGTCAAGATGATTCTAACAAGCCCTAACACGACGGGTTTATCATGTGTAATTTAGGAGTTCCTATGACCACCATGCGTCTCCACCATCAGACCAGCTCGATGGTACTATATTATTGTATTGTCATCGGAACTAAAGGCGTATGCAAATCAGCTTCTTCGGGAATCGGGAAGTATGTCAAATTCAACTTGCAATATACTTACTTACATACATACAGTTTGTAAAAACAAGTTAGATTGATAATGATAAGCATTCAAAAGTAACGTATTTTGCTATTAGCTAGTCTATTTTGATATTGTAAGTGTCAGAAGCGGTTAACGTGTTCCGTACCATTATCTATACAACATTAGACACCATACCAGTTGCCGTTATAATATCGAACAAAAAACGGCAAAAACATTAATTTTATTCTGTTTTTAGTATTTTTTGTTATAGCGGCAACAGAAATACATCATCTGTGAAAATTTCAACTGTCTAGCTATCACGGTTCATGAGATACAGCCTGTGATAGACAAACGGTCCGTTTTTACCCTTATAGGGTACGGAAGGCCAAAAAAACGATGTCATAGTTTCCCGCTGGATGGCGGTGTACCTGGTTGGCGATGACGCAGGCGCGGTTGACGGCCTCCCCCTCCACCTCCTCGTTGCGCGAGCGCTCGTGCCCCTCGGGCCCCGACACCCCCGCAGCCAATAGCTTCTCCGTGTTACGGGCTATGATATGCCCGTTTTCTGCGTGCACCTGAAAATATAATTAAATAAACGAATGTCTTACAATTAGACAGAACATATTGGTTCAGGAGATAATTCACTCACTAGTAGTAAATTAAGATACGAGCACTTTACACGTCAAAATCTACCAGCGCTGCCCAAGAGGCGACCATCGCTGAGAAGAAGCACCGCAAAGACAGACATAAAAAAAAGATGTCCAATAAAACAATAATTTGATGTCTGCCAATTGATGTTTGCAATAAAACCTAAACTAGTGGCGCCATCTTTCGGGTATGGTGTCAGTTATTCTCATCATTATGAGTACAGGTAACGCCATCTATTATGAAATTGCCGTAAAGATGAGTATGAGGTGCGGTTTCATCGCTATGGGTTTGAATAATATTATTGACTGTGTTAGGAAAAAAACTAAATGCTTTTGAAAAATATCTTGTATAAATAAGTCTTATTAAGTGTGTAATGTGACATTCTAAATGTATTGTAGGATTTATTGTTGGAATAATCTCTACAAGTCAACCGAATTTGCAATAAAAGCTAAACTGGTGGCGCCATCCACCGGGTCTGGTGTCAGTTATTCTCATCATTATGAGTACAGGTAACGCCATCTATTATGAAATTGCCGTAAAGATGAGTATGCGGTGCGGTTTCATTGCTATGGGATTGAATATTATTATTGACTGTGTTAGGAAAAAACTAAATATTTTTGAAAAAATATCTTGTATAAATAAGTCTTATAAGTGTGTAATGTGACATTCTAAATGTATTTTAGGATTTATTGTTGGATTAATCTCTACAAGTCGATAGAATTTTCAATTAGAAATTTGCACAGTAGGTTTATTTAGGAATTAAGACTGCGCCGAGCAAACGCCGAGCGTCCAGTGGCGCCCTCATTACTATTATTGTGTTTTCTAATTAACTAAAGAACTTTCTTAGAATCAGACAAAATGTTTATGTAGTGCAAGTAAAAACACATTTTATGGGATATGTAACAAACTTTAATAACAATTACCCTTTGAGTAGTCAGCTTAACGGGAAAAGGTGGCCACTTTTTCCCGTTAAGTTAATACTCTCGAAGGTGAATTGTTATTAAACTATATGATGTTCCCTATAAGTTGTGTTTTCATTTTCAGTACAAATACATTTTGTCCAATTTCAAGAAAATACTATAGTTTATTAGGAAACACAATAAAAGTAATGAGGTCGCCACTGTACATCCGGCGTACGCTCGGCGTTGTCTTAAAAGAGACACATTGAACAAAAAATTACAACATCATTCTATTATCTTTATTGTAAAATTACTATTTCAAAAATAAATTTCCAATGCGACATACACGCTTAGGCATTAGGCACTGAGTCCGCCATTTGTTCTTGTTTTTGTGTAATATCGATAAATTAAATAAGCAAAACACCTACTTGCGGCAAAGCCTTCAGCTCCGCGCACGTCTCAATGGCGCAGTAGAGGTCATAGTCGTTCAGCATCCAGGAATCCTTATACGCCATGAACATCTTGAAGGAGTTGATGCCGTAGTCTTCGGAAACCAGCTTCTCCATGTCTTTGCGGACGGAGGGAGACCACCACGTCACGCCCACGTGGAGGGCGTAGTCACAGCACACCTGGAAGATAAAACAGTAGGTAAAAAAAAAAATGCTTGCTCAGAAAGGGGTAGTTTATACGTCAATAGCTGTTGCCCGCGACTCCAACAGCGCAGAAAAATAAAACATGGTGTGGTGAAGACGAGTTTCATAAGTTAATAATAGGTACTCAAAGAGAATATAATCACTACGTTTTAATAATACCTACTCGTTACAAGTGTGATTGAATTATGTTAATTATTTTCTAAACAATTAATGAGGTGATTTTTCTTCCTATCGGAACACAACATTCATTGGCTTAATATACTATTAATTAAAATAATCACTACATATTATAAATATTATCAAGCCCATAACCTATTCTGGAAAACTAGTTGCAGTTGCTATGTACAAATAAAGAAACATTTTACTATCATTATACCTCTAATAATCTGTTATTGTGTCCCACTGCTGGACCTACGCCTCTATCTAGACTTTCACAACGTTCTGTCCGTTGCAGACTTCAGGTGTCTTTAGTCTTTTAGGGGTTATAATTTAGTAGAAATATACGTTTTAATTTGGTTGTTTGTAATCGCACCAAATATTGTAATTTAAGATAATTAATGAAGCCGAGGAAACAACACAGACAGACAAACAAAGTTTCCCTAAATATTAGTTTCTTCTCATACCTTGCTATCAGCTTTCTCTCTCCAACTGTTGTAAGCTTCGATGAGCGATTGTCCCTTTTCCGGCAACACGAAGTCAACTGCAAAGCAAAAGCGTTGGATACAGATCATTACTGCAATAATGATGTTACTAATACGGTACAGTATGTAGGTGCTTTATTAAAATCATAGGCTTCTTCTCAGTCCCTCTCACATAATCCCATACTTAAATCACTCACACTATAGTTAACTAACTTTATAGTGTTTATGAGTAGGGGGGGGGGGTTTAGTAGTATGTGTTTTTTTTTTAAAGCACGGGTGTTACAGAAAACTCAAATAAACCGAAGCGAAGCGACGGCGGGTCGCTAGTATAAGCATATTTTAGCTATTGTGTGTTTATGAAGGAGGGTTCATATTTAACGTGGTACTTCGGATGGTTCTCTGCCGTTTTGCCGAACGTTTCCCAAACTGTTTCATAATGTTTTTTTTTTTCAAAAACTGTAAGTATTTCAGGATTTTTTAAAAACTAATCTACCCTAAGGTTTGTTTCAATAGAACTTGCCAACAATGTAAACAAAACATTCAATGAGCTATCCATATTCTAGCACTATTTTATTCTTTTAATGGTTTAGGATAATGATGTGGAAAGAATTGATTAAATAACACATGGATTTAGCAGTATTTGATGATGTCGAATGGAAATTAAAGACATTTTGAATACAAAGTTTGTTTACATTGTTGGCAAGTTCTATTGAAACAAACCTTATAGGATTCTACACGATGGTCCTGAAATGAATCAGTTAGGGAATTCGGCGACATGAAAGAACACCGTCGGATACTCACTGACAGTGGTGGTGCCGCCCGCGACGGCAGCCCGCGTGCCCTTGTAGAAGTCGTCGGCAGTCTTCGCGCCCATCATCTCCAGCTCGAAGTGGGTGTGGGGGTCGATCCCGCCCGGCATCACGAGCTTGCCCGTCGCGTCGATGGTGCGGGTGCCGCCGGGGATGATCAGGTTGCGGCCGACTTGTCTGATAACAAAGGATAGTTTTGTTACTGGCTAAATATAAAAAATAGGGTTAGATTAGGACTTTTGGTGGCATATCGTGCTTCTAGAATCCATGGAGTCGCTATTTCCTAGTTATTATACATGACACTTTAATTTTGACCTGAAGGTCAGTTCAGGTCAGGTTCAGTATGGTCATATTTCAAAATGAACTAATATTTGCTTGTTTGTAACGCTTTAACAGGAGAGATATCCTTCATACCAAAATTCATTTATATTGGTATGGCGGCTTAATTAATAAATGAATTTTGAAATATTAAAATACTGAAGGTCAAAATCAAAGCGGTATGTATTATAATAAATAGGATATAACGACTCCACGGATTCTAGAACCACGATTTCCCACCAAAAGTCCTAACTTTAATAATAATTGAAAGTCAAATTTAAATCCAAAAATACTATTAATTCCTCCAAGACTTAGAGTCATTTTTGCTCATCACACAAATGTTTGCCGTAATACTCACACCTCAAGCTGGTGGCCGTGGTGGCATTATACGTAAATACAGTACACCAAGGAAAATGTTAACCACTTTAGTGCACTGTCATTATAAACTTCAAACTGAACAGCAAATGACAAGTATGGCAGTAACAATTGCAGTCTCAATGATAAGGTTATAAGCATGCTCAACATTTTTATTGGGTGACTGTACATCGGTACTTTCTTACAAGTTTCGCAGAATGTAGAATATGATTATGGAAGAAAATATATTTGTAAGTTATAACGACTGCAACATCATGTCAAATCATGTTCATGTATAGTCAACATAGTCATCGGGACTATTATATTATTATTAGATAGTCAATTATTCGACCGAAAATAAATACATAGAAATATTTAAAAAGCTTTAAAATGAACGTCTGATTCATTCTGCCCTTATAAATAAAAAAAAATACGCATACGCAATTTGATACTCAAAGCAAATTGAGCCCCCTATCTAAAGAAATAAGGTCACTTATTTGTGATTCTGACATACGCCCTTTTTTCTAATGAAGGCACCATTACCCTTGACATGGCTGTTACTCAATAAAAAGGCATTGTTATGGTCGTACAGTTTATGTACATAACCTACTTACATAATATGCTAAACTTATTGACATAAGTGACATTACATTTTTCACTCGTGATAATAATCATAAGTAGGAATGATCAATAACAACAATACAATACAAATATTAATTATTGAACACATACAATAACAACACGGAAAGTACTAAGAATTAAGTATTGTAGATTCGCCTATTACGCTCATCATAGTTGTTTTAAAACTACATTAAAAATAACACCAAACATTTCTAAAGACCTGCCTTTGCTTCGCTTCGGTTTAGGAGTTTTTTTGTAACACCCGTACATAAATCAGATTTTGGTGTACATAATACAACCAAATTACACTTAATACAAACCACGTAGAATATTTACTGAATTATTCGTAAATAATATACGGTACGAAACGAAATCCATATCGTTATTAATTAAGTTAAGACGCTAACATTAAACTCATTTAATGTTTAGGTCTTAATTAACCAACTACGTTTGTCAAAGTCATTATGCAGGTGTTGACCAAACTTTATGCCAGTCAACACCCTTTCTAGATAAATCTTGTTTCCTTAAAAAACAGACGTCTTAATCAATCAAACATAGCTATGGTAAGCAACATGCCTAGTGAACGCCGGGGGAACAAACGATTGCGCGATCTAACATGCAGCTCACGCCATCTAGCGAACACTTTGGTACTAAACATTTTTTATTCATAGCTTTTTGAAATAGAGCGTTGGAATCTTTGGCTTGATATTTAAATGAAAAAAAAAACAAATGAAAGCAATGCGTGGTTAAAACGGCGGTATGGCCGAATTAATCGCATGGAAGTTTTCAATGCCAAGACCTTGCTCGTATTATTTTTATTCACAATAGATAAGGTTATATCAACAATAAAACATTAAATTATCACCAATTCTAGCTTCTCTCTTAATGACATAGTAGTTTATAATGCGACGAAATATGATAGAAGCCAAGAGATTTAATTTATATCGGTTTTTAGCCGACTGCGTCAGAAGGAGGGTTATGTTTTTAAAGTGTATGTATGTTGATGTGACAAACGACAACCTAAACGGCTTTATAGATTTTATCATATGCTGTGTAGTTAGATTTATCTTGACATATTATATGATTTACTTACTATAGCATTTTAACCAAATTTAGGTAATTAGTTAGTAATGAGATGGGAGGGATATTTAAAAAAAAAACGTGAGTTTTGTTCGTTTGTCGTATCTTTTTAACCGTTTATGTTAGACACATAAAACTTTTGAAAAGTGAGTTATGCTACAGTCCCTATATATAAAAAAATAATGGGTCTGTATACAATAATGGTCCGAAACCCTTCGTGTGCGAGTTCGACTAGACATTGGCCATATTTTTTTAAAATAAATATCATGACCAAAATAATGCGGCTATTTCAGTTTTACCGCACCCTGTCATAATTAACGCGCCCATAACACGTCCTCTAACTACCTCATTAGTAAAGTGACATTTGATACGGAGGTGTGAACTTATGACTTTTAAAATTATGAGTTTGTGATACGTTGAATATAGTAGTGTTTTTATTTCACAGCTAGTGATCCGCCATTGCTTAGTTTAAGTTAAAACAAAGAAGCCTGTATTGGTCACGAATAGTTGGCTAGTTACTAAAGAAAGATTGTTTGAAATAGGTTCAGTTCTAGAGATTACTCTAAATAAAAAAACAAACATACAATTTGCCTCTTTCATCAACATACTAATTAGAATTCATTTGTTTGTCAGAATACAGTAAAAATGTGAATTTTAGTCGGTCTGTTTGCTTTTTACGCTTTAACAGTTAAACTGTTAAACAGATTTCGATAAAATTTGAAGAACAAAATTTTCGCGGGCGGAGTCGCCGGCAACGTTAGTATGATATATGTATAAATAGAAGCGATTAGGGATAACATATTTAAACTAACGTATCTAATACTTTGTTAGTTTATTTATTCCGAAGGTAAAAAATACAAGCAAACCCACACATTACAAGCACACGAAAGTACACCACCATACAAATACAGACCTAAAAGAGATGCATAGGCGAACTTTTTAGTGAAATGAAAGCTTTTTAAAGTGTTAACTGTTTAAAAAAACATTTACCTCGCATTTAAACTTCGTGAGAAATATTATACTTCTACTTTCACTCAAACACACTTGTTTATTTAATTATTAATTCAAATCTTAAGTTCACACGTACTGGTTTCTATTATCAATTATCATACACAATTCATTTTCTACCTTAACCTTGCAACAATGAAGTTCATTATCATACTCCGTCACTTGATTAATTCTAAAATGGCTTAAATCACACTTGGAAATCCCTTTTACTGTGACCTTTAAACACAATTGTCAAGATTTAAATTTAAATCGAAATTAATTAGAGTTGATACCTTTTACTTTTGAATATGAATCATATTGACTAGTTGTTCGCTAATTATTTTATGTTTTACTACTATAAAGATTAGATTGTTTATTGTGTATCAGAGGTAAGATATAAGTGACATGTTTGTTGTTTGTAAACATACAGAATCGAACAGTTGGCATTATAGACAAAACTACAGTGGAGCTAATTTATATCTTTTATTCACATATTTATATCAACTAATATTGAAAATATAATATCGTCGATGTAAAAGGTAAAACTCACTAATGTCGGGGTCCTATATATCTATATTCAAACCGCGGATAGATAAGGCTTACTTCGGGTTAAAATTTAATATTTGCCCATACAAAATGTGACAAATTTGAATCCGAAGTATGTTCCGCTGTTTGAATATAGTAACCGGCCATAAGTCATTGGTAATTTATATGTGTAGGTACTTAGTGAATTTTACGTGAGACGATATTTTATATGTAACTTGATTCTAGTAATGGCGCCATTAGAGTCCAAATTGGAGCAAGCAAGGTCCTTAAAAATACTTTTCACTGCGTAGAAGTCCTAGAACTCGACTTAATTTTTTTAGATCAAAATTTAGTCAGTAATGTCAAAACTTGAATGAAGTTACTAAAATTTGATCTGATATATTTAGTAACGGGCCTTTACAAAACCTGGAAGAGATCTCAAAAGGGATGACTTCGCCTTTGTACTACTTTTATTTCTGTAATTTTTATATTTGTGTAACGTGATGGTTTTAGTAAAATAGTATTTACTAACATACATAAAATGCTAGTAATTTAAACTGGTAAGGCCTACGTCAAATTTCGTTAGTTCGAAAAATAATCTTGTGTCAACTAAAGGCAAAAGTCACTTTGACAATAATGTCCTAAATTTAGGACGTTGGGCCTTACGAGGATAAGATGTAAGGTTAGGGGTCTTATTCTCTCAGAAACAACGGACGGGCGGACGATCGATGCGAAATCGCAGCGGCGAGTTTATGTAGTCCCGTCAGAGCGAACAAAACACATTTTAGCGCGATTTCGCTTGTTCGTCCGACCATCCGTTGTTTTTGAGAGAATAACACCCCCGCTGTGACCTTGTTCCCTGTGGTCATATTGTCTCAACCTGTTCGCGATGACGCGAGAGATCTTCGATGAAACTGCAAAACCGCATAAGTAACATGTTTAATAAGGAGCAAAATGCACCCTTTTATTAAGACGGTAAGTTTCATTTTGTTCTATCATGAGTTTGTTGGTTACGCGGAATTGCCGTATCACCGACGAAATGCATCTCTAGTTACATCACTTGCGATTTCGCCGAGATTGTAGTGTCATTTTGCTTTCGAAAAACTGTACTTTCGAAGGTAATTAGTACCAGAGCATGCTTTCTTTTTAAAAAGGTTGTTTTTGCACGTTAAAATGTTTGTACATATAGCGATAATATGTTAAGAATGTTGGTGGTATTGCAGTGAGACTGAATTTATACTAACTTATTTATAAGCATTTGTTGACGATTGTTTAAATCACATCTCTGGATAACCCCACTAAACTTATTATTATTATTATTATTATTATTATTATTATTAGCCCGGAATGTCCCACTGCTGGGCAAAGGCCTCCTTCCCATCCTTCCACGTATTTCGGTTTTGGGCAGTCTCCCGCCAATCGTGCTGAAAAAATCCCATATTTCTAGGTCAAATCGAAATGAGTTTAGCAGTCTAGCAGTTTTAAGTTTGAAGAAACTAAAGAAACAGACGGATGTCATTCCCAAGTAGCAAAGCAGTCGTAAAAGCAAAGCTTTTTACAGCTTAAGATCGAGAAATAGTCGTTAAAAGGAGTTAAAGATGCCAAACCGTTGTATAAAAGAACTATACTCAACTCTTTAGCATTTTCGCATTTTGGGCATAAAACTATGTCGACTAAACGTTTACTCCACATGTTTACAACGCGTTTACTCAATTATTGTATAAAGGTGTCAAATTTCACTTTTTTAACACTGTAAGTTCTAAAATAGTCGTATAAAAGCTTCTTATTTTCTAATTAGATGCTGAAGAAGTCTTTATAGCACTGTCATTCGACATTGTTCCCGTGTAGGTATTATAATGGTTAAAAAGCTGCTTGTATGACCAAATAGCATCACAGTTACTCTTAAAGCACTAAGAGTTATATAAAAGGATTCGATTCACTATTACAGCACCTGCCGAGAGAAAGTTCTCAAAGTGATTTGTTATAGCACCTACAGCAATTCAAATGCACTTTTAAAGCCATCATGCAGCAAAAAGTAGTATAAATGATCTTTAAAATCTTCTACAGCACCAAACCGCCATTTCATGAGTTTAGGTTAGTCGAGGCTCACATAATATATTCTACAAAATGGATTATAATCAGTGGAAAAAATTCAAAAGAAGTGGTGGTTTTCGAAGAAAAGTGAAAAAATCTTTTAAGAGATTACAACAATAAAACAAACATTGCCTGAGCAGAAAGAATCCGCAGAGTCAAACGATCGAGTTTGCTCAACAAATGATAGTGGTTCCGTAGGTGAATTTCGTGCTTCTACAGTGGCTGGGCTAAGTTCAGCAAATAATTATCAACCGTTTACTAGTGAACAGTGTTCGCGAAATAGTAGTCCGGATCCAGGGGCTTTTTCTGGTGACTCTTACCATGATGAAATATTGGAAAACGAAATAAATGACCAATTAGATGACAATTTTTGGCGGTTTAATGTTACATCGAATCAGTTTGGGCTCATATTATTATATTCATAATGGTATTGATAATGATTGGTATGTACCAATAAATTAAAGAAACAACAGCATTAATTGCATAAAATTAATTTGAAAAAAGCGGAAGGTACATAATAAGTAGGTATATAAAATATTTAGTTACAAAAATTACACTCGTCACTAGTAAAATGATCATAAACCGCAAAATTTAAACAGTTTCGACACCAGAAGAAATTCGTGAACAGTATAGTAACTTTATTTCCTCGTGACTCGATATAAAGTGGTTTGGTATATTTTCGTCATGAACGTAAAAGCCACAAGCATAACAAAAATATTAAACTGTATATTTGTAGTCAGTGTTTTGTTTAAGAGACAGGATTTATCATGTGCAGTAAGGAACCCTAAATATTGTCTATAATGGCGTATGCATAGTGATGTAAATGTAATATATTTTCTATTTTTCGACTAAAAGTCGAGTAAAGGTCCTAAGATGGCAAAAGTACTTCTATAATGGCGGAACAATTCCTTTAGATATTTTAATTTTATAAATAATGTCTTAATACCTCAAAAATAAGAAGGCCCATCAAAATAATAACTAGAAACATAAAGAAGTTAATCGTAAAATAAAATTTCGCATTAAAATTTAGTATGTTACACGAATACTAGCTTACACCGAAAACATATTATTTGAAAGAACATGGCTACCATTCTATAGAGTTGTTGAGTAGATAAATTTAATATGTTGTACTTACTTCAATTGTTATCTTTTTTTTCTCACACCATTTACGCGCACTTCATTTAAGCTGCACATCAAACACTTAGTGCTATAAAGCTTGCCTCGTTGCGATCAATCGACTAAACAGCCGAGTGAATGCAACAAAGTAGCTATCACAGCACTATTAAGTCGAATAAAAGCAATTTCGTTGTTTTCAACCGACATATTAGTCGACTAATGGTGAAATGATTGCTATTATAGCATTAATAGTGCTGTATGTCACTTTGTCCCGACTATTATAGCGTCATTTGGCTCTTTACTCGACTATTTTACGGCAGTTATAGCACTTTAAGCTGAGTAATTTGTGCCCAAATCGCGTCGAGTAAACGTTTACAGATCTATTACTCGACAATTCTAAGACCCTTTTCTCAGCTTTAGGTGAAAATAGGAACGTGCTCTCGACTTTCATACGACTTAGTTTTGCTACTTGGGTTGTGCACATTTTTTTTGACAGTGTCAGTAAGTACTGTCAGTCTCATAAGTGCCACCCTAGGTCACATCAATAATGTCGTTATGGGATAACATAATTTGAATTACAAAGATTCATTATTCCATAGAAATCACCATAAACTCGTGCCTTCATTCGCAGAGTGGGGTAGGCAGAATACAGAATTACCAACAAGTCTTAAAATTTGTTAATAACTCCACATTTTGCACAATTAGGCTAAGATATTTGCCAGTGTATTATTAGTGACAGGTTGCAAGCCTTTCGCCTAACAATAGGTAAGTACTACAAGCCTTTATTCCCTTAGTCACCTCATACGACATCCACGGGAAGACATGGAGTGGCACTATTCTATCCCGGCAATACCACGGGACATTATTATTATTGCATAGAAGTTAATTGATTAATTAAAAGAAATCCCAATTTATATACAAAACAGAAAAAGGGTGTTCTCGGTTTATGATAAGTTTTTCAATTTGAATCTTCAAGTTTTATTTACAGGCAAGGTAAAGGTTTATTTACGTTCCCAAAGGGCTCACCTACTTGACTTGTCAAGGCATTCAAGCCATCCCACACTGTCCATAAGTGGCCTCCGCCCACATGTTTACTATTGCGAAGATATTCCAACGATTGATCGTAGAAAGCGATTGCTATATAAGTATTTATATCGTACCCTACAAGCCTATAGCTTAGTTTGGGACTAGGCCAATTGGTATGAAATCATCCTTACTTAACTTTCATTTAATTTCACCCCACATCCACCCACTGCAGGGTAAAGGACTCTTCATTTTCACGCCACTTTCCCCGGTCTCGTGCTAACGCCATCCATCCTTTCCCAACTGTCTGCTAAATGTCATCAAACCAACGAGCTGATGGTCTACCCACTGATCTGTGACCTCGGCCACCAGCTTGTGCCGGGCCGGCGTCGTCGCTCAGGTGTGAATTTTACGCCACGATATTTTTTTGATGTTCATGGGAAGAACATGGAGAAACGGGATGTAATGTTAAGTACCGGTTCTTTAGTCACTATGAAATTCCCGGAATTCCCCGGTAATTACAGAACCGGGATTTCCCGAGAGGATACCCTAGCCAACCACTCTATTAGCTGTGCTATTACCGACCTCGACCACCTAACCTAACTTAAATTTATTTTTATTTATTTCTAAAGTACAATAAACAATAATTCACATGTTTCTTTTTAATACTTTACTAAAGAAACGTTAAGTATATATTTAGTTTCCCCAAACTGTAGACCAGTTTGTTGGCAAAGCATGTTGAGCTGATCCTTTTAAACAAAAATTACTTTTACTATTAACAAACTTTAACAAAGATTGTTAGTCTACAGAACCATTAAATTAATTATTTTTTAATTAAATAACTAACGATTTCAAAATAGCAAAGATAACCGCAACTAATGCAGCGATAAATTATATTCCAAATACAACGCAAAAACGCCAGTCACACTTCCAGGTAGAGCATTTTTTTGGTTAACATTGAGGGCCAGAATTCCAGATCACTATAGAAATAACGACGCGAAATGGAGCCCTTGGTATCAAATGTGTTACACCCGTAAGTTCAAAGATTTGCCGGGTTTAAAACTATAATGCAATTCAGTATTCATTTAGAAGCGAAAAACAGGAGTGTTATTCTCTCAAAAACGACGCAGTCCCGTCAGAGCGAACAAAACACATTTTAGAGCGTGCATTTTTTATTAAGACTACGCCGAGCGTACGCCGGATGTACAGTGGCGCCCTCATTACTTTTATTGTGTTTTCTAATAAACTAAAGTATTTTCTTGAAATTGGACGAAATGTGTTTGTACTACAAATGAAAACACAACTTATAGGGTATATCATATAGTTTAATAACAAATTCACCTTCGAGTTATTAACTTAACGAAAAAAAGTGGCCACCTTTTCCCGTTAAGCTGACTACTCAAAGGGTACTTAATTGTTATTAAAGTTTGTTACGTATCCCATAAATTGAGTTTATACTTGCGCTACAAACACATTTTGTTTGGTTCCAAGGAAATTCGTTAGTTAATTAGAAAACCCAATAACAGTAATGAGGGCGCCACTGGACGCTCGGCGTTTGCTCGGCGCAGTCTTAAGCACCCTTATACGTTCGATCCATCGGCAGAAACCATGCTGCTAAATTGAAAGTGCAGCGTAAAAATATGTTTTGTTCCCACTGACGGGACTACTTAAACTTGCCGCTTGGACATCACTCGTCCGTCCGTCCGACCGTCGTTGTTCATAGAATCACTACCCAGGTTCAATGGTTGGAATTATCCTTAATATAAGGCTTAGGTGTGAGAACAGTTGACTTTTATATTATGTACAAGCTGACTTGTTGGGTTTTTGATGATGCTAAGATGATTCGTTTAAAATAGAGAGATAGATAATTATTGAAGAGAGTTATGCAATCAGCGATTTCATAATTTTTTAATTTCAAAAATTAACGACAACATTCGAAATTCAAATTTGACCAGTGTCTGCACTCACTGCCAATTTAAAAACAGAACGGCATTATTCCAAATTCAAACAGAATTCAAATCGAGAACGTGTTGATTTGGATGCGTGGCGCGCCGGAAGCGCTAATGCGGTAACAAGCTAGCATCCGCAGCAGCGCCATATTGGGCGGCAGACTGGCAGAATGCAGAGGTCTTGTTTGTTTTTAAATTAGTTGTCAATGGACTGGATGAATGATTTATAGTAACATTTAAATAAGAGACGGCGGGATGGGTTAGACGCGTTTAGTTTGAAACAATAGAAGCACTGAGTTTAAAACAAACACAGACGTGTGTGGCCTGAAGGAACATGGAGGTGTTTCCTAGTAAGATACTTCGTTATCTATTATGAGTGTGCGTGATTAAAACTCAAAAATCCATATAAAGTTTCAAAGTTATAATAACAGGTATCAGTATCATACTACCTAGTAGGTACCTAGTTATGATTATAATCAAAGAAAGCGAATTCTTTTGACCATAGATAAAATAAGTAAAAAAAATACGTGACGAATAAATTATATTGTACTAGCGACCCGCCCTCGCTTCGCTTCGGTTTATATGAGTTTTCTGTAACACCAGTACATAAAATAAAAAAATAATATACATATAAACCTTCCTCTTGAATCACTCTATCTTTTAAAAAAAACCGCATCAAAATCCGTTGCGCAGTTTTAAAGATCTAAGCATACATAGGGACAGACAACGGGAAGCGACTTTGTTTTATACTATGTAGTGATATATATTATTGAAGTTCATGCGCCGCCTGTTCTGTAATAATAAATAATCTAAGCTACGTAGGTTCGTAAACCGATGCGTCAGAGTTCGGCACCGGTACGGTTTCACACCAACGTGTAAGAAACGGAAAATGGTCTAAATAAACGTTACTTTTGTACCGCTACATGGACATGTTTGCTTATACCGCTATTGTTTACCCTGTTAACTTCAAAAGATTCATTCATAAGTATAGTTTAAAACAGGTATCTGGTTATATAGTATGTAATAAGTTGATTATAATAGAATAATGCCTTCGCTTCTCCCCCTATTTAATCCCGAAGGGGGACGATTTTGGAAAAAAAAAATCTCCGTGCACTCCTAAGGTGCACAAGGAATACTCCCTCCAAATTTGAAGTCCCTAGGTTCAGCGGCTTAGGTTGTGATTAGATCGCAGAATAGACAATGTTCTTTTAACTTTAAAGAAACGCCTCTGCATCGCAAACCAATCCATTAATGTAAAAATTCTTTGCAAAAAAATATCCAGAAAAGCAACCTCTATGATTGTTTAAAAATACAGTTAACTCTAACTGTACAAAAGGTTTCACCAAAAATGGTAGTGAATACACAAAAGCACACAATGGAGTGTAGAAAAACCCGCATAGTTATTAAAAGGTCAATAGATTTTAGCCTCAAAACGCGTTTCGTTGAAGCGTTAGCAACAATTGAATCAATTTAATTGAATTGTATGGTTAAATCAGATTCAATTATGAGTCAGCAGGTCTTTATTGCCCCTATAATACTTTGGAACTATTTTCAATTTATTACGAGACATGGTTTTTATAAGTCTTGTTGTTACTAAATATGGCAGAGTTTAACAGTAGAATAAACAACGATTTTGTAGCTATTGGTTCAGCCATGTTGGAATAAAAAAAAAACAATTTTGCAGGATGACAGGACGTTTTTTTGACGGAGAATGTAGTCTAGTTAACAAAGAAATAGCGATATGAAAAGGATATACCTTTTCTTACATTGATCACTGATCAGACAAAACAGGTTAGTTCTCTTAAGATAGATATAATTAAAAATTTGTACACAGCCGATGGTTTTTATTAACTTAGATGTATTAACACAAAAGACTAAAGAATTAATGCCAGTATAAAGCTCGCTATTACTGGTTTCTAGAAAGAAATTTTGGTATGATAAAGGATGAAAAGGATTGAGACATTAATAAATAACAAAGCTATTACTTTAAATCAAACATGACAAGCAAATATGAAAATCTATGTCTATCTATATCACTGTCAAATTGATTCAGCTTATTCTAGACACAGTCATTGATCTTCGTCACGTTTATTGATTATTTGACGTCATTCTCGTGTCCATAATCATGACTGCCTTGCCTTATAAGTTAAACAATGCGGGTAATAAAATGGTGGTCGTTCGGCGGTATGCCTTATTTGCGCTAGTATTTTTTACAACAAAAACAATCGATCATACAAACAAGAACTACACACATGCATAGGTTTTGTATAAACTTCCACAGTAAATAAACTCTTTGGTCCATGTTTATTGATGACTAAAGATCATGTTTACTGGACGACCTTACTTTGGGAACGACTTGCTTTCGTAAAATTTTGGAAGTGGTCACACACAAAACATTACAGAGTATATTGCTTCCGAGCAAAAAAGTAAAAATTCACATAATTCGTGCAAAAATTCACTTTCTTAATTGTTCTTTTCGGCAATTTCAAAGCGACGTTACTAACTAACTTACCAGATACATTTTTGGTAATCCCTCATCATCCACCATCCACACAGCAAGATATTCAAACCCTCTGGGCACACCTACTTTAGTGTGCGCTTGGCCAGCAACGGACGTCCTTCGTCTAAAGCCAAGATGACTCATTATCACACTTCAGTTAATTCTTAACAGATGTTACGACATCCACATACGAGTACATGATGATTGATTAGATAACAAGCTACTCTGGCAGAGTCATTAAACCCAGTTTCATTTACACCCGAGCTATCTAACTAATATACAAATGGACACGATCTGCACCGCATATCGAAAGTGAAAATTTGCCGTCACAGGATAAACGAGGAGTTGATTTGAGGGGGTTGATGGACAGTTGGCTAGGCGAGAAGACGGTGGGTGGTCAAGGGCAGTATCAGTGGTGGCCAAGGCATGGGAAGCGATAAATCAGTAGACCACTTGCCAATTAGCTATATAATTATGATTCGAATGGAAAAGAGTTGGATGACATAAGAGCAGCATCGAACAGCTTGGGGAGAGACAGGGGTCTATGCTCTGCAGGTTAATAAGTGCTGATTGGATGGTCTAATGGTTTTGGCACTGATTGCGTTAACCTATTTAATGCCAATAGGCTCCTCAACGAGCTCATTTCGTAGGAAATTGACGTCCACCGGAAAGAAACACGCAATCATGGCTAATTCGAGCACTTCGCGAATACTGGTCGTTTAGATCGACCGATAAGAGGTGCGTGCGTACCCAAAATACAGTTGTACCAAACATTTTGCCGTTGAAATATTTAGGTGAGTCAACGGGATTCATTCAAGTAAGCAGCAGTATTTTGGCCGTTTCCAATATTCAATCTAGATCTTTTTGCACTGCAGAGGACAGAAAAGGCGAACGTCTGAGACAAGAAAAAAGGTGAGGACATCCGTAGAATTACTATATTTCCACCGAAGCAGATGAGTTCTTGCTTATTTGAAAACTTAATTAAACGTGTGGATCTCTACCAGGTGGTCCAAGGACCCTTTGAAAGCCCTATCTAAATGTCTAAATGAAGTCACCCAGTCAAAGTTGAGCTTCAGATAGCAGCTCAAGATTATCTGCCCCAGCAGCGTATTAAATAATTTTATCATCAATACACACATACGACCAAAGTCGCAAGTGTGCAAAATGTGGTTACAGAATTATCAAAAAGTTGTTATAGTTGTTGGAAATTCTGTAGCTCTGCCTACCCCACTCTGGGAATAAAGGCGTGAGTTTATGTTTATGTACAAACATACGAACAGTTAGAGTCTAAAGCAGGTCGCTTTACAGGAGTTTTACTGTTAGTGCAGCGCACCGTCACAAGCGGACGTGAAAAGGCAGGGGTTGACCATGACAACTGTCCTAATATAACTTAGCAAAAACAGTACGGAAAAATTAAGGGTGCTGTTCTGAATGGAATTGGCAACATGATCTAACTTTTACCTCAAATACTGTTAGCACTTGAGTTTTTTACTTATTGTGTTTTAAGTTTTTTCATCCCTTTCATTTACATCACATGTTTCGGACCCCTATATACAGTTGACAAAATTTATGGAATTGACGTAAGCACATGGAATATTTTCGATAACGATAATGTTCTAGCAATGCATCTTGAATAGGGCCATAGAGGTGTTATTTCACTTAAAAAGTCTGCTTGTCAATCAGTCGATTGAGCGAGCGACCTCTCTACATGATGGTTAAGCTACCTAATTGGTAATACACACCCTAAAATATTTGCTGTTAGACAGTTCAATTCCACCATTTAATAATTCGTCCATCGCGTTGATAAGTGAGTTCCCTGGGAGTATAACATGGCAGCAATGCTAAGTTTGTAAAAGTGTACGCAATTCCGGGTAGTTATTGTCACGCGATGCAGTCACGACACGGTTACAATAAAACTCTTGCTTGTGTCGTGTTTATCGATGATTTCATTGATTACACTCTGGATTGCGTTGCCAATTCGATATAGTTAGTTGACCTCAGTAAAGAGGGTTTTTTATGAAAGCATAACCAAGTATACACGATCGAATCATGTGAAAATTCTATTTCATTGGTCCGTTGCCAGGTGTTTATAGGCTTTCATGTCATAAACATAACTGTGAGGCTAGGTAACTAAATGGTAAATGGTACAGTCGGTAGTGTTCTGCGAACTTGATCTCAATAACCATAACGCCTTTGTATCTGTTCTTTGGATATATTAAACTTGATCATATTTCATTTCATTTCAAAATCCTCGATAGTTTTATTTTTCAAACATGACACTTTTTTGCATTGATTTTGAAATCACACACAGTGACTTCATTTTATTTTGGTATGGTACCAATAGGGTATTCGATTCTCTATTCAATGAACCGAATACCAATCGTTATGATTCGCATGTCAAGTGCACATAACGATATCTGCACTGCAGTCGCATAAGCGAGATTAGATAACATGAAGGAAATTGTACCCATTACTTAATCGAGATTGATCTCGGCGTTATGAAGTCGATGCTGCCCCATTTAGATTGCGTGCGCGCATTGTAAGTAAATAGAACGTGAAGTGTGGAAAGTGATAAGCAATGTGTCAATAAAGAGATTTATACTTATAGTCTATACTTTTAGGTATTTAAAAAAATGTAAACATTCCAAATCACGTGACTTTGTTAAACAACCAATCAAAACTGTTTTATCGAACTTTGACGTACGACGACTTTGACGGCAGCCAATAGAAGCAGAACACTGTCTACTTCTATTGGCTGACGAACTATATCACGTGGTTGTTATGTTTAATTTTTTTTAAATACCTAAAAGTATAGACTATAGGTACGATGTCAAGTGTGTCGAGTAATTACATAATTACTTACTGATTAGTAAGTGTGAACTTCACCACTGATCTAGGTTTTATAGGTCAGTCAACGAACACCCCAAAATTTACTAATATAAATGCGAAAGTATGGATGTTTGGCACTCAATCACGCCAGAACGGCTAAAGGGATCTAAATGAAATTTGGAAAAGAGATAAATTATTGTCTGGAATAGCACATAGGCTATTTTTTAACCAAGGGCGATGAAAATAATACGAATTATTTTTGAAGTAGATTACTGTCTTTTTCTAACTTAAAAATTAGAGTAAGACAGCAGAGGGCCCAGACAAGATGCACTACGCTAGCTAGCTCTCATCGTTTAGTTTTTAAGCCAATCGCGTCACTGGTAGATGACGTGATACGAAAAGTCACGTGATGTGCCAGTGACGCGATTGGTTGAAAAACTAAACGAATAGAAACGATAGTTAGCATCTTGTCTGGGCCCTCTGATAACTTCTGCAATTTTTATTGGTAGTCTAAACCTCGCTTTAGCGTTAATTTTCACCAACTATAATCACCATGAAGTCTTTTGAGACGCATGAAAAACGCTCATTAAAAGGGCAGATACAGACACTGACGACTGTTTTTTTTTATATTCTAAAATATATATTACGAATTAAAAGTAACGTAGCTAGATACATGTAAGATTCTACCGGAACCAGGCTGTCATAAATCTAAAATATGAAATAATACAGCGTAACGAAATTAAATGTAAGCTTAAGTTGTGGTTCACGGTTGAGGTACAAAATGGTTTAGCCGTCGTACTTAACGCTTTAGTTAACGAAGTCGAAATGGAGCTAATGTGCATTACACTAGCTCTAGCAATAGGGTTGCCAACTCGTCAACAGTCAGGAAAAAAATAGTGTTTCTTAAGTGGCGAATTTAAATCAATGTTTGATAAAAAACATAAATACTCAATACTCAATCAAACATAAATCTCCAAATAGTTAATATACCGACGTGCGTACATGACTCGATGTATGAAAGTGGAAGAAGCATAAGAAATTTGTCAAGATCGTAGCAAATGGAAAGAAGTGGTCTCCGCCTACCCCTCTGGGAAACAGGCGTGATTTAATGTATGTATGTATGTAGTTAATATAGTGACTAAAATTATTTATTTGTGTTTTACAAGTAAAGGTACGGGTAATAAAGGTTCAATCGTAAAAAATGGGTAACTATTACTTTGGCAATTACGCATACAGATAGACGGATAGCATGCATCATGCATAACTTACATTAGTGAAAATTGTTAATTACTATTTAGATACTCTATACGGAATAATGTAGTTAATACTGTAGTTTTGAACAGTTATATATATATATATATATATGCATCTAGAAACTTTACCAGCAACTGGTGTGTTTGTTTGCCTTCTTCATGCCATAAAAACTCAAAAATATACTCATTTCATTTGCGGGCAAAAGATTTGAGGCCTTGTAACTATAGCAATAGGTATTACTTTTTAGTGCACCTTTACTTGCTAGGTGTTTGGGCGTTTTCCAAAAGTGCAAGTAGTTAATGACTATAATTAACAATGGTAGCTTTTCCATTACGTCACAAAAATTATTAATACATTTATGTACCGATTTACTACGCCAATAGGTATCTCACATTCAATAACAGAAGCAGTTAAGTGCTCACTCGTTAGTAAAATTGACGCATTTGCTAAAGGAGTTTTGTCAGAGATGCCACTATTTGTCTTAATAGCATTGCAGTTAATTGCCGTGACGTAATGGAAAAGTTACCGTTGTTAATTTTAGTCTTTAACTACGAGTATTTTTTTTGAAAACGCTTGTCTACGAGTACGTTAAGGAAAGTTTGTGTATTCTGTCAGTCAGTTCCCAACTAGCGTTAGCGTGGAAAAATATAAAAACAATCGCCACCCCTAGAGTCAGCAACCAATGAACACGTCAGTAATTAGAGCGGCAGGTGTTTGACCTGGGGGCAAGCGACGCACTAGCAACGGGTAGGCATAAGGATCTAGGAACTTTCAGTTAGTTAAAGTGAAATAAATTGTTAAGTATTTTAGAAAAGAATAAGTTTCTATGTTAGATTTAATTTTTGAGATAACTCTGTTTAGAATGAAAGAAAGAAAATTAAAATATATATTCTTGACAAACAACAAGGAACAAAGAAATCGCTCATTGAATACAAAACAGACACATTCCAAAATAATTTGCTATTCCATTAAAAATCGTACCTACTCCAACCGCTTCTAATTTTAAAATGCAACACCGACTCATTTCGGATTGTGTCCGCTTTGTATTCAATGAACGAAATATGCACAAAAAGAATGTAGTCACGAAGTGGTTCCTGCTCTTTCTCCTCTTCTTCGTCATTCGTACCAGCTGGTCTGGTTTTACCAACATTTTTTTCGCATTTATCAAATCAAATCAAATCAAATCAAATATTCTTTATTTGCTTAAAATGTGGTAGGTATAAAAAAGTTGTTTACAGTTCAAGTGGTTTCACACATTTTACCAGCAACTGGCATGCAAAATTTACATTTAAATAAATCTCTAATCGGTAATAAGTTATTAACAGTTCCATAACCATAAATTAGCAATGTGCTGACTCAAAAGTGCTGAATCAGTAGGTACTTTAAAAAAAGTCCAATCTGGGAGGGTTATGTCAAGTATAGTAGGAACTATTTAAAATCACGATTCCCACTTGAGAGCTTAACTGCCGAACAATGGCATTGTTATCCTTTGTAAACCCAACCGTTAATTACCTGTGCAAAATAAATACCATAAATAACAAAAGATGTCGTATGAATAACAATAGTATTCCTTCAAAAATAAGGTTCATATTGTCATAGCATAGACATGTCTGTCTATGTTTGTTACAGGTGATATTTTTATAAAAATGCTAAATGCTCGACCCGGTGGTCCTTATTATATGTCATTTCCAAAAGGATCTATGTGAAGTGTGCCCTATTCCAATTTGAACCTTATTCGCAAGACGGTAAAGTTGTAATTCATATTTTTTTTTTGTTATTGATGCATTTCATGTTGTACAGGTAGTTAGCGGTTGCGTTTAACAAAAGATAACAATGCCATTCATCGCGGATAAGTTCTCAAGTGGGAATCGTGATTTTAAATAGTTCCTACTATACCTACAGCTGATATCCTGATGCGGCCTTTCGACTCCATCATTATCCGGGTGAATATTCCGGCGTTCCAACCGCCGTCATTATTCTCTTCAACGCATTGACGAAAATAATGATAGCTACCAGCAACTTTTGATGTCTAAATCAGCGGACCCGGGGGTAGTATCCACGCCATTTAAAATAACAAGGAAGTTATTAAGTTTATATTGAATAATATGCGAAAATAATAATGACGGCGGTTGAAACGCCAAATATTCACCCATCCCCTTAAACCCTAAGAACTAATTGAACAATAACTTAAGAAATTAAATCTAATTAAAAAAGTTCTAATGGCCCCGGCATAATTCATAACAAAGTAGTACCATCAGCAACACAGTTAACTGACCTTGTCAGTTTACAGTGTTGCTGTTTGTACCTCTAACATTAATAATGAATAAGTGTCTTGTGGCAACCCTACTGGCTGTCAGGAGCGATAGACACGTCACTAATTGGAGCGGGAAGGTGCATGACCGGCATTGCGCGGCACGCGGGAACAACGCATGAGAACTCACTTCACTATTGTTTAAAAGAGAAATTCGCCAAGTGAGAGTATGGTGATTTAAGGGACAATTAAGAGGCTCTATTTCGCTTTGTTTGGCCATCTTGCTTTCTATGGCTTATATTGTTCCTATGTTAGCTGTTATTTACATGACAGTGAGAGCTAGTTCTTTTGCAATATGATAACGATGATAGGGTGAAAACTAAGGGCATCAGGTAGGTTTAAAATTAAGTTAACTCGATACAGTTTACGAAAGGAACTTTTTACTGTAAAATGGCCTGATGGCAGCCCTATGGAGATGTCAGGAGACATTCCGGGACTGAGTCGTCAAAGTGACAAAATGTCGAATGGATATATTGTTTAATGGTCATAATGTGCTAGTGTTGAAATGAATAGGTGTCAAAATGTACAGAGGTTTAAATACGTAAGTGTAAATATAACCAAGTGCCAAAATGCAAAAGCGACGGCATGTTTAAGTGTTAAAATGTACAAGTTTCAAAAGAAACAGGTGTCAAAACGTACAGACGTTTAAATACGTAAGTGTATATATAACCAAGTGCCAAAATGCAAAAGCGACGGCATGTGTAAGTGTTAAAATGTACAAGTTTCAAAAGAAACAGGTGTCAAAATATACCTAATCCAAATAGATATCTATGTACGTATGATTACTATTAGTTTTTGTTTGTTACGCTATTAAATATTTTAATTAAAATTAAATGTTTATTTTTGTTTATAACAACCACAGATTTGATAAAATTCCATGTAAGTAGTGCTATTCGTAAGTATAGTATATTTTATAAACCGAGACCCTCACAATAAGCCCTTTCATTTGATTTGTCACACGGTACGGTTTGTAAATGTTTTTTTTTATAATTTGATCCCAAAAATGATATTAAGATTCTTAATTTACGTTACACGTCCGTGTTTAATCGGTGATTAAAAATTAAATGAGGGCAGTGAACATTTACTTTTTGGCATCTGGGTTGTTTTAAACGTTAGATTTGTTAAAATTGCCCATAAAGGCGTCGTTTACGCCGTAAAGGATAACACGTTCTTACATTTAGTTTCGGAAATACACAAGCATTTTGTCATTTGCACGGTAAGTAATACATTTGGACACTTATTCAAATTCTCACTGAATAATTATGACATTTGGACATTTTGACATTTTTACTTTATGACCATGAGACAATTAATGCTTTGGACATTTTGTCATATACACATTCTAACCCGCATACATTTTAGCAATTACATTATTTGTCACCAAAACATTGTGGCCATTTCGTGTTATACGTTTTGACATTTGTACGTTTTGACATTTGTACGTTTTGACACTCGTACTTTATGACCATTAAACAATTCGTCCACTGACCATTTTGTCACGTTGACGACTTAGTCCCGGAATGTCAGGAGAGATTAAGACGTCACTTATGTATGGCGTATTGAAATATTACATTTATTTTCGTACTCTATCTATTTATTTTTCGTACCTCAAAACGACAAAAGAAACCCTTATACTGCTGCATAGGAACTCTTCATTTTGGGTCCGTCTGGTTGGCAGGCTGTCTGGCTGGCTATCTAGCGCGTGAAGGTATCAAATACATGGGCACCTTGGAGATATAGACAAATCAGATGATTTTCTAGCAAAAGCTATGAGAATTAAGAGATACACTACACTTACATGCCTTCACGCCTGTCTCCCGGTGGGGCAGGCAGATGCTATGGAACGCCAGGTGCACTGGTACAATCAAACCTCTTTCACTCCTTCTATATTCATCAACTTCTTTATACACCTTATTTGAGAATTACCCCCTTAAAGATGCAATCATAGAGGTAGGAAAGCATAAAGGGAGTATAAAAACGGCGAATAGAATAGTACTCTTCGCACCTGTCACAAATGCCATTCGTTAAAAAGACTCGTCTATATTATGACCGCTTTCGATTGAATTTCAGTGTACCACTTATTAGGTGTGTCAGTGTGTGACTCTGCATTAGTGCGCGTAAGTTTGCAGTCAGCGATGTGCGGTTTATCAATAATATTGGCTACAAGCTGTGTTGTACAGAAGAAAAAGGTGGTACGCTTGACACTTGGCTACACGGGATCTGTTTTCCTACATCTATGGATGCAAAGAACCCGTAAACAATAATCCCTTATAAGTGACTGTCTTCAGTTGGTCTAAACAACCCTAATGGGGCGGCAAGGTGCTTGAACTGTATTGTGCAACGTCACGAGAAAAAACGCATGGGAACTCTACGCCATTGTTCAAGGGAAATTCGCTGAGCGAGAGAGTGATAATCAAGGGACGACATTGTTATGAGACCTGTTATAATATAGGGCCTTCATTCCTATTACAATGGTATTGTTGACGACTCTGCCAAATGTACTGTATAAATAATGAGAGATATCATAATCATTCTCTAGCGAACGCTCAAGTAGTCCATAGATAACAACCTCAGATATAATGGTGAACCTTTCTTTCAGAGCTGAATTCTCTTAAACCAACCCATTTTCATGGAACTGAGCTAAGAACCACTCATCCAAATCGGTTCACCCGTTTTAGAGCTACGGTGACACAGACGGACACACACACATAGCGGTCAAACTTGTAACTTGTAACACCCGTCTTTTTGCGTCGGGGGATGAAAATATCAGCACCATTACAGCCGTGTACTTGTAGGTGCAGTGTGTAGTTGTCTGCCCTTTCGTTCATAGTTCTACCGTTATACGGAGGGGTCCGTTCAATTTGCTCCGCTTGCTATCAGCGCGTATTCTAATCAGACCAACCCGCAATCGACCGCTTTCGGCTTATCAAATATTAGCGACGCGCCCTCGCTTCGCTTCGGTTTATGTAAGTATCATATATCCTTCCTCGATAAATGGGCTATCTAACACTGAAAGAATTTTTCAAATCGGACAAGTAGTTGCTGAGATTAGCGCGTTCAAGCAAACAAACAAACAAACTCTTCAGCTTTATAATATTACCTACTTAGTATAGATTGATACTACCTATATTAATTCATTTTGAAGGCCTCTACGGAACCACCAACAACCAGCCTGACATGACCTCTACCTCCTTAAACGACGCATAGCGACACATGTCTTCCACGCTGGTAACCCAAGCCATTAGTTGATACAAATTCTACATATTCTTGATATAAATAGAGGTACAAGAAATCGCAATAACTGTACGATATCATAGTAAACGGCATATATATTCCAACTCCCATGCGAATTGCCTCTAGAAAGAAGGGCAAAACTACAATAGACGTCTTATTCCAAATGCTTCTTTACTTGTATACCAAAGAGGGTTGATTTTCCTTTAGTGTTATGTTGTAGGTGCGTGTTTTTTAATGAGGGCGTAGGTAATGAATATCGTGGCATTGTTGTAGCGTAACACATAACTGTTCTGTGACGGTTCGCTGGCGGGTAAACAAACATGGGCACTGTATGGTGCTAGGGAGGCTAGGGTTGTGAACTTGTCACTCATGTTGCTATAGGTACTTATCGATTTCTTCGGGACGACCCAATTTTCAGGGTCTATGGACGTCCGATTTACCTTTTATCGGGTCCCTAATTACCCCGATTTTTAGCATGTCGATCAATTGCATTGAGAGCAGAGGCGGCGCGTTCGTATACTATACCTTATACGTTCGATCTTATCGACAGAAGGCATGCTGCCAAATTGAAAATGCACGCGCTAAAATGTGTTTTGTTCGCTCTGACGGGACTACTTAAACTCACCGCTGCGACATTCACACGTTCGTTCCACCGACCGCCTTGGACTTTCAGTAGACTAGATTTGACAACAATAGCTGTTACCGACATATTTGAAAAGAGCGCAGGGTAAGTTATTATACATCACCAACGAGAAAAATCAAGCTAGATATACTGTGCTAGGCTAGAACCTAGTAAATGCTGATAAGAGTACAAAAAACAAAGAGAACTCTACATCAAATAACGACAATTTAAGTACTTAACAAAAAACCATAGTCAAAAACTTTCAATACTTCAAGAGCTTTTGTTGAGTATAATGAGTTGATTTTACATTTTTCTTTGGATCGACAACCCTGGAACATCGCCGTTAGAAACGTAGTGAGGTGATTTATATGCAATTTGGGACACTATAGCATATAAATAAGGTCAAGAATGCAACGTTACATTTTACAACCGGAATTAGTTTTATAGGGCTTTCAAATGATAAATAAGCGATTAAAAAGCGGAAATCGTTAAACTATTCCAATTAGTTTTTAGTTTCTGTTACATTGTAAATGGCCAATACAAGATAATTAGATTAAATTTATCGGAAATTAATAGAAGGCTCGCATAGAATTTCCTCGTGATTTGCACAGAATTCAATTGAAATCCAAAAAATTGGGTACTGGTATTATACTTAACTAGCGACCCGCCCTCGCTTCGCTTCGGTTTATGTGAGTTTTCTGTAACATCCGTACATAAAACAGAGTTTATCATACATTAAAACCTTCCTCTTAAATTCCTCTATCTATTAAAAAAACCCGCATCGAAATCCGTTGCGTAGTTTTAAAGATCTAAGCATACATAGGGACAGACAGCGGGAAGCGACTTTGTTTTATACTATGTAGTGATTTACATAGCAATATTATCTGAACCATCATGGGGCTAATAATATCCGACACGCTCTAATTAGTTCAGAGAATTATAAATTTTCCTTGCAAATGGTCGGGTATCCGCCATTTCTGGAAATGTTAAACATATTAAGGCTTATTATAAGGTATATTGTATAAATGATAAAAAAGGGTAACGCATTTACTCTTGTTTATTTCCCAAAGCTTAGGATATCACTACATAGTATAAAACAAAGTCGCTTCCCGCTGTCTGTCCCTATGTATGCTTAGATCTTTAAAACTACGCAACGGATTTTGATGCGGTTTTTTTTAGTAGATAGAGTGATTCAAGAGGAAGGTTTTTGTGTATAATAAATTTTGTTTTATGTACGTGTGTTATAGAAAACTCAAATAAACCGAAGCGAAGCGAGGGCGGGTCGCTAGTCTTTAATAAAAACTAAGTCAAAATGTTCAGTTTTTGGACATGGCAGAGCCCGCGGCAGCACCCAAAAGTCGAAAACTTGGATTTTTAATAAAGGGATCTAGAACATATCCAAAACAGACAGACCGACATACTGACACCGAAGTCTCACTATTAGGGTTTATTTTTCCATTTTGATACGGAACCATAATTATAACGCTTAATTTATACAGATTTAATGAACTAGTTGCTGCTGGTTACTAAGATAAACGGTTAGCCAAACTAATCCAAAAGTGGGTGTAGAAAATTTACAAGGGTGCGTCATACTTAGGTCCGTATTAATAAACTCATCTTGGGTGAGATGCGCGTCACAAGATACGTCAAAGTAAACGTCAAACCATAGAACACTGTCATTTTTGACACATCTCAAGACGAGCATTAGAGTTGAGATTAGTTTATTAATACGGGCCTTAGTGTTGACAGGCGTTCTGATTTTTAGGAGTCTTAGGACACGGTTTTATTAATAATGACAATAAACACAACCGTCTTTTATGTCAGTTAAAAATACAATGAGATTTCGAAAACAAAATGAATTAAAAAACAGAATAAAGGGCCAGGTTTATCGGCCCTTTAACGTGCTGTAACATAACCTCCTTTTCTAAATCAGTTACGACGCGAGTTGGTCCGTGACCAGAGATAATCTGTACCCTTACCATGAGTTGCAATTACCGTACTCGCTAGCGAGCCGAATGCTCTGTCCCTTGCACTCTACAAGAATACTGCGAGGTCTGCGAGGGACAGAGCTTCGATTCGCTAGCGAGTACGTTAATTGTAACTCATGGTAAGGGTACAGCGCTCGGACGAATCGATGAATCTGACAACGATTCGATTTAGATAACGAAGTTTATCGGGAAATGCTGAGTGGTTACCCGATATGCATTGTTTGAACTTTATAGATCTTTAAAAAATCTCTAGCTTTCGGATAATTAGAACAACATACATATTCATATTATGTGTATCTATTTAGTCGACGACAGAAAATATTTCCAAACGAAAGCGAAGGAGAATCGGATGGATCGAATAATATTCCTGACGACTTTTATGATCAGAGCCCGTATTTTTCGCGGCAAAACAAAAAACTGTCGCATTCTAGCTAGTGTTAGAAATATTTTTTTATAGATATACCGATAGTTGTGTGATAGGTCCACGAAATAAAAAAAATAGTAAATAAAACATTTAACGTGAGTTTTGTATACAATTATATAGAAACAGATGCGCATCCTTCTTCGGAATCCACGTCACCACACACAGCATCACTTGACATTTTATTCGGTTTGTGATAGTGATAGGAGTAGATAATCATTAATTTCTCAACATTATCTGGGCGTGGACAGTTTCTGAAGTGACTATTATTTTCCATGAGGTAGTCATAGTCAACATCATTCAAAGTTTTTCCTCATAGTTACCCGACGGGTTATTTTATTACTTGATATGAAAAAGTAGGAGTTAAGATTTAGATGGAATAACACATATAAAACAACTGTCGCGAATGATTGTAAAGTAATGTAAATAATGATACTGGATATCGATACAAAAATATTTGTTTTGCCGCGAAAAATCCGGGGTCTGTTTATAATATTACTTAATCTATCAAAATTATAGTGCGTAGCTAAATTGAAAAATGTACAGTCGCGGTTCGATTAAAACGATTTCTCACTATTCAATTATGTTTTATTTATTTTTTATTTGAAAAAGGAGGCCAACGAGCAAGCCAGCCACCTGATGGTAAGTGATCATCGGGACCCATAAACAACGCGGTTCCAACGGAAGACCAGTGCTGGCTTTACGGCTAGCGAATGCTGTGTTGGGACCGTTTCGCAACTGTTTCTGTGTCTTATTTTTTGTATCTATTTACCTATTGTTGTTATGTGTTGTAGCGAATAAATGTATCTTTATTTTTATCTTTATCTTTAAACACCCCCAACGAAGAATCGCAGCGCGCAGTTGCGCTGCCTTCCTTTGAGAAAAGAGTAAGCTTCTATTTTGAAGGCCCTCAAGTCGTATTGGTTCGAAAACATAGACGCCGAGAGCTGATTCCACCAAGATTAAAAAACGTAGTGGATTTCCAACTATCAAGATGGTGTTGATGAAATGATAGTTCGGTACGAGTCAATGCTGTTAAGGTCTAAAAATTACGATTACTATTATACCGCTACCACTATACTACGGTTTTATAAGGTCGTTACAGACCAGTGTCTGATAATGTCATTATCGTCGACAGTTTAAAGCGTCGCTAACGTCAAACGACGCCAGACAACGTTTTCGCATGCAGATAGCGTACCATGATATTTAAAGCCTTAAAAAGCTTACTGACATATGAAATAATGCATGCACGAAATTGAATGGAAGTAATCATATATGTTAATAAATTAAAAAGTTAGAGCCTTCCGTTTACCTATTTCCATACATACATCACTCATGCATAAGCGAGTTAAGCGACGCGGGATCGCGTGACCAGTTGAACCTTAACCATTTCTAATTTAAAAGAATAATGTCTGATTCGTCTAACTAGTTGACAACTTAGCTTCCAAGCTGAAGGTTTTATTATATACTAATATTAATATTATAACAGCGACCAATACATGTTAGGTCGGTAGATGCCCATAAAACTTGGTAAATTGGGGTTACACCACTGACTGAGGACGACCACAGCCTGTACCTAATCTCGAAACTGGAATTCAAGACCAAAAAACTACGACAGATACGTCACTGTCAAATCTGTCAAAGTCACTTATGTCATTGTCAAATAAAGTTTTCAGGTTCGCCAACCTTTTTGTTAAGTATATGCTTCTTTGTACATATTGGCTGTTACAATTAATTAATTAGGATTTTCTCAAAAAAGGTACTTACAAACTTTATTTTCAACTCAACATTGACAAAATTTTATTGTAAAGAACCTAAACACGATAAGGGTGCGTTGTTCAACTACAGAGTAATTCTAAACTAGAATAGTCATTTAAGGTTGAAAGCAAGTAGTTATGCCTCGTATAGGTACAGTCGAGTTCATCATTATCTGAGCAAAGATTGGACCAAAAACATCTAAGTAGATCAGATATTTTTAGAAAATAGGTTATTAATTACTTAATTGCAGTTTAAATTCTTGTACCAAATGTTATTAACACCTGAAGTGATACAAGCACAATACCAGCTTTGCAACCAAAAATTGCGGATGATTAAGTTTTTATTAACTCCTTACTTCTTTAAATTATGGAATTAAAATTACCAATAAATAAATTATCTCAGCGTGTATTTTTAGAAAAAAAGGGATATACTATTGTACGAACACTTTATTGCAGTGGCAACATTGTCGTAGTTTTTTTGGTCTTGAATTCCAGTTTCGAATATACTGAGCCGCGTGCCCTGACACCTGCACACGGCAACACCTATCTGACGCCAGTAGCACTGCTGTACCACGGGTTGGAATCTACCTCATTCACTCTTTTACGTTACTGATTTGTGGGAATCATGACCTGAAGTTCATAAGGTATCCTATACAGTTCAGGTAATTGAATGATGTTACAAAGCGTGAATAGTTTACTCGTTAACTTTGCTTTATCTGTGGGTCATTTTTACATTCATTCAATAATTTCAAATGAAAGATTCGAAGTGACTTTGCGTTTGACGGTGTATGCCAAAAAATTGGTTTAGTGTTATAAAGATCTATCTAAAATAAATACTTAATAATTTTCTCTTTTAAATCTTTTCCAGTTTCCATTTCCATTTCCACCAAGTTTAACGTTCACTCCATCCACCAATTTGAAATTGTGTTCGCAAAATCTTGCCGTACAATAAAATGTATTATTCCCGTCTGCAACTCGACCGTGGATAATCAAACGTTATACCGGTTCCCTCGGAACGCAGGGTTAAAAGGTATCTGGTGTGACCTGCTGACGCCACACGCTGGCAATTTAGTGTCGAAAAGTAATTCAGATTCGGAAAATTTAAAAGTGTGTGTTTTTTACCATTTTGAAAAACAATATTTATTTTGTGGACGGCCAAAGCCCCGTACGATGACAATGGCGTGTCCTACGCTTTTCTCCGAAGAAGAGATTCTGTCAGTGTCTCTTACAGTATGGCGGAACAGTGCATACACTATTCATTTCTGTATCTTTTCAATGAAATAATGTTTGTTAGTAAGAGTTATTTTTAACTAGAGATTTTGTACGGCGTTTTTTCGCAAAAATGGTTTACCTACTCTTAAGAAACGCTGGTAGACTCGTGACTTAAAATTTGACTTAATTGCAAAATAAATGTTTTTAATTTAATACGGCTTATAATTTCTACGGTATTATATTTTCAATTCACAAAGACGCACCCAGCTGCTTGATTTCATAATTCAATCTCGTAACAGCTAAATTAGATGTTGAGACGTGTGTGTCTTTGTGGATTGGAAACAATAGTTGCGCCTATTATGTATACTTTCCTATTTTGTATAGTTTGTTTCACTGCATCAGTTTATTGTCGAAAATGTATTAATACTTAACTCGTTTAAAATCAGTGAAACAATCTTATTCACACGGGAAAAAAAACATGAGTTCCTATAATACACAAACTGCAGAAATTAAAAGTTCGTTCTCGAATTGAACGAAGTTAACTTATTCGTGTTTATCAACCAAAAGTGCGAAGAAGTTTACTTCGTTCAATACGAAAATGAACTGCTCTCAGAATTCATTTGCCGCCATTCCTCCATTTTTTTTTTTTTTTTGCATACTAGCGCCACTGCTTTACGCTGCGGTGCGGGACTCAACTACTACTAACGTTATGTCAGTTCCAAGTTTGATTCCTATCTGTCTTTAATAGACATATCCTATAATCTGTGTGCTGTACGTGTGGCAGAATATTGGTCAGCTCACATCTGACATGCTGTCGACACGTAAGAAGAATTTAAGGAACCAGCAGCGGTCCTAACACTTCCAACGGAAGCAGCGTTGGCTTCACATAGTTGGAACCAATTTGCTACAATTGTAACTGTCGTTTTTTAATTCTGTCAGTGTGTTCGGAACAAATATTGTCTTTCTTTCGTTTAAAACATTACAAAATAATCTTCCGTTTACATTTCCATACATTAACTATTACATATTCGGTGCCAGGCTCTCTAAAACCTATACAAAACCAGCGCAATCTGGAGCCATTGGCCCAAGCTTTGAAGTATCGCGTGACAAGCCGGTTGTTAAACGAAAGTGAAATAATGACAGAGCCGTAATTATCGGCTTTTTATAGAACCACTATTAATAAATATAGATGGAGCTGTCAAATGTGACCACATGTAAATTGATTACTGGTTAATTAACTTGTAATATAATTGGGTCATTTTAGCCCTTTACGTTCATGATTATGATGCGTTTTGTTGAAAAGATTTTTGTTAGTACAGTCGACTACGAGGAAATGTATCTAGTTTTAGTCCTTATAACGACGCCATAAGGTAAATAAGAGATAAGTGGAACTGACACCAGTTTTTATGGATCTTAAGTATTATGTGAGAGAACAACGTAACATTGGCGGAGCTTAAATTGACGTAAGTATGATAAGGCAGACGAACACACAGTTCACCTTATGGTAAGTCTGAGACCCATACACATTTGCATTCACATGACTAAAATCCTAAGACTGCAAATACACTGCCAACCCTGAGGATCAAGATGGAATGCATCTCTGCTAGTAATCTCACCGGTTGTCTTATTTCCACACCGGAACACAATGTGAACACTGCTGTTTGGTAGTTTAAAGGATAAATATTCATTGCTTCTTTCTAAGACTTACCCCAGGAGGCCTAATATGTCTGCGCTTATCGCATGACAAAATGTGGATAAAACATCTGTCACTTTTTGATACGATAAGTACGAGAGTGACAGATGCTATATCCACATTTTGGCACTCGATAAACGCAACCATACTAGTTAAATTTACCACATTATTTCTATCACTCAACTATAATCATTTTTGATACAAATTGATAGTTTAAAAAGTGCTCTGGCGCATCCGCTCTTCGTTAACTTCAATATCCTTATCCGCACAAAAACAAGTTATCTACTTAACTCTAGTATTCTAATAGCTTTCCCTACATTTACGTTCACGCGTCCATTAGCGAATGACAGAATGACGGAACTTTACGTTATTCCTTGTATCATTTGACAGGCACGAGTATGGATAATTAACGGTAATATCTAAAGTAACGATAGATTATCAAGTAGATTAAATGTACAGTCTCGAAAATAAACAGTCTTTTTGTCAAATGAAAATTTCGCTTTAAATTGACAGACATATCTTAAGGCTGCCATTCACGATCAGGTTTTATCATCAGTTTTCACAGAACTATTTAAAATGTCCGTTAAAACTAAGCATGTGTAGGTGCTTGCTAAGTTTTCAATGAAAGTTCCGTGAAAGTTAGACAGTTCAGTGAAAACTGACAGTTATAACGGTTTTATGACCATACGGTTTTATGACGTAAAATCGAAATTAAACCATAGGATAAAGCACTTATTTTGTAAGGACCACCTAAAATGCCATGAAAGACAGATAAAGATTTTATTCTACTTTAATTTAGACCATTTAGATATCGTAATCAAGCACTTGACGTTCAGGTAGCTCTTATTGTCTAGTGATTTCAATATCGAATCAATATTGGCTAAAACAAACTGGAATGAAGGCCTAGCAAGTCAAACTGAAACGGCATATACCAGCAATGATTGAGAAGATAATTAAATCTAGCCTATACACGGTTATCTGTTATTTTCTAACGTGTTTGTCTATACGAGTTAACGATAACGATCGACATTATTATGTACCTATTTACATGGCATGCCATCAACGTACTTTCTTTGCATACAAAAAGCATGTAAATGAGTTAATTTATTCTTCTCCCTGATAATTACGAGACGGATAATTAAGTAAAAAGCAAATTATGCGAATGGTATTGGCATTAGTCACGCAGAAATGTTCTAGCTAAGTACTCATCAAGACGACTAGTTATCTGTAACATGGTCGTGTAACATGTAACATCGTGCAACATGTTACAACTAGATCATTACTACAGTATCTATAGCCGCTATAATATGATCGCCTTTATTGCGTTGGATTCATGCGAATAAAACATCCGTCACTATCGCACGTACATACTGGTCAGAAAGTGAGAGCTGTTTTATCCCCATCGAAAAACGCCACCGTAATAGGCCTGCTGAACAGTCGGTCGCTTCGACTCTGCGAGCATTGAGCATAGGCAATCATCATAAAAACCGTCTCACTGTTCACAAGTTTCGGCGAAATTCGATTTGGCCAAAAGAATTTGCGCATTGCAGTCGAGTTGTGCGACTAAATAAAAATTCGTAAAATAAAAGACTTTTTGGAATTGACATCAGATACAGACATAATATGGGTAGCCTTTATCTAGAAAAATACAATCGGAATGATTTGCAGTTTGTCTAAATCTACTAGCGAATTGTAACTGGACATAACTTGGAAAGCGTAAGCCGAAATAAGTCGGGATATAGATCACAGAGTAGGTACTTTTCCAACACGTCCTATTCAAATTCCAGAAAACATGGGGCAGTCATTTTGTTTGGTGATTTCGAAACCGCTTTTAGTTCCGAGAAGTCGAAAACGGTATTTTCTCGAATGAGGCGCTGAAATCTCTTAAATTTCGCTAGTAATTACAACAAAGACTTTTACTCCAGGTGGAAATCATTTCGTTTCCTACCTTGACTTTCGTTTGCTTGACTTGATTCATCATCAACCAATGAAGAGACTTCAAGGATGATGGCTGGGATGGGATTTCAGTTTCGTGAGAGTTAGGTAGGCAGTTGTACGGGGAGATGACTGCCAATCCCCAGAAGTAAAGAGGAATTTGAAGGTGACTTACTTGATAACTCCGTCTTCGACGTAGACGTCGGCATCCTCCATCCCATCGTCGTTGACCACGCGCCCATTCTTGATCAGCAATCGGTTCTGGGAGCTCTGGAACAGACAAACAACATCACCAGCTGAGGACGGTAGATAGTGGAAATGATTATATTGTGTGTCACTCGTGTTCGTGAATCCTGCGTAGGACCGGAAAATGACTTGGATTACCCTTGATAAACATGACAAGCATGAAAATTTTGAAAATCATTGATAATTATAATTTGAAAAGGTTATCAGGTGTTCCTGTGGAGCCATAAGAATATTCTTCCAATGGTGGCTCTAACGAAAGATCCCATTATTGTGGGTCAATCATGATATTAAGCACGCTAATCGTGCACTCTGAAGGGAAACCACATTCTTCTCCAAAGTTCTAAACAAATATCCAAACCCAGGACTACCAACCAACGATTTGTATTTGTGTATGTGTGTAAAACGCGAATTATAATCGGAGAAATATTTATGAGGAATAACAGCAGGTGACAGCGCAGGTAGACTATCGATTGCAAGTTAAATCAAGTTTGTGACCCCATTCTTTTGAAGTAATAACTTATTTGGGTCATTCTTTTGGCCTTCTTCGTCTTCAATTTACAAAATATTCAAGCATGTGGTATTGTTGCAAGTAAAGTCAACTAGCCATAATGTATTGATAAAGTACTAGGTACGGTTTACGTTATCTTTGTTTGGTCATGCTTCACCGCTAAAGAATTATCAACGGTACAAATGCAATTATATTGACGACCTCCCAAATATCAAGTGAAAAGATAAAACGAATTTATGCATATTATAAATATCCATATGTAACCTAGATATGTTTGTCACATGTTTTGCAGAGTGATAAAAATTGCACGACGATATTATCTTTAAGATGGAAGCCCATTGGATGACTCTTTACACAAAAATTTCCTAAATCTTACAGAGATAAGACATCACAATCTTGTTGCACAATTTTTGCAGAATAAAATGTTTAAGCAAAGAAATAAATCTTCTTTGTTATTCGCAATACGTGTGCAAGCTCAAAAGACCGGTTTCAAACTCTTTGTCATATGTGAGGTTACTTTGGTTCAAAACAATAGTTGCTCGGAGAAACAAGTAGTGAAACTAACTGAGGTTGCAGGAAGCCCTTGACTAACTCTCCTAGAAAGCAGTCATTTATTTGTCACGACTGAAGTTAAAATTAAGAGAACCGGTTAAAAACAAAACAACTTCAAATTAAGAACTTACTTTAATATTAATCCCAGAAACGGAGGTGTTAGTGGCGTCAACTGTCATTTTTAAAAAAAAGAACGCGTTAAAATGGCTGCTGGTTAACTTTTTTATTCGCGATTGGACAATGGCGACCGCGCCGCCTCACGCGGGACTGAAACTGAAATTCTAACGCCTAAAATAGAAGGAGCGCCGTTCCCCTCGCCTTCGGTTTTACGTGTGAAGTAGAAAGCGATAAATAGCTATCGATAAAGTTATAAACACGATCGTGGCTATCTTGATCTCGGTACTATGGATCTTGACGTTTATTGAAAAATGGAAAACTCAAGAAGAAAGAAAATGTAGAGTTTGCATGGGCGATTGTGTAGACGACCTGAATTTCGAATCGTCTCGTGTTATCTTAGGTCAAAAGTCAATCTGACATTCTACAACGATAAGGTTGAGTTTCCTAAAAGTTACAACTGACTTGACATCTCTAATGACATTGACGACTTCAAGCATATTTTTCTTGAAATTCGTCCCAAATGAACGCTCGTGACTAGGGTTTGCAAGATCCGTTGAATTTTCCGGATCCGGATAATTCGGATCTGGAGACTTGACGGATCCGGATATCCGGATATTTCGGATAATAACGGATCCTGGTTTTAAATTAAATATACTTTGATTTATAATAAGATTTATTAAAATTTAGATGCACGCACGACGCACGTAGATTTTGAACATAAAATCGCAAGGCTATTTGCAAAAATAGATGCCGACTTATTATTAAAATGTTGAGTAATCATTTAATTAACAATATTCTTAGGGACAAATAATGATCGTCTGTTTCTTTCTGTTGTTTTAAATCTATTTTATGGAGTATAGTAAGATGCTTGTGTAGGGGTAACGTAACGTAAATGATGCCAAACAGAGTTTCTATCTCGAGAAGATCGTTTATATTCCTCAAATTTAATATGTTTATCCATTGTTGATGTTCCTCATTTAGGAATCTGGCAAAGAAAAGATTTTAATGAAATAATTTTTATTTTAACTAAAGTATTATTTTATTTATAAATATCTATTAGTTTTTATTTTATCAATAATACTCAACTACTGTTATTTTTAGAATAAAGTTATAAATAAATACCAAGTATGACTTGACTTGTAAGAGATGTATTTTGTACTGCCGCGAGAAAACGATCTAAGTTATGGAGATTTGTAATGACTAAAACAATGTACGACATGAATTTAGTTGATGGGTGTTATTGTAAATCACACACATACACATAAATATGCATTTAAATAAGAGCACTATAGATAGACTGGTATTACATTAGTCACGACTTCATGGTTTATTTTAATTTTATTGCAAATTTCAAAGTCGTCTCATAATATCCGTAGGATCCGAAATATCCGGATCCAAGGGGTCGTCGGATCCGGATCCAATTTTCGACGGATATCCGGATAATTCGGGTATCCGGATATCCGGATTGCAAACCCTACTCGTGACCGTACATTACCTACTCCCAGATTTTCAATAGCGTTCGGCTGGTTATCGCTGTCACGCTTGCACTTGAAATTGATAGTATATTTGTCACTTGTGTTTTCATAGAAATAGCCATAGCCGATTAATATTAAGGACTGGTACCGTCTGCATCAAGATTTAGAGACATTTTTACAATCTTTGTATTGACTTGCAATGTTTGTGTATCAGGTTAGGTCAAAATTTGCAAGTCAATTTTGAACCAGTTCGAGTTAATGGAATGGACTGAAATTTGAACTGCGTATGTAAACCCAATGACAATGCAATATTATGGTATCTAGGAGCTGATGTGATGATGGAATCGGAAGGTAGCGACAGGATGTTCCCTATACTTAATTTAGACCTACCATGTTGGGACTCATTAGTTTGGTATTGATGTTATTGATACGTAGATAATGACTTTTGACTGTAGATTGTTTCAAATATGAAATTTGGATAACATCGATTTCGGCAGTGTTTCACGTTGTTTATTCTCACATACACCAACGAGGAATTCAAGCCGAAAACAAAGGATACCCTCGGTTTTGTCTGAGTATCTCAGTTCTCAGAACGCGCAATTAGACAGAACAGCTTTATAATTCTTGGAATAGTATTTAATTGGGGAATTAAAATGCCCCAATAAAAATATCATTTTTCATCTAATCATTTTGTTCACACCAATGAGTAAAACTGATCTAAAGCATTCCATAACCATTGTTTCTACGACGGAAATCGAACGCCATACCATAAATGATAAAGATAAAGAAAATGGAATGTGATTGGCATTATATCACGTTCCATGGCCGCGTCGAATCTAGAAAAACTAGACGCGGGAAAAGCGCGCCATGTCAACTTTCATCGGTTTTCTTTTACCATAGACAAGTTATAGATTATGATTGTTAATGTAAGCATGATGCAAGAAGGTTAATAGTCATAATTGCGTGAGAGTGAGTGTTTTTGCCGGTTTTGTTGAGTTCTTTGACTTTAATTTACTCGGCTGGGTTTGATAGGTGCGCCTACGCCTTCGTGGAAGTTTATTTGCGTGTTCGTTAGTTGATTTTAGTACTGGGGTGTTATTCTCTCAAAAACAAGGGACGGTCGAACGAACGAGTGAAATAACAGCGGTGAGTGCGCGTGCATTCACAACTGGGCATGTGTTTTGTTCGCTCTGACGGGACTACTTAAACTCGCCGCTGCGATTTCGCTCGTTTGTCTGACCGTCCGTTGTTTTTGAGAGAATAACACCCCAGATGTGGAGTTTAATTTTGCGTTTGAACGTTGAAAGGGAATGACGTTGCTGGTTTATAATTGTTTTAAATCAAATGTGTTTATTATTTTACCCCCCCCCATGAATCCATAGTCTGTGTCTGTGGTCGTCTGTCTGTCTTTCTTAGGCCTTTGGGTGATCATAATTCAATGCGATTTTTTGTCTAAAAGAGGTGTATTGAGGATGACGTGGTGCCATGGATATATCAATGTCATTCGGGTTAATTGAAATGTATCAGAACTCATGTTGGTTTTTAACTTAGTAATTTTATACTATAATTACGACCAATATTTATTTATTTATTTGTTTGATTTGTGTTATCGAAAACCGCTCTTGGTACAGTAGACGTTAAAGATATGTTAACATTTTTGGACCTTATTTACTTTACCTACCTTATTTACTTACCTTCTTGATAATTAATCGTGTCAATTCCATAAAAGATAAATAACCGTAATATAACCAACAACACAACACAACCAACCACAACCAGGTGTTACAACCTTTCACTCTTCTCAATCTCTCACGAGTTAGCTGGAAGAGATCCCTTTAAGGGATAAGTTCGCCTTGTACATATTGTTATACTAATTGTATTGTTATGGTTTTTCTTTTGTACAATAAAGTGTTTACATACATACATGGATTTCCCAGTAACAACTACTAAATGACCAGTAGAGTGCGTTGGTAGCACAAGGAAGACATAATTTAAGTCAATGTTTAAAACCATACTTTACAAGATTAATTTCATCTCCATTAGTCTTAGGAAAGACTAAGATCAAACAAACAGACAGAAATGTTGTTCAAAGCTATTTTCATAACACACAATTTCGGATTAGAGCCATCCGTAGTTTTAACCATGTCGTGTTATTCAGCGGACGAAAATAAACCAACTTAACTATGTCGCATACCATTAAACTTGTTATTAGTTTTTAACTAGTTTGAAACAAAGTTTCTGGTTGTTTAATTAAACACGCTTATTCTTAAATTGGGACTTCATGCTTACATTAAGTAGTGTAATAGAATAGCTAATAGCTCTTAAGAGGGTACATATCGTCCCTTTACTTTCTCAATCTCGTATCTGATCGAATAGTTAGATTGGAAAGTAGTCTTAATTCTTTAAGAGTATGAGTGCTATCTAACTATGCTGCGTGATTTTACGTGACGTTGTAAACAAAATCAAAATCTCATACGTTTAATATGATAACGTCACTTTAATATCCATCGTATCGTTTTTAACTCGGCCACCAATACGTTAAGTGCATAATTATTATCTATCATAACGTTGACAATACGATAACATACATACATACAAACCATCACATCTTTATTCCCAGAGGGGATAGGCTGACCTACAGAAATACCAACAACTCTAAAATTTTCCAAAAAACAAATTGGGCTAAGATGTTAATCAGTGTATTAGTGACAGCCAATCGCCTAACAGTACTACAGGCCTATAATCCCTTAGTCGCCTCTTACGACATCCACGGGAAGAGATACCATGTCGAAAGCAATACTGTTTTACCGAGTAGAATACACAATTTATAAAACAACGCCTTGTTACTGAGATTCTTGTTCGCAGACGAAATTGTTGACTATGGGAACCTGACCTGAACACAACAGCGTACAACAAAATAAACCAAAACATATAACAAATAATGAACATAACGCAAAACATAAACATCTTCGCCTAAGTGTGCAAAATGTGGTTACAGAATTATCAAAAAGTTTTTATAGTTGTTGGAAATTCTGTAGCTCTGCCTACCCCACTCTGGGAATAAAGGCGTGAGTTTATGTATGTATGCAAAACATAAACAAGAAGAATCTTGCTTGAGATTCTCGAGCAGAAAACGCACATGTTACGAAACTGCATGAATCACGTCTAAACAAATATTACTTCAACTTGTCTCTGTAATCGAGGAAAAGGCAAAATATTTGTTTAGCTAAAAGCTCGTGTATTATGTTTCTGCTTTCGTTTCCGACACGATAAGGGTAAGGTCGTTGACATTGATACTTTCCCCCGGACTAAAGAGCATTGGGAAATGGAGACTAAAATCGCAAGGGTGGTAGCAATATCTCTGTTATTTTATTTTCGTAATTTCTACGATCATTAACAATGAAATAGCTGAATGAAATGGAATAGCTAATTTGCCTAAACTTGATGCACCTTCATTCAATAATGTATTCCCATTTCGCTCACGCATGAATCAATATGCGTCAAGTTTAGGCAAATTAGCTCACCTATTTCCGATCACTGATCATTAATCATTATCGTCGATATAAGCCAAAAAATTTCGGCCAACCAAAGCGGACGAGTTGACTACCTACGCGTATGGACTACAAACTCTCATAATGCCTTTATCTCTCGCTATTATTTGGACGATAGTGTTGGACATGGTTCTCCCACCAAGGAAAATATCCTCCACTGGATTCCTGTGACCTTCATCAGGATTCTTCCGAGTGGCGGTTAGTAGGAACTCTTCAGTTTCGTTATCTAACTATCCATACGAGGTATTATTGTTTTTCTTACGAAATCTTTTATTATTAACTAGCGACCCGCCCTCGCTTCGCTTCGGTTTATTTGAGTTTTCTATAACACACGTTCATAAAACAAAATTTAATATAGATAAAAACCTTCCTCTTGAATCACTCTATCTACTAAAAAAAACCGCATCAAAATCCGTTGCGTAGTTTTAAAGATCTAAGCATACATAGGGACAGACAGCGGGAAGCGACTTTGTTTTATACTTTGTAGTAATGGATCTCACAAGATCACCTTTAGCATAACATAACCAAGCTAAGTAAATAGATGAAGTCATATTATCATTATTCTCTACGATATCCTACAATAAGAAGGTAACGAGTAAAATGGCGAAATAAATCATGAAATAGTATCGTTTGATTGATGACTTGTTGGCCCCACATAACAGCAGCTCAGCTATTATGCTACTATGTGACTTGATTGTATCCCCAGGCAAGGTTACAAGACAAAGGTTTAAGGTTCATGCAACAATGCTTGAGTAACTTGACACGATTATAGGATCATATAGTACGTACTATAAACTCCATACCAATAGACTTGTCTTATTTTCGCCCAAAATAACAGTTTCATCATTAAAAAAACCATCCATGATGTTAAATCAGGAAAATGAGTTTTTGCACAGTCGTCATCTACTTGCCAAGACGATTCTAACAAGCCCTCACACGACGGGTTTATCATGTGTAATTTAGGAGTTCCTATTGCCACTCTGAGTCTCCATCATCAGACCAGCTCGATGGTACTATATTATTTGTATTGTTATCAGAACTAAAGGCGTATGAAAATTTTCAGCTTCATCGGAAACCGGGTCAAATTTTACTTGCAAGATAGATTTGACTCTTACATACATACATAGCAAGATAAATTAAAGCTTTGAACATTAATAATATTGTGTGTAATATTGCACACACACACTCTATTTCCAAATTGTGCACAGAAGCCTCCATGATGTAGGCCTTTTTCAGAGAGTTCTAATCAATAAACAACGTTTTTTTAGACACAAGTATTAATAGTTTTAAGTACATATTCAAAGATCATAAATGCCGTAGAACAGTAGCCCTATATCTTCCACGAAATCACCAATAAACGATTTTAATGTATCTTTTAAGTAATCGTTAACCTGCACTTTTTATAGGCGTGCATAATGTAAACTGCATGAGTCAATGAACTTTCCAAATCGTATTAAATAAATAAGGATGGTCATAAAAGCATGCAGTCTTTATATGGCTCTTACAGTAGTCTTCTTTACATAGTATAAAACAAAGTTGCTTCCACGTCTGTCTTTCTGTATGTCTGTCCTCTACACCAAACAACAGATTAAATATTTTTTCACGGAAGTTTTTTTTTAAGCCGGAGACGGCCAACAAGGCAGGCGGTTTTCGATATCGTTCATTGAATACAAAACGGACACATTCCAAAATGAGTCAGTGTTGCATTTTAAAATTAGAAGCTGTTCGTACGTATAAGATTTTCAATGCAAGGGCAAATTGTTTTGGTATGTGTCCGTTTTGTATTCAATGAGCGATATATCAATAAACAAATCGCTTTTTCACAGTAACAGTAACAAAAGTGATCAGTATCGTACATACTATTAAATACAAGTAACCACGTCAATATCTCGTATGGATTTAAAGACATCCTGTATGGAAATTTGTCAAGATATAATAATAAATGGCATAACGCTAAATTAGCGATTTTAGAAAATCTACAACATGTTTTTGATTGACGGAAGCCGCGGGAATATTACGGTCTTATTTATCGATGTGTATAAAACATCTGTCACTTTCTGACCAGTATGTAAGTGCGATAAAGGCGACCATAACGGGCTCAGGATGAGAAATTACGTCAACCGCTTATGTCAAGTCCATACACATCGAGTCGATAGAAAACAGAAACGTTAGTAGCTTTTGAATCTTGGCTAAGCCTACTTTGCCCTTCTAAATAAAAAAAACGCATGCGCAATTCGATTGTCAAAGAAAATTTAGTCTTCCATCTTAAGAAATATGGTCACTAATACATGCTCTATGAGACATACCTAAGCCCTTTTTTGTGATGGCTGTACCTGATCCATAAGCAACACCGAAATCAACAGAATTAGGTATATATGTCAAATGTAATGCAATATTGCCACAAGATCAGCTGTAAAGATAAAGTGCATGCTTATCTAATCGCAGGTTTAAGGCTGTAAAAGCATAGTAATCGAGATAACACTTTGGCATAGTACGATGCTCAAACGATGACATCGTATTGCTAAGTGCATGATACGTAATTTTTAAAACTAGGGGAAATCCGCTTGCTATATTCAGTACAATTTCAGCTTCTTGCGGCGGTATTATAGGACCCTTGGGGACCTTCAGGGGCCGCATACTCTTTTCTCAACAGCTGGCAATGGAGCCTCAATTCTTAGCTATGCCGTAACTTTATAAATAAGTCGAAATTTTTTGACATGATGAACCCAAAAAGGTACCTCTTGTGTCTTAAAATTTTAAGGAGTGCCAAACTACAAGCTTTGTAATCTTATCTTAAACAATTTGTGTGAGAATCAGGTCACTGTGTGTATCCTACATGTGCTTACAGTTATCGGTTTAAAACTAACTATTGCAGTGTTATGGTATATTTATGAACACGCTGGTTGTAAAGATAATTAATCATGGTAAGAAAGTCGTGTCAAGTGTTTATGGCGTAATGTTTCTTTCTTCTTCCTGCAGATGCAACTAGACAAAATTTTCAATCAGGTTACGTGTATTGACTTTAAATAACACAAAAGGAAAGTTACTTAGGCTTGTGAAGCACCGCTAAAATAGCATACTCGTAGCTATCAATAAAAATCTATAGCTCCGCTCAGCATTCCACGATTTTTTTATTATAAAGAACTAGGTCTGTACGTTTCTGTTTTTGGTTTTTCAAATTTGTTTCATTCTAAGAAATATTCTCTTGGAAAGGAACGTTCAGACATTTTTCGGGTGGTAGGACTTTGTTCAGGGTCCGTCCGGATCGCTACCACCATCTTATCCATTAACCTACCGCCAAACAGCAATGTTCGCATTGTTGTGTTCCGGTTCGGGGGTAAGACAGCCGGTGAAATGACTAGCATAGAGGCATTCCATCTTAGTCCTCAGGGTTGGCAACGCATTTGCAGTCTTAGGATTGCATTGCAGTCTTGTGAGTGGGAATGTCTGTAGGTCACAGTTTCCACTAACCATCAGGTAGCCTGTGTGCTAAAAAAAAAAATTTTATGATATCTATAACATATTCAAAAATCGGAAAAATCGGACTGGGTTCAATTTATTATGGAAATGTTTAGCTTTTCAATCATCCAAGTAAATAATAATAATGGCGAACAGTTTTTTCTTCATTCTTCAACTCCGATTGAGTCATCCCCGAAAACTGCAGTTTTATAAATGAACTAACTGAAATGAATATGTATTAGGCCAGACTAATATATTTCGCAGCACGAGTCTGGTCTACATGACGTCATCGCCGTCCCCTTCTCGTCCCCCTTTGCGTGGTGCTAGGGGTCACGCACTGTCTGCAACTAACTGTTTAAAGTGTAGTCTAGAATTGTAGCTAAGTGCCACTTGGAAATAATAAATAAACCATCGGAGAAGTGTCGATAGGCCGATGATCTGCACATCTAGCATATCTTGTATTTTCTCGCTTTTCGCTCAGCGCGTCCTTATCTATACGCACTAGTGAGAACGGGAGATCCGAGCGACAAGCAAGGCGCGGACAAAACTAGCTAGCCGCCCTGGGGTGTTATTCTGTCAAAAACAACGGACGGGTGGACGAACGAGCGAAATCGCAGCGGCGAGTTTAGGTAGACCCGTCAGAGCGAACAAAACACATTTTGCCGCGTGCATTTTCAATTAAGCAGCCTGATACGATCCATCACCAGAAAGCATGCTGATAAATTGAAAATGCACGCGCTAAAATATGTTTTTTTCGCACTGACGGGACTACTTAAACTCGCCGCTTGGACATTCACCCCCGTCCGTCCGACCGTCGTTGTTCAGAGAATCACTACCTGTATTATATCGCCTTTACCGAGGTGGATAAAGATTCCGTCACTCTTGCACTTACATACTGGTCAGAAAGTGACAGATGTTCTATCCACGTTTATCCATGTCGATAAACACTATTAATAGGTCCGCTGGTTAAGATCATGGGAAGCTGGATGCGCGTAGCTCAAACCCGACCGTCGTGGAGATCCTTGGGGAAGACTTAATTTAAGAGGTTATTTTGTAAATAGTTACTTTCCGAAGGTTCTAGTGTTCTGCGATATGGATCTCAATAACCATAACGCTCTTGTATCTATTCTTTGGATATATTAAACTGGATCATATTTCCTTGAGGGGTGAACGTGAAAACACGATTAGAAATAAAATCTTCGATAGTTTTAATTTTCAATTTTTGGTTGAATCTTCGAAACCCTATGAGCTTTAACGATGATTTTCGATTCAATAGTTGAGTATATGTTACTTCTTAATCCTGGTAAACCATTTTTTCAATAAATGTTGGGGTTTTAAAGTAAACAGCAATTAATTGAATTTGAAACTGCCATCAAGGCGCGCGCGAACTATCTACATCTCACATTCTTCCCGCGGAAGCACTTAAAGTCATCCCTTTCTCATTCTTGTGAGGGCTTGGCACTATAGGTGGCCTCTTAAGAGGCACCAGTCTGTCTAAATGTATATATATCTCCACACGTTCCATACAAAAAATCTCCATATAGAACTTCAGCACCTAACAAATGTGTGAAACTAAACGAATGCGCTATCAAATAACGCTCTAACGCACCCCATTTCCTAAGAACACTTAACATCCACCACTTTGAGTACCAGGCTAATAAAGTACCGTTCAAAATGAGCCATGCATCAAGCACTTGATCGATTTTCGGTATTGAACGCGAGCAGCTCAACGCGTTCCGACCGCATTGCACGTAAATCATTATTTACGGCTTATTATATTTATAGAAAAGGGGAAGACGACCCTTTGTGGCGAAGTTACGGGTACCGTTGGAATATATTAGATTAGTTGACAATGAATCAACGGTCGGTCTGTGACGGTTGCATATACAAATTCATAGAGATGTATAAAGCATGCCACGAGTCGCCCCTGCCGCTAATGAACGCGTGATGACATGCTTCATATATTTCTATGCATCAGTATATGCCGCTCGACCCTGCCGTAACAACGTGGGCACTCGTCACTTTAATTGCCAAAAAGTTGTTTCCAGTCGCAGTTGATTTATTATTTATGTAGTTACAGTGATACCTAATTTAATATCCGTCTTGCCACGACTTTGGGTGACGGTTGCATATACAAATTCATAGAGATCTATAAAGCATGCCATCAGTAGCCGCTGCCGCTAATGAACGCGTGATGACATGCTTCATATATTTCTATGCATTAGTATTTGCCGCTCGATGCTGCCGGCGTCAACAACGTGGGCACTCGTCACTTTATTTGCCAAAAAGTCGTTTCCAGTCGCAGTCGATTTATTATATATGTAGTCACAGTGATACCTAACCTAATTGACGTAGCAAGCGTTTCCATATCTCGAATATAAAACAAAATGGTTTTTGGGAAATTATATATTGGACCAAATTTTTTTTTGCCAATCGGCAGGATCCTGTATATTAGATAGGTAAGACTGCAGATGTTATTATGATATAGCTATGCAGTTCATTTCACGGCGAGCGTAAAGGACAGAGCTATAGCAGTTATATAGCTCTGTCCTTTTCTTTCAGCGTAAGCTTGTTGGGTAGGTCTATGTGCATTCTCGAAGTGTGAGGATTCGTAGTTCTTAATAAACTTGGCCTTGAATTAGCCAAATAGAATCTTCTACTTGGTTAACCAAATTAGCTGCTTTATTGCAGCCGCGTATTAGCATTCAAAATGTTTCAAGCCGCAGATGTTTTATTCATGATTGTGATTTGTCATTTTACGTAGGTATTTAAAACTCAGTGGATGTAGAAGAAAAACTGACGGTTCATTCTACACACGTTCAGTCGTAAGACAGTTCAGTTAAAACTGATTGTGCGTAGCGGCCTTAACTAGCACTGGCAGATGATCGGATTTTCCACGGATTTTAGTGTGAGTCTGGCTGTAGGGACTAATACAGGGATCGGAAATTCGGATCGATATTTACGTAATCTTTGGCGGCGGCGTTGATGTTCAGTTGTATGGAGACAGACTGAATATTAATTTATTAATGAAATTCCCGGGGTTTCGGAATCAATAAATTACGCCATCATAGAATAGAATAGAAATAGAATAGAAAATTTTATTTGCTAGAATGCGTTATACAGGGTTTTAAGAAATAACATGGGTTAGATCGTACATTCAGTGTCGACAAAACGACATGCAAATTTTTAATTAAATGGTCATTACAAATCATGTCAAGCAATATAAATAGTATTACCGTCTACTCATATCATGCATACAAATCAATTAATATAATTACAGGAAAGTCTTATCTACAAGTGATCTGACCATTTATATATCCACTACTTAGCTCCGTTATTAAAATATTCATTTAAATTGTAGAAACAATTAGAGAGAAGCCATCTAGTAAGCTCATTTTTAAACATAGATCCCTTAAGTATTTTAATTTTAGAAGGAAGAGCATTATATATCTTTATGCACATATTGTAGGCATTTCTTTTGTAGATATCAGTGCGGCAAAGTGGTCTATGCAAGAGATGTTTGTATTGCATCCTGGGCGTTCTTGTTCTTACAAAAATATCGTGCCTTTCCTTGAAATATTCAGGATGCGCTTTAAATAAATAATTAGGTAAATAAATAAATCCATAATTAGGTATTTACATTCACTATTTGAAGTTATTTATTAACTTAACGAAGTCTGAGGAGCAAATTGACGGAACCTTTTATCCTAAATGTAAAATAATTAAAATAAACGTTTTGTAGAATCCCAGAATCCCGGAAATTATATAATTAAAATTATATTTTTAAGAAGCCGACGCCATATTTATTCGCTTAACATTTTCCGGGATTTTGCCAACTTTAGGTAAATATCGATCCGAAATTCCGATCCCTGCTAATGATGGACTAATATAATAATTAGAAGAAGTAGGTGCCTAAATACTTTTATGCACAAGAGCATAAAAACCCGTTACAAAACCGGATACCTACTTCACAAAAAGCTGATTACGTATGCCCTTCCTAGTGGAGCCCTATTCACTCCGTACGTTTCTATTGCTCTCAATTCCTCTCACGTTTGCGTCGAGGAAATAGTCTAAGAGTGACATGGTTATAACGCTGGTTATAGCACCATGACATAACCATTACCACTATATTTTATAAAGATGCTTTATATTATAACTAGCGACCCGCCCTCGCTTCGCTTCGGTTTATTTGGGTTTTCTATAACACACGTACATAAAACAAAATTTATTATAGATATATAAAAACCTTCCTCTTGAATCGCTCTATCTATTTAAAAAAACCGCATCAAAATCCGTTGCGTAGTTTTAAAGATCTAAGCATACATAGGGACAGACAGCGGAAAGCGACTTTGTTTTATACTATGTAGTGATTAGGAGGTACTTAACACCAAACCAAATGATCATTTATTTAGGAAAATAGATGTTATGGAAAAGTACTCTTTGTTTTATAATGGGAACAGCACAATAAAAACTGGGCATGCAGGCAACCGACGTCATTTTACACGACTGCCCAAAAAAAAAGGAGTTTAATGTATGTACGATTCTTTATTCCACCATAACTGCTAAACAGTGTGGTATCGTTAGAATCCTTTCACCATCCCGGGTGACATAGGATACCTAAACTGTTAAAATTGAAATAACAACAATGGCAAAATGACTATTATTAACATAGGTATATCGACGACAATATAAAAAATGCACAGGTTTTTAAAGCTTGCTTTTAATTTTTTACTTATCAGGGTGGTGATTCTGTTAACAACGCCGGTCGTGCGGACTGTCGAGTGATATCCAAGCGGCGAGATTAAGTAGCAGCCTTATACGTTCGACCCATCGTGCTGCTAAATTGAAAATGCACGCGCTACAATGTGTTTTGTTCCCACTGACGGGACTACTTAATCTCGCCGCTTGGATATCACTCGACAGTCCGCAAGACCGGCGTTGTTTACAGAATCACTACCCAGGTCTTACTTAATATGTCCGGACTAACGTACTCAAGACGTTGTCATGATAAAAACAGTTCTTTAATGGCCATTTCTATAGTAAACACCGCAAAGTTAAAATCATTACAGCATTGTTATTACCATGGTAACAATAGGCATTTAATTTTTAGTCATGTGTAGGTATTTCTGTCATGATGAACGAGTCTCTAACGTAGACTAGTCATTGAACAGGTCAGCTCTTAGACTAAAAACTAGATAACTTCCTTTATTGCCGATCGTGTACACTGAGCACGTCTCCATCACGTATTCTGTGCGCAGGAGTTTCGCATAACGCATTTTAACATATAAGACCAATTTGGATCTAATTTTATGTTGACCCTTTAAGCAAATTAGCTAGAAAGTTAAACATGTCGTTCAATCTTGGACTTTGCGTTTGCAATCACATTTTTTTTAATAATCGCAATCGCAAATCGCAACTGATAGGTAGGTAGGTAGGTATTTAATCTCACAGAAGTGCTTACCAACTGTGATGGAAGTGCACGTATAAGGGTCCTTTCCTTTGACACTAGGGATTTTTCACGGTTTATGTAAATACAATAGCTTAGTAATTTAAATATCTACAGAGGCTCTATTATACTTAGTAAAGCCATATTGCTTTTGATATGTTATCGTATTGTTTTTAAGTTTTATTTATCGCTTGAGAAGAATTTGTCTTAAAAAGTTATCTGCGCTGCGCATCGCTGTAGGTATATGCTATTCGCACACTGTCACTTGTCATGACATGATAGCTATGTAGGCACATCAGTAAAAACCATCATCAATACCGTCAGTAAAAACTGATCGTGTGTAACCCGCTTTACTTGAGCAGTATCTAAACGAAGCTTCATGTTCTTACTCGACGTGATTGGCGTGACAATCGTTTATTGGAAAATAAAGTGCATGAGGGAAAGCAGGAGAAAATACTTTTATGGTCTAGACCAGAGAGAGAGAGTAGGTAATCTTAAATTTTCCTATACCTAGGTACCTATAACCTGCTAGCTGCAAGTAAGACAAGGAAGACCCGGGAAATGAAAGAAACGGGATCGAACCTAGCCTAGGTAGCTCTATCGACAGAACATTTAATCTTCCATCCTTATCGCACACATTAGGAAACCTGCGAATCATTACACACTACGTCAAGGACAAAACACCGGCCGGCGAAAACAATTTAAATAACGAACAGAAACGTTGGTAGGTATTTTATTGTACGCACATTAGCTACCTACTAGTTTTAAATAGCGTTTAAACGAATAAAAAGGTATTTTTTTCATCCTAAATCCGTAGCCCACTGCGCATGTCACGTTTGAAGTTATAGGTAGATATAGATGAATAGGTGTAGGTAGGTATCTATAATAGGGTCAAGAACCGAGACCAAGGGATTCGCAAATCTTCCGTTCTTGAATGAATTGAAATGTTTAACATAATTATACGGAATAATAACTGACAGATAGATACCTAGTGCATTTATAGTGCCTACCTACCTACCTTGTTTTATGGACAGTATTTTTATCAAAGTAGGTACCTAGGTAATTTAGAATTGTCGATAGCTGACAGCTCGTAAACAATATGTACCTAATTGTTCTTTAACCAACAGTTAAATAAATTAACATTTTAAGCGGTAGAAACCCGGTTGTAAACGCTATTTATACCGTTTTCGCAACCCGGCAACCTAATTTGCAGCAAATAGGTCAGCTCTTCCCACTGACTATAGGGGAATAAATCAGTCTTCTGTCTAAAAATGAAATAAACTACATTTCGTGTGTAATAATTAAGACAGGACAAGTGTTTTTGTTACGTTTTAATCGTTAAAATGCGATAGAAAAGCCGAAAACAACAGGTGCTAATAAGAGTCCGTTACCTGTAAATGTATGGGAACTTTCTTTACCGGTGCGCTAGCCATTTTCCACAAATTCACTCACTGCACTAACACAAAAGTTTATTTATAAATCGCGAGTAGGCGAGAATACAGGGAAATGATGCGCTTCAACGTTATTCTGTACTTGCTATCGGCAAACGAAACGCCTACTGATTAAAAAATTTCATTGAGTTTACTATATCCCTTCCACCGCGCACGCGTAGTAAAACCGTTGGCGGGATGCAAAACAACCAAGTGGTCCGCTCATTCGTTTGAGTTGGTAGTCGATCATGCCATGTCTTCTAGATGGCGCTATCAACATACTTTTACACGACTTTAAATTTTAATTGGTAATGAACCCACTATAGTTCATTTGTGCTCTAATATACATAAAACAATGTTTTTTTTAAAAAGGCATGTCTAAAAATACTTGGCAGCGCACTCTTCAAAAGGCTACCAAGCTACCTAGCTGGGTTAGTAGTTCTACAAGGAAACTATAGATGGCGCGCTATTCAAAATAGCTGACGATCATTACTTTGCATCCGAGATATCTCACCGCGCGGCGACCAAAACATTCAATCGACCAACCATGAGTCGGACACCACCGACATTTCGCGCCCGTTTTGATATAAAGTGTTAGCAAAAAATACTAAATTTAATTTATGGAATAGTCAAAAGGACAGTGAAGTGGTAGTGTATAGTGTTACCCACCGATGCCCTCTTTACACCTCAAGCCCGGAATCACGGTAAAAACTCTAGCTTTTATTAATAGAAGCCCTTCGTGTATAGATTATTCTCTCGCTGTTAAAGAGAATAAATTATAAGAACCTACGTAAATGCTAGTTGATCTATTTTATTACTGTAGCTTTAAAATTAGATCTCGCAATTGATGCGCGATCGGACAATATGTTTGCGAAAATTAAGACGGAGGCGGGGGTTTCTATTCACTTTAGAACTGTAACTAATGAATTTTAATATAGAGAACTATTTAGTGCTTCTAAATTCCCTAAATTAACTTAACTGTTTTTTTTTAAACAACGAATCAACCTACTTATATTTAGTTATTTTCATAAGAGTTAAAGTTCTCTTTTTACTTGTTTTCATAAGAGTTTAAGTTCTCTTGAATTTTATTTTAGTTTCTATAATATTGTTACGCTAATCATGGGAGAGCGGGGTCTCCTGACACAGGTATTTGTTAATACTTAAAAGGAGACCTCAACCTTGTCTGTAGCTATGTAAGAAAGAAATATAATAAACATTTTATCATTTATCATTTTATCACTTAGGTCCCTTGTGTCAATTAACAATTTATACGAAAAGGCAATTTCAAAAAAGTTTTCGTTAATCTTCAATCACATTATACGCATTGTACCGGTAGCTAGACTTAATAATAGGTGTTAGGCTATTCTATACGTTTGACGGCGGACAATATAAAAAACCGGCCAAGTAGCAGCCGGCCTCGCGCACGAAGGGTTCCGTCCGTACCATTATCTATAAAAAAATGACGTTTATTCTATCGGAGCCCTCCGTAAATATTTATTTACGGAGGATTACACAACTAAATTGGGCTAGCTATCCAGAGAGGTAATGCAGCCAGTGTCATAGGGACCATGTCGCGAGCGGACCCGGGGTGTTATTCTCTCAAAAACAACGGACGGGCGGACGAACGAGCGAAATCGCAGCGGCGAGTTTAGGTAGTCCCGTCAGAGCAAGCATTTTCAATTAAGCAGCCTTATACGTTCGATCTATCGGCAGAATCGGCGATCTATGCTGCTTAATTGAAAATGCACGCGCTAAAATATGTTTTGTTCGCACTGCTAGGACTACTAAAACTCGCCGCTTGGACATTCCGGCCGTCCGTCTGACCGTCGTTGTTCAGAGAATCACGCTACCCTATTAGAGGGGGTGTTCTTTTTATAATGGTGATAATTATTTATATTTTTAATATTTTAGCTTAGTTTTATTTTAATTTAAATACGTTTAGTTTTAATTTTTAATTGTAATATTGTTGAATTCCACAACTAAATATTCAGTGAATATTTCATACGTTTACCTGCGTGCCGTTATTAAGACTGCTGCGCCGAGCGTACGCCGGATGTACAGTGGCGCCCTCATTACTTTTATTGTGTTTTGTAATAAACTAAAGTATTTTCTTGAAATTGGACGGTGTATTTTTGTACTACAAATTAAAACACAACTTATAGGGTATATCACATAGTTTAATAACAATTCACCTGCAAGTTATCAGCTTAACGTAAAAAAGTGGCCACCTTTTCCCGTAAAGCTGACTACTCAAAGGGCAATTGTTATTAAAGTTTTTTACGTATCCCATAAATTGTGTTTTTACTTGCGCTACAAAAACACATCGTCTGATTCCAAGGAAATTCTTTAGTTAATTAGAAAACTCAATAATAGTCATGAGGGTGCCACTGGACGCTCGAAGTTTGCTCGGCGCAGTCTTAATGAAATTGTAATTGTTACAGCTTTACAATTAATACAATGTGACATGAATGACATGATACAAAACATTTTGTTTAACATTAAACATAGACAACATAATAATAGTACATTTGAAAAAATATAGTAGCACACGACTACTTATGGCTAAGTGAGCTCGTCCAATACTCTTCCCTAATGATAAAAAAAAACCTACCTAATCTAACTGAATAGATTTAAAAAGAACGATACGTTTTTAGTTTTCAAAGAAACAAACAAAAATAACTTTTTCATGTCGGTTAATAATAACTAATCACTACATAGTATAAAACAAAGTCGCTTCCCGCTGTCTGTCCCTATGTATGCTTAGATCTTTAAAACTACGCAACGGATTTTGATGCGGTTTTTTTTAGTAGATAGAGTGTTTCAAGAGGAAGGTTTTTATGTATAATAAACTCTGTTTACGTGTTACGGGTGTTACACAAAACACATAAACCGAAGCGAAGCGAGGGCGGGTCGCTAGTGTCAAATAAAATCATAAACCTCTAGCACAAGAGCTTAATTTTACAGTTCCCGTGAGCTCTTCCATATTACCTCGTAAGCTCTTTCGGTAGATAAAGTAGATATACATAATTTATGGCTCGCCTTGAAGGGGCTCTCGTTTGTCTCAGATCAGCAGCTATCTCAAGTGTCTCTCAGAACGTCTTGACAGTAAAGTGTTCGGAAAAACCGGCCAAGTACGTGTCAAACTGACCTAGGGTTGCGTGCCACATACATACATACATACATAAACTCACGCCTTTATTCCCAGAGTGGGGTAGGCAGAGCTACAGAATTACCAACAACTCTAAAAAATTGTCAATAATTCTGTAACCACATTTTGCACTTTTAGGCTAAGTAAGATGTTGCCACATCATCATCACTACATATTATAAAACAAAGTCGCTTCCCGCTGTCTGTCCCTATGTATGCTTAGATCTTTAAAACTACGCAACGGATTTTGATGCGGTTTTTTTTAGTAGATAGAGTGATTCAAGAGGAAGGTTTTCATGTATAATAAACTTTGTTTTATGTACGGGTGTTGACGAAAACTCACATAAACCGAAGCGAAGCGAGGGCGGGTCGCTAGTATATTGTAAAAATATGTTTCTTTTAAATTATCTGGAACTAACCTCACACCAATTTACCTGTGGGGCTAGACAAGTTGCCATCGTTCTTGAACGCTAGCGTTAGGTGATCACTGGCGACATGTGTTGTCATTGAAAAATGTATGGGAATGACGTAAGTCACGTGATATATCACTCGTTACAACTGACACGCTGAAAAGTGATCACTATCACTCGCGCTAGTGATAGGTTTGACGACTACGGTCGTTACGCGGTACTATTTTTATAAAAAGGCTAGACAAGTTGCCCCTTTTGACAGGTCGAATAGAACACGAGCACTGTCACGACAGCGCCAAGTGACAGGTGATAACCAAAGTGACCACTTAACGCTAGCGTTCGTGAACGATGACAACTTGTCTAGCCCCACTGGGCCCGTATTGTGATATTTATGATCGTGTTAATCGTGTGACAAAATGTGGATAAAGCATCTGTCTCTCTCGTTCAATTAAATAAATGTCAGAAACTGACGGATGCCTTATCCAAACTTTGTCACGCGATAAACGTCTTGGCCCGTATTATGGTCGTGTTTTTCGCGTGACATGATGTGGATAAAGCATCCGTGACTCTCGTGCAATTACATAAGTGTCAGAAACTGACGGATGCCTTATTCAAACTTTGTCACCCGATAAACGTCTTGGCCCGTATTATGGTCGTGTTTATCGCGTGACATGATGTGGATAAAGCATCCGTCTCTCTCTTGCAATTACAGAAGTGTCAGAAACTGATGGATGCCTTATCCAAACTTTGCCACGCGATAAACGTCTTAGCCCGTATTATGGTCGTGTTTATCGCGTGACATGATGTGGATAAAGCATCCCTCTCTCTCTTGCAATTACAGAAGTGTCAGAAACTGATGGATGCCTTATCCAAACTTTGTCACGCGATAAAAATCTGGGCCCGTATTATGGTCGTGTTTTTCGCGTGACATGATGTGGATAAAGCATCCGTGACTCTCGTGCAATTACATAAGTGTCAGAAACTGACGGATGCCTTATCCAAACTTTGTCACCCGATAAACGTCTTGGCCCGTATTATGGTCGTGTTTATCGCGTGACATGATGTGGATAAAGCATCCGTCTCTCTCTTGCAATTACAGAAGTGTCAGAAACTGATGGATGCCTTATCCAAACTTTGTCACACGATAAACGTCTTGGCCCGTATTATGGTCGTGTTTATCGCGTGACATGATGTGGATAAAGCATCCCTCTCTCTCTTGCAATTACAGAAGTGTCAGAAACTGATGGATGCCTTATCCAAACTTTGTCACGCGATAAAAATCTGGGCCCGTATTATGATCGTGTTTATCGCGTGACATGATGTCGATAAAGCATCCGTCACTCTCGTGCAATTAAGTGTCAGAAACTGACGGATGTTTTATCCACATTTTCTCACGCCATAAACGCAGTCATATTAAGTGACCCGCGAGTCAACTATGCGAAAAGCACAAGACCTTGGGGAGGCCTATGTCCAGCAGTGGAAGTCTTTCGGCTGACATGATGATGATGATGAGTCAACTATGGTCGTGTTTATCGATCGGGATACATCTGTCACTTTCTGTCCAGTACATACCTAAGTGTGAGCGTGGCGGATGCATTATCTACCGCGACAAAGGCGGTCATAAAACGCTGTTTTTATCGAATAGAGGCCCAGTAATAGTATATTTATCACCTTATTCATAAACTCACAATAGCTATATTAAACTTCAAATATGGTTTGTATTTAGGGTTCATCATGACATTTGGATTTGAAAAAGTCCGAGCATACTTTAACTAAAATAGGTACAATAAACATTATCAATAACAAAACATATACCGGCCTACTTATAAACGTGGAACAACCGTGGAGTACTTAGCTAAACCATGCTTTGTCTTTATCTGTCAAACTCAAATGACACAATGACAGATAAGGACAAAGCATGGTTTAGCCCCACGGTTATTCCACGTTTATAAGTAAGCCGGTACATGTTTTGTATACAACCGCAGAGATATGTTATACGCCATATAATCATTTTATCGTATATCAGATAGAATTAAGATTTGGAGAGTACAGTCACGGTAAGAAAAGGTTCGTCACTTTTGGACATTACAAGCGTTGAAATAGAGTCGAATATTGAGGAACTTTAAAATAGCCGTCATGACGAGAGCTCAATAAAACTTGTAAACATCTGGAATCGATAACACGTTTCTATTTCATATAAATATGTTTCTGTACCTATTTATATATCTTGGCCTGGGAAAAACCGTATTGCCTTCGACATGTTATCATACTGTTTTTAATTCGGCTGCCGTTACTATTAATTACTGTAATAAGAGTTATCGTAACATTGACGATACAATAACGCGTCAAAAGCAATATGGTTTTAGCAAGTGGAATAGAGGCTTACTTGTTTTCATCTAGCTAGATCGACTCTTCGGTCCTGCCTTGTTATTTTCAACTTTCATTTTCAAACTCGTGGATCCAATTATTATCCGGCCCTTCGAAGTTGTCACGTCGGAGGCAATCAACAATTTAGGGCGTGCAGAGTGCATTCGTAATTAGGTAGCATGATATATTCTCTTATGAACTCGCTCGCTCTCACGATCGATCAACGAGAAGCCGTTAATAATACTTACATACATACATACATAAACTCACGCCTTTATTCCCAGAGTGGGGTAGGCAGAGCTACAGAATTACCAACAACTCTAAACACTTGTTGATAATTCAGTAATCACATTTTGCACACTTAGGCCCGTATTAATAAACTCATCTTGGCTGAGAGGCCCGTCTCAAGATACGTCAAAGTAAACGTCAAACCATAGAACACTGTCATTTTTGAAGCAACTCGAGACGAGCATTAGAGTTGAGATTAGTTTATTAATACGGGCCTTAGGCTAAGATGTTTACCAGTGTATTAGTGACAGGTTGCAAGCCCATCGCCTAACAGTACTACACGCCTTTATTCCCTTAGCCGTCACTTACGACATCCACGGGAAGACACGGAGTGGCACTATTCTAACCCGGCAACCACACGGGTTATTGAATGAAAATTTCGATTTCAGACGAAGAAAGGGTTTTCGCATTATGTTATGAGCAGTGCCAAGCGTTAGACATAGACAATATACAATAGACATCGAGTGTGATTGTGATACTAGTTAGCAATAAGAAGTCTTACTCTAGATAAGAAGATAAAAAAAGATAAAAGATATTTATTCAGTAAGTAGGGCGCACGGGCACTTTTACACGTCAAGAATCTACCAGCGCTTCCCAAGAGAAGACTACTGCCGAGAAGAAACGCCGCAATAAACTCAGCAGTCAGTCGTTTTTTTTTAACCATATTTAATACTTCAATGATACTACTTAGTCTAGTATTATATAAGGGGTGTTGCAATATGCAGTATATTTCAGGATGAGATCGTATAAGAGCAAGATGAAGCTAATTTTACTCCAGCACAATTTTTCTTGCGATTTTAAAGAAAAGCACTAAGCCTCGGCAGGAACGGCAATTGCCTACTTCCCTGCCTAGGCAATAATGTACCTACTATTATGCTCTGACAGCTTAAGCTGGTTAATAATTGATATCATTATTAGATACATAAAAAACCCTAATATAAATTCGATCAATTCTTTTAGAACCTTTCTATTTTCGACCCCCGACACAAAAAGTTACTATAACTTTGACCGCTATGTGTGTGTGTGTCTGTATCACCGTAGCCGTTAAACCGATTTAGTTTGAAACCAGGTATTCTAGGTTATGGTGGCTGGGTTTCATGAAAATTCGTCGGTTCGTTTAAAAAATATCAGATCTGAAAGCAGGCGTCACCATTTCCTGGAGTTTTTATCTATCTAATAGTTATCAAGTTAGGGTATTAAGTAAAACACAACCTACTGAACCTACTTGTCAGGGAGAAGTGTATAGGTAGGCGGGGCCCGAAGCATTTGCTACGTTTACTATTTACTTAGTTTTTTTTTTTTTTTTTTTATGGCATAGAGTAGACAAACGAGCACACAGGCCACCTGATGGTAAGTGGAAACTGTGACCCATAGACATTCGCATTCACAAGAATGCAATGCAATCTTAAGACTGCAAATGCGTTGCCAACCCTGAGGACTAAGATGGAATGCCTCTATGCTAGTCATTTCCAGCGCTGGATCCAAACTAGGGCATCCTCCCGGGAAATCCCGGTTCTGTAATTCCCGGGAAATCCCGGGTAATCGGTGGCTAAAGAACCGGTACTTAAGATTACATCCCGGTTCTCCCGGTTCTTTCCATGAACATCAAAAAAATAGCGTAGCGCGTATCACAAATATCAAAAATCACACCTGAGCGACGACGCCGGCCGGCACAAGCAAGCTGCTCATATTTTGTGACATATTTGCAATAATTGATCTTTATATTTGTAAATAAAAATATCAGAGGAAGAACAAACAACTGTCTAGTAAGTGTTTTACTTAATTAAGAAAAGAAAACATTCATGATTTTATTGCATATTTATAAAAATCAAAATCAAGTTGTTTCATAAAGTTTTTTGTAGGTAATCGTTTTATTTCTCGAATGTCAATGATTGGTAGTGATTTGAGGAAAAAAGAAACCGGGAGAACCGGGAGTTCCGGTACCGTCCCTGCCTAGAACCGGGAAATGGAATTCCCGGAACCGGGTCCGGTACTGCATGCCCTAATCCAAACTCAATCACACAAGAAAGCCGTCCGCGCCCATGACCTTGCCTTGTAAGCGTGATAACACTATCTCTGTTTACTAAAGTTTCCCGATTCGTTATCAGCTGGTAACGGCTGCTACGGCAACCGAATTGGCCGAAATGATCTCCTGTTCCCATATTTTTTTAAATCGAGATTTGATTACTCTACTTCTAGTGTAACAAATAAGTTTGCTTAATTCTATGTGTGTGACCTAAGCTATTGGTAGATCATACGAGTTAGTCAAAACCAGGGCTTGGGAACGGTTCAAAAAACACCAGTTAAATATGGTTCTTAACCAGGTTTTTTCGTAAACGCTCGCTCGGAGCGGAATCGATTTGCGAGCGTTATGATCGCTTGAAGTTCGATTTGCGAGCGTTATGATCGCTTGGATTAACCTGTACCTTTACAATGAGTTACAATTACCGTAATCGCTAGCGAGTCAGGGGTGTGATTCTCTAAAGAAGCAAAGGTGAACGAATGGACGAGTGATCTTCAAGCGGCGAGATTAAGTAGTCCCGTCAGTGCGAACAAAACACATTGCATCGCGTGCATTTTCAATTTAGCAGCATGGTTTCTGCCGATGGATCGAGCGTACGAGTATAAGGCTGCTTAATTGAAAATGCACGCGCTAAAATATGTTTTGTTAGCTCTGACGGAACTATTTCTCTCGCCGCTTGGCATCACTCGTCCGTCCGTTCGACCGTCGTTGTTTAGAGAATCACTACCCTGATGCTCTTTCCCTCGTACTCTACAAGAATACTGCGAGGTTTGCAAGGGAGAGAGTATTCGACTCGTTAGCGAGTACGGTTGGAAAACTACGGTAGGCTTAGGGCATGCAAAGCTCTTTATAGATAGAGTTGACCAGAGCTGGACCAAAAAACTTTGGAAACTCAACAGAAGACAACTCCGATTCGATATCGGAGTGGTTACAGGGCACTTTGGGGTTAAACATCTCCTAGCAAAGATGGGCCTATATGACAACACAGATTGTAGAATGTGCGGCGAGGAGGTGGAAACAATGAAACACTTATTGTGTGAATGTGACGCACTCGCCGGAGTGAGAATGAAAATCCTCGGTTGTGGCTACCCAGAACCGAACGATTTCAAGGCTCTGCCATTGCACTCCACTATCCGCTATGTGGAAGGGGTGGAGGCTGCATTGGATTAAGAGCTAAAAGAGGGGTAATTACACAAAAGATCCCATAGGGTCGAAGTGTATCCGTAAGGACCCCATCAAGAAGATAAGATAAGATAGCGAGTACGGTAATTGTAGATCATGGTAACGGTACTGGTATGTTTGGTTTTAGATTCTTCCTACAGTTGAAAGAGCTAGCAAATAGGGTAGGAAAGACGAAAAAACGATTACGCTATGAATAAATTTGCGAGCGAAATTAAAACTTATCGTTTTATTTTTGTCTCTGATCAGAACCGAAATAAAATAGATTATGTTTGAGCGGAATCGAATTGAAAATGCTCTATTTAAAATGTATGGCGTTTTTGACGAGCTGGTTAATAAAGTGAACCAGGTATTCGAGCCCTGGGGACCTAATCATCCGTCACTTTCAGACTTATAAATATGAGAGGGAGGAATGCTTTATCCACATTTTGTCACGCAATAACCGCAACTGTACTAGGCCCACAACAGAATCAGAAAGCTTTAATAATCCGTATCGATTTGTTTTTCATATTCCTTATCATTTCAAAAGCTTTCAATATCAGATGTGTTGAGTTTTTGCGGCCAACGATACAGTAACATGCTTGATAACTGATAAGCTAAATAGAGTTTGCGGTTTTGCAATACAATTGACAACAGGTTTTTTTTTAAATTAAGTACTTATTTTTGCTTATAAAGAAAAACAAACCAAATTTCTGCCTATGGCTAAAGGATTAAAACGCCACACGGTCTTTACTCCGTCACAGCTAATGCCTATCCTTAAAAAAAAACATAACAAATAAAATGACGTCATTTCGACCACGGTCAATTGGGGTTTTCTCTTCAAAGTAGCCTTCAAGCAGTAAACAGGATAATTGGTTATCTATCAGGATAATTGGTTATCTATCTTACAAAAAAAAAACATGAATTGATTGAGTGGCTGACACAGAGAACGTACAGCCAAAGCCACTGGATTTAGGTACTTACTTAGAATTTGATAGGAATATTCCTTGGATGCCAAGGTTACTTAAGGGTGCGCTAAGAAAGGATGATTCTAAAATTTTCAATATTTATTAACTGTAATTGCCCTTGTTTAGGGTTTCATACCTACCGAAATGGTAAAAAAGAAACCCTTATGGTGATACTTCGGTGATGGTCTGTCTGTATGTGACAGCAGTTTTCCTCTGAAACTATAGGTAGTATCAACTTGAAATTTGGCATAGTTGTAAACTTTTGTTTCCCCGTGTGGTTGCCGGATTAGAATAGTGCCACTCCGTATCTTCCCGTGGATGTCGTAAAAGCCGACTAAGGTAATAAAGGCGTGTACTGGGGGGTGATTCTGTAAATAAGCAAAGGTGAACGAATGCACGAGTGATACCAAGCGGCGAGATTAAGTAGTCCCGTCAGTGCGAACAAAACACATTGTAGCGCGTGCATTTTCAATTTAGCAGCACGATAGGTCGAACGTATAAGGCTACTTAAGAAATCGCCTATCTGTTAGGCGATGGGCTTGCAACCTGTCACTAATACACTGTTAAACATCTTCGCCTTAGTGTGCAAAATGTGGTTACAGAATTATCAAAAAGTTTTTAGAGTTTTAGGAAATTCTGTAGCTCTGCCTACCCCACTCTGAGAATAAAGGCGTGAGTTTATGTTTATGTATGTATGTATGTGTTGTAAACTTTGCTTGCCCAAACGAATGAACTTATTCGTGTATTTATTTTTATTTTATTTTATACTAAACTCCTTTTATCAGACTTGCTCTTACCTAGATTTGCTCGAAATCAGTTGGGTTATTATGAAGTTATTATGCTTTACTTATTGCTAAAAATGTTTCAGAAACTCATTCATTTCACAAATTTTGCAAAACACTTCATCCAAAACTGTAGGTAAAGATTTCAGGGTTTGTATAACACTAACCTAACCTAGATTATGGAACATGGTCCTGAAATTAATCCAGAGGCTCTAGCCAAAATGCATTACACTAACTAGCGTTTCTATTCGTTGAGTTTTTGAACCCATCGCGTCACTGGTAGATGACGTGATATGAAAAGACGGACATCTTGTATAGGGCCTCTGAAATATTTACTTACAGATTTGGAAAAAAAGCGTTTTCAAATTGATATGTTTGTGAAATTTTGTTTAACAAGTGATTGGATACCAGTTATTGTTACTTATATATTAGTTTTAAAAGGGCTCGCAATAGGATCAAGGATTTATATATTTTTCCAATATAAATCAAAGCAGTACTGTAGGTAAGCAAGTTAAAGGAATTAATCGTATTCAGGTTCAGTCGGTCTTGAACGAAGGGTTTCCTGGAGACATCAAAGCCTTTTTGCCGTTCTAAGCAAAAACGCAGTAACTAAGACAAACTGGCTGTAGTAATATCAACCTTATTATTAACGTTATAGAATTGAATCTGCTTTGGTTATTGAATTTAAGATACTGCTTATTGGCTTTGGACGGCAGTTTTAAAGGATCAAGGCGCCACTGGTTCGGAAATTTCAAGGAAAGGTCTTTAGGGTCGGTTGCGGACATTTAGTCGATAATTACTATATACAGGGTGGCCCATTTATATCGATCAGTATAAGAAAGTCTGAAACTATACGACATACGAAAATTTCTTCTTAGGAACCATCACATCGATTTTAAAATGAAGTATACAAAACAAGCTATGATACCGTTGAAGACCTTAAAGCAGCCATTGAGTCAATTTTTACTTCACCATGTCAAGATACAAATTGCAATAATAAGATCGTTACCTATACCGTGTTACACATTGTAAGAGTGCATCTAAAATATGCACGCGCTAAAATGTATTTTGAACGCTCAAAGGGCCCAGATAAGATGCGTTTTTCTTCGTTTAGGTTTTATACCAATCGTGTCGTGTCACTGGTAGATGACGTGATACGAAAAGCCCCATGATGTGCCAGTGACGCGATTGGTTTAAAAACTAAACGAATAGAAACGATAGTTACCGTAATGCATCTTGTCTGGGCCCTCTGACGCGACTACTTAAACTCGCCGGTTAATATCTGCTACGCTAAGTGATCGAGTAATAAATACCCTTAATAATCTCATCCCTGAGAAATTTGAATAATAATATTAGTTATACAACAATTATCTCAAATACTATAAATAAATCGGTGTTTTTGACGCGTATTATACTTGTCCTTATTATCTTTTGAAAGATAAATAACCGGACTCCCTTAGTAGCCTCTTCACGCCATTGTTTCGCCTGTGTTTAACGTAGCGGGATTAAGCCGTTCACGTGTTAGCTAAGTGGATAATCCTATACTCATCGCTAATTCCCATGGGTATCAAGTGTCAACAGATGGCAAGGACATTCAATTAACCAGGCAATTTTTGCCAAGGAAATATCGGATACTTATAGTCTGTGTAAATTTTAATTGCTATAGATGTAAACAAATTAGTACGGTGTGACACATAACCTCAAATAGTAATTAAGCGTGTTTTTATTTAAAACAATTCTATATTCTATTCGAAACTAAAGATTAAACCCCTTATAAACGTGGAATAAGCTTGGAATAGTTTATGCCATGCTTTATCCTTATCTGTAATTGTGACATTTACATGTGACAGAAAGTTTTTTTTTTTTTTTTTTTTTTTTATGGCATAGAGAAGGCAAACGAACACACAGGCCACCTGATGGTAAGTGGAAACTGTGATCCATAGACATTCGCACTCACATGACTGCAATGCAATCCTGAGACTGCAAATGCGTTGCCAACCCTGAGGACTAAGATAGAATGCCTCTATGCTAGTTATTTCACCGGCTGTCTTACCCCCAAACCGGAACACAACAATGCGAACACTGCTGTTTGGCGGTAGGTTAATGGATAAGATGGTGGTAGCGATCCGGACGGACCCTGCACAAGGTCCTACCACCCGCAAAAGTGACAAAGCATGACATAAACTATTCCAAGCTTATTCCACGTTTATAAGTAAGGGGGTAAGTGTATAAATCATAGCTAAGACCTCACTTGATGTTTAAGCACGTGATTATCGAGAAATAATGGTAAATTGGTACGTTCGGTTGTGTTTACATCTTTGCCAAAATCAATTGGCACAGACTATACATCGCTGCTTAAATGCTAAAGCGCCTCAAAACTATAACAGACATAGTTTGATTTAAAACTTAAAGTATATAGCATTCCGAATTTAAATGCAACACAAACACATTTTGACTTAAGGCCCTTTAGTATTTAAGCAACGACATATTAAGTTGTATATGCCGGCTGATTTTTTTAAATTATCATAGAGCTCATAGGCCTCCTGTTAAGTGGGATCTCTGACCCATAAACATTTTCATTTTCAAGACTAGAATCTTAAGTTAAGAAGTGCAATTTCAATTAGGCCAGCCTTTATACGTTCGATTGTTATTTAACAGAAGCACTGCTGCCGTATTGAGAATGCACGCGCTAAAATATGTTTTAACGCTCTTACGGGACTACTTAAATTCACTGGTTTATATAAGCAGGGGTGTTATTCTCTCAAAAACAACGGACGGTCGGACGAACGAGCGAAATCGCAATGAACAGCGAGTTTAAGTAGTCCCGTCAGACCGAACCAAACACGTTTTAGCGCGTGCATTTCCAATTAAGCAGCCTTCGACGTTCGATCCATCGTCAGAGACCATGCTGCTAAATTGAAAATGCACGCGCCAAAATATGTTTTGTTCGCACTGACGGGACTACTTAAACTCACCGCTTGGACATTCACTCGTTCGTCCGTCCGACCGTCGTTGTTGAGAGAATCACTACCCTGCGCCGCGTTCACTCGTTCGAACGCCGTTTTTAAGAGATTAACACCCCAGTTTTCCTCGGCTTATAAATGTATAGTCGTACACAATAAGTTTTAATCTTGGCCGCATCGGTCGGATCAATGGGGCTGAAGGAGGTCAGTGGAGATCTAGGTACTAACAACATTGGAAGCTTTTTTCGGTTTCTTTTTCCCATGCGAACTCGTGCCAATTTTTTTGGTACAGTCAGCAGCAGAAGTAGTTACGCAACCGAAGAGATCAAAATTATCTGCACTCGACTCTATTGACAAGAGAATGCGTCGTGTCTAGATCATTTTGAGCATGTTATTTTGCTGTGTCCGTGTTGTTACTGGGTTAGAATAGTGTCGCTCCAGGGTATTGATTTTCTCAAAAACAACGGACGGGCGGAAGAACGAGCATATTCGCAGCGGCGAGTAAAGGTAGTCCAGTCAGAGCGAACAAAACACATTTCAGCGCGTGCATTTTCAATTAAGCAGCCTTATACGTTCGATCCATCGGCCGAAACAATGCTGCTAAATTAAAAATGCACGCGCTAAAATTTATTTTGTTCGCACTGACGGGACTACTTAAACTAGCCGTTTGGAGATTCACTCGTCCGTCCGCCCGACCGTCGTTGTTGAGAGAATCACTACCCAGGATCTTTCCATGGATGTCGTAAGAGGTGACTAAGGGAATATAGGCTTAAAGTATTGGTAGGCGATGGGTTTGCAACACTGATTGTGCAAAATGTGGTAACGGAGCTATCAACAACTTCTTAGAGTTGTTGGTAATGCTGTAGCTCTGCCTACCCCACTCTGGGAAAGAAAGCGTGAGTTTATGTACCTATGTATCTATGTATTGTACTTAGGTTTTTTTTTTTTTTTATAAGGGGACAATCTCACACTAATTGACCTAGTCCCAAACTAAGCTCTAGGCTTGTACTATGGGTACTAGACAACGATATAAATACTTACATAGAGAAATATATACTTACATACATAGAAAACATCCATGACTAAGGAACAAATATTCGCGGTCATCACATAAATATCTGCCCTTACCGGGATTCGAACCCAGGACCACTAGCTTCGTAGGCAGGGTCACTATCCCCTAGGCCAGTACGTCGTCAGGGCTAAAATAAGGTTTTTGATGCTGACTGTACCTAGTTGATAACCTAAGGCCACTAGCGGCCATGGCCCAAGACTCTGAGTTATGATAACGGCTATCATTTTGGGTTCTTTTAATTCTCTTTTGTTTTGGACTGACAGTTAATCCATCTAGATCTTTATCTTTATCTGTCTTGTGTCTGTACGATTACTTTCTGTATTTGTTTAAATGTGGCGCTAAATGTGGGTAAATATAACGGTAGCATCCTAAACTAACTTGTACGTTGTTTCCTTTGCTAAAATGGCTAAAATAAGGATCTAAATTTCAAAATGAGCTGTATAGAGTTCAAGTGATCGAAAACATTGTTATACTTTCATTAGTAGGTATGTATGTAAACTCTTAATTGGACAAAAAAAAATAAAAGTAAATTCTAACATAAACTTATTAATAAGTATGTACAATGACAAACTTAACCTTTTAAGGGATTAGTTCAATAGTTTTTGCCTCATGATTAAAAAAACAAATCTCCTTTTATCTTCCAAGATTGTAAAATGTAAATAATTTCAACATAAGGACGGAGAGGGACCAACACGCACATGTGGTATTTTTCTGCTTTTTGTTTGTGCTTTCCTCATTTCTGCTGTGTTCAGTGTTTTATTCTTAACTAGCGACCCGCCCTCGCTTCGCTTCGGTTTATGTGAGTTTTCTGTAACACCCGTACATAATTTATTAACATAAAACCTTCCTCTTGAATTGCTGTATCTATTAAAAAAGACCGCATCGAAAACTGTTGCGTAGTTTTAAAGATCTAAGCATATACATAGGGACAGACAGACAGCGGGAAGCGAAGTAACTTTGTTTTTAACCCCCGACGCAAAAACGACGGGGTGTTATAAGTTTGACATGTCTGTGTGTCTGTGTGTGTGTCTGTCTGTGGCATCGTAGCTCCCGAACGGATGAACTGATTTAGATTTTTTTTTTTTTTAATAGTGAATTAGTCGGGAGTGCTCTTAGACATGTTTTATCAAAATCGGTTCAGCCGTTTTTGAGATATTGAAGTTTAAAGTTTCAAAAGCGTGTTTTTTTTTTATTGAAAGTTTAAAGACCCCCTACTCTAAACAGTCGGTAAAAAAACGTCTAAAATGTTAAAATAGTCGGGGACCGCTAAGTAAACTAAATAATATAAAATACCCCAGCTACTTAGCGGTCCCCGACGTGGCGACGCTTGAATCAAAATATTAATACCTACTACTATTAAACTTATAAGGCCAATACTTATTATTTTTTCCTTTATAGACGTTTTTTTACCGACTTTTATACTTGTACCTAGTGATTGCTTTTATCATTGACTCTCGAATTGCTGATACTTCTGAGTTATTGCTTCATCCGTGGCTAATCGGCATGGAATGCTATTCCTGAGCTATATATCTTATACACATGAACAGTTTCTAGCACAGACTCATTAGCCGTTCATTTCCGCGGAACAAATGAGCAATGGCTGCCAACAGCCATAAAATAAAGCCGTTTCCAGAAAATTACGGCCAGGAACTATAACCTAGACTAATAATGTCCACAGTTTAATCCTCTGACTCTCCAAATTATTACCCTCTATAAAGAGGGATGATGAGGGTCCATGTTGGTTCATATAAAATTGGTCTTAAAATTGGTAAAATTTGTGACTATAGGTACTCATCATGACTCCGAAAAATGTTGCTCATACTTTATTGTTCAAACTTTTTTAAGTCATAGTTATCGCAAGTCATAATGCATTTTTTCATAAAACTGTTTCTTTTTAGATTTTTATAAATATAACCTAACCTAATTTTATGTACCTACACGTAAGCATACATACATACATACCGTCACGCCTTCATCCCAGAGTGGGGTAGGCAGAGCTACAGAATTACCAACAACTTTAACAGCCAGTTGTCAATTCTGTAACCACATTTTGCACAAACAGGCTAAGATGTTTATCATGTGTATATTAGTGACAGGTTGCAAGCCCATCGCCTAAAAATACTACAAGCCTTTAATCCCTTAGTCGTATTCTATTCTGCCGGCAACCACACGGCCAAATAAATAAATCTAACCTAACCTAATTTTATCTACACGTAAGATATGTAAGAAATTCTGAAAAGTATACAGTTCCATGAATATTGGCGTCATAAGTTCAGATGATTGTAAGTTCCTATCATTAGTATTAAAAAATATGAAGAGTACCTATGAAGAGTGATCGTTAGGTTGTAAAATTATATGTGATACATTTTCGGAGTTCCAATAATCTAATTTGCAATTTTATATGAACTTTGGCGCACCCGATGATGACGTGACGTATATGACGTCAAACAGCTAAAGTGTGTATCAGTTTGACAGAAATGACTAACAAGGAAGGGTACCAAACTGTCCGACTCCGATTTGATTCATTTTGATATATGTTATAGAGTAGTCTAAAATAACGGACACGTATTTTTTTTCAGCTGCCTAAACTCAACCTGTTAGGAGAAAATGGCCTTCAAAGTATTGAAAAGTGACTAAACCCTCTAACTTCTATTAGAGGTTTTTTTTTTCTTTTTTCTAATTTATTACTGGATTGATTATATGTTTGAGAACATAAAAAAATAATGAGTACGTATTTTTTTATATCAGCCCAAACTCATATTTTCTTAAAAAAAAACCATTCATAGTTTTAGATTTTTCATCGTTGCTAAAAGAAAAGGCTGTAGAAAAAGAGTCATGGAAATTGCTCCAACGACCAGAGCCTATAGCTCTTAAATTTAAATGCGGTTTAATCTCAAAAACGGCTGAACCGATTTGATAAAACATGTCTAAGAACCACCGCCAAGAAACCTGCTTACATACAAAAAACCGCATCCAAATCGGTTTATCCGTTTAAGAGACAGACACACACACACACACACACACACACGTCAAACTTTAACACCGCTCTTTTTTCCGTCAGGGGTTAAAAAATATCAATTTCAAATACCGATACACAACTGCGCGAAAGAAGCGAAAACATTTTACTTTCTAACCGTCATTGTACTCAAGTTATTTTAAACCACTTCAGACTTTTACTCTGAAAAACAAGGAATATCACGAATTGTAAATCATCCCTCGTTATTATGTGGGAGGTACAAACCTCAATTTAACGACATGCACTACCTGAGATTTAAAAAATATAAATCCACAGACATTTTTAATGAGAGCGAAATTTTTCAAGATGGCGGAGACCCATAGAGAAGAGCACTCGACAGATATCGCGCTCTTGAACATTTTCGGGCGTAGGTTGGGAAACACTCGACGCTTTCACCGAAATTCGGGCTTCACCCGAAAATGCGTCTAAGTTACATGTTTCTACGTGTCATTATACCAGTATAGCCAAACCATTATACCATTATTACCATTATAGCTGTAGACCTCGCGACAAACCTAACTTTGACGTTGAAAACTTGTCATCCACATGACATCGACATCCTGGAATGCTTCGCTTTGGTTCATGAAAATTTTCTGTAACACCGGTACACAAAACCAAATGTATTATTATATAAAATCCTTCCACATATATACATACCTACCTTTCATGAGAAATTATATAACTGATGTTCAAAACCGCATCAATTTTTTTTTAGGAGTTAGCGGATATACAGACTGACAGACGTGAAAAGCGACTATTTTATTAAAGATAAAGACCAGCAAACCACTGTGTAACTGACAGATTTTTCAGGAAAATGTAGGGGGTGGCCTCCAACCTCCAAACCCTGTCTCGTCGGCGGGCGATGCTCGGGCGATGCCCTCCTAGGGGGTGGCAAGATCCTCTACCCCCAGATCCGCCATTGTTACCCCCCGTGCTAGCTAGCAGGATACTCCAGATTCTAGTTTCCTACTGTACCAATGCTGTCAGTGATAACTTTGGTAATTATAATCAGAAACTCGTCAAGGTCACGTCAAATACAAGTAGGTCTACGGTTTTTTAGGGTTCCGGAGTCAAACTAGGAACCCTTATAGTTTCGCCATGTCCGTCCGTCCCTCCGTCCCCAGTCTAGCTCAGAGACTCATAGTACTAGAGAGCTGTAATTTGGCAATTTGGCTTTTTCTTCTTCAGCAGATGGCATCATCAAGGCTCTTTTGACCTTATCTACAGCTTCTCTAAATAAAGATGTGCTCCCTCACAGAGCAGCTTTCCTATTCGATGTTGATTATTCAGTCGCATAATAGCTCTAGTGAAAACAGAACCTAACAAAATAACGCTCCTGTTTACACTTTCGCATCAACAGATTTCTTAAGATTCTATCTCACTTAAACACTGCTATAAATTAAATCTTTACTGCAACAGTTATAAAGTTGATTTTCTAACCACCTAATTGCGAGACATACGAGTTTGATAATTAATAGAGTTCATATAATTGCGAGTGAGTGGACTTCTTAATGGCCTCATAAAACGCGTCAGAGATATTTTTAAGTAAGTAGTTGAAAAACAAATTAAATGGCGTACGAATATTTTCGAGTGCAATTCGATCAGTTGTAACAAATAGAAAGATAATAAAAGGTTATCGACACTGTGTCGAGATCAGGAATTAAAATTTCGTTTCATTATCGTGTGTGTGTGGGTGCCTATATATTGACGATAATCTCCGGAACAAATGCCCGAATTGAATAAAAAAACCTTTTAAAATTATAATATATTATCCTAGATGAAAAAATAAGTTTATTAAATAAATAATTTAATAAAATATCAGAGTACAGTATCACGCAAATTGAAAATATCGTCAGGAAAGTTTTGAGTATGAACGTGGATGGTTATACAAGTAGGGAAGACAAAACAAACGATGGCTGGACTGTGTGAAAGACGAAATGATGAGACCGCTTCTTAGGCCCGTATTAATAAACTTATTTTGGCTGAGACGTCCGTCACAAGATACGTCAAAGTAAACGTCAAACCATAGAACTCTGTCATTTTTAACACATCTCGAGACGACTTAAAATTGAGATTAGTTTATTAATACGGGCCTTAGACACGGTAACAACCAACTAAATGGGTTCATTGCGTCGTCAACAACATTACAATGGAAAACTACCTATATTCCGTCTATTTCTGACCTAAAACTCCATATATCTTGGATTAACTATGATCCTACACGATCGAGAAAAACAATTCGAGGAAAACAGAAAAACATGTGAGTCAGCTGCCCTGACCGTGACCTGAGTATTAGGCGCGACGCCCCGCGGCGGTCCGCACGATCAGCGAGTCAAAACCTGCCAAGTGCCAGTCAGAAGAAGGGAGAGAGCTATAGTTGTATATCTCTCCCTTTCAATGCCAACATTGCCAACTAGTTGGCTCGTATTGCTCAGGGCCTCTATTCTAGGCGGTAAAACCATATCGTCTTTGACTTATGGTAGTTTATAACTCGGCCAACATTACTTTTAAAAAAGTAAATAAGGGATAATTACGCATGCGATTTACTGTACGTAAATACTTTTTCTGAAGGAAAAATATCGATTGAACGTTTCTGGAATCCCCCCAATGAATGATTCCGTAGGTGAGTAGTGGAAACACATTTTCAAAGTAAAAAATTCTACCAACACTTTCAGAGCAAGTTCCAGAAAGAATTGATAAGGTGTATCACTAACTAGAAATAATTTTATTTATTTTAACGATAGGCGCTTTCCAGTTAAGGAAGGCATATAAGCATATACTTACTCCCAGAAAGCGTGTATATTATCGACTTCTTGTAGTGATGTCCCAGCTTCCTCTACAGTGAAGTGCACAGGAGCTGTTTTATAGTTCCTAAACTGGATAAATTTGGTTTTGTTTAAGTCGAGTTTGAGGTTAATTGATTTTAGCCTATGAAATACTTTTTCAGGGTGTTATTAATCTGCCCAGAAAAAACATAGAGTTTATCAACAACTAAAGGAAGTTCATTTATGTAGATTAAAAATAAAAAGGGCCCCAAAACACTACCCTGAGGTACCCCTATATTAGTAATCTCAAAACTTTACTGAGATGTCTATAGTCTTTTGTTCCTTATAATAATTGACCACCACCGTAGCCTGCTGTTTGTTTAGTTAGATAATTTTCAAATCATTTAAAAACGTGTCCATGTACACCAATTTTGTCTAGCTGCAAGTATATCATGCACAACACAGTCAAACGCTTTAGATATGTCTAAAAGCAGAGATTCACACAGTTGTTTTTCGTTAAGAACTCAAGACGTAAGAACGCAGAACGCAGGCATTCAAAAATTAAATCGAGTACAAAAGCTTTTGAGGCTTTGAATAGAAAAAAGGAAAAGAAAATAAATACTAAAGGGATTTCTTTCAGGTAACCATTAAGTTAATGGTAAAGGTACTTCCATCTCCCCATTGTACCCCCTACGCAAACAGTAGAGGCTTTATAGCCACGTTTTAAAAGTTATCATTTCTGAAAGAAGCGATCACAATTTATTTATATATTTTTTCATAAAAAAAAGAGGTGACAATCTCATACGAGTAGACCTAGTCCCAAACTAAGCTCTAGGCTTGTACTATGGGTACTGGACAAAGATAAATATTCTTATTATGTAGAGAAATAAATAGAAAAGATCCAAGACCCAGGAACCAAAATACCCGCGCAAACCACACATCTGGCCTTACCGGGATTTGAACCTGGGACCGCTAGCTTCGTATGCTGGGTTGCCAACTAGGCTAACGTGTCGTCAATAAGGCAAAAAATATCAATATTTTGAACGCATTCACTGCCACCGACGCATATATGCGTTCACTGCATTACATGTTTGTTCCTAGGCCATGGCCAGGCCTCTGGCAGTGAATGCGTTAAGTAGCGACTGTCAACTGTCAGCAAAAACGTCAGTATCTTGGACCCCAGGCGAGAGGACATCGTTTCAATCGATAGCGGTCGGCGAGTTCGGAAATTATATCGGGTTTTTTGTTTTTATCTTCCTGTATTCCAGTATTTATTTGCGATAAGTATGGTTTACATTAGTCTTATTTTTATAATACTAGAGCATCACAGCATGCACATTCTACAATTTGTTTTGTTTTAAAGTTCTTAAGTCTATTAATCTCATGTGAAGTTTTAAATAAATAATAAAAATTATATCAGCAATTTAGTGTCTAGGCTAAAAATCTTGCATTGAGTAAAAACACTTTACTCTCAAACATGCATTTAGCTTATGTCTAAATTTTCTATTTGGCGTAATTTGCCTAAAGCAGTTAGGTAAGGTTGAGGACCAAAAAGTTGGACCACAGTTAAGCGTAGTTAACCATACAAACAAGTCGAAAAAAGTTCCGTTGTGCGACGAAAAATATACCTACAATTGTATGGGTAATTTTCGTGTCACAACGGAAAAGTTTCATAGAAAATTTAATTGAGTAAGATTATAAATCTTTACAGTCATCCCGTGGTAATTATTATGATAAAGAGCACTTTTGCACGTCGACACATTTAACCTCGAAGGGTCCCTAGGCCTCAGCACATTTAGTACTGGTTTTATGTACAAATCTGGATGGTTAGTGACAAAGACGCAGGCTTCCAAAATATACATGCTAGGCCGTGTAGGTTTTTTATTTAATTTAATGCAAACATTACGATTACGACTAATGATTAAACAAATGGTAACAAGCTTCATGCATGGTAAACACGATCACATCAACATGTCGCCCATAACCGGATTGATCCAGTTTCCTTTAACGTAAATAATTGCTGCTTCCGTTTGCTACCGTAGTCCGTATGGTTTGTCGCTGTCCTTAGCGACTAGAAATTAAAGTAATTTCCTAATGAATAACTTTTCCGTTTTAATTGAGTACAGTCAACATTATAAGCGAATGCCAACTTGCTGTGTTTGTAAGTCTTGAAGTCCCCCCCCATCACTTTTTTTTGTGCAGTCATCCAATATGACTCATAATAAGTCACTATGTAACGATGTCAGAGTAACACTTCCCATCCGTTATGAAAAAAAGTATGCCTTTAAAACAAAGGAAAGTCATTGAAAGAAAGGAAAGAAAGAAAGAAAATCATTTATTCGTGACATGCATAACAAAGAACAGATTAACAAATACAAGAAGAAAGTAGCCACGAAAAGGTCCCAACTCAGCGTAATGCTGGCATTAAAGTCAGCGCTGGTCTTCCGTTGGAACCATCAGGTGAAACCACGGAAGGTTACACACACATAATTTAAAAAAAATATTTTTTTTTAAATCATTGCTGTTTAAAGTATCTACCTAAAACATTTGAATGACTTGCACTTGTTTACAATATTGAAACTTGACAGGACGTATACAGCTACTAAATACATATTTAAAAAAAAACTTTTTACTGTTTTTCCTACATTTTGCTACAACCCTACCTATTTGCAGATGGCTCGCTACAAGAAGACGGGGTTTATGGACGACGACGCCGGCAGCATCAGCTCGATCCAGCTGAACGAGGGGGTGCGCTCCGGCGGCACCCACATCCGGTACCACATGGTGAGTCCATTTGTTATATTTATAAAAAAAACCAAGGAGAAGGCACACAAGTACTCAAGCCACCTGATGGTACTTAAGTGGGATCTGAGACCCATGGACATTTTTAATCTCAAGATTGCAATCCTAAAAATGCGAATAATGCTGCTTGGTGGTAGGCTATTTAATGGTTAGATTAGATTGGATTAGATTTATTTGTTTCATTTTGACCTGATATTGATTTCTCCACAAAACACAATGGAAAAAACAAAGGTTTTCCGTAGGGCGTAGCCCCTTTTCCGTAGGGGTAGGCAGATACCACTTCCTTCCACTGGCTTTGATCCACACAAACTTCCCTCGCTTCCTGCACACTAATAAGTCTCCTCATACATGTGCGTAGGTGTAGGGTAGACTCCTATTACTCCCATTTATACTTTATTTTTAATTAACTAGTTTTAAAATGTTATCTTAGTTAAACAGGTCAGTATTAATTAAACTGGACACAATGGGGTCCAGTTGCAAAGGGAAGATAAACGGATTGCAGGCAGTAATAGTATTTCAAGAACAATAGCGCCTGCCGTGCGTTGATAGGCAATTTTGCACGACGTCCACATGGCTGACAAAGCTATTGTAGGAACCAAATCCGATTGTGGGTGGATTCTGTACTTGCCATTTCATTTGTGTGTGGTTTGGACTGGACCTCTATTCAGTACGGTGAAACAATATAGCTTTTGAGGTGTTATCGTATAGTCAGCATTACGATAGCTCTTATTTACTTGATATTAATGGAGGTCGAGTTAAGAACAATACCAAAATACGTTAAAAGCAATATCTTTCTACCCTGTAGTAAGACCTTGGAGAGAGTGGACATGGTGATGACAGTTTTTACAATATAACTTGGTGCGGCTGACATAATGTCTGATAGCGGTTATACTGTAGGTACCTACTAGCGACGAACCGTGTGTTGTTTTAAAAATTAATTTAGCTAAAATAACAGTGTACACACTAATATACACATGATACACATGATATACATCTTAGCCTGTTTGTGCAAAATGTGGTTACAGAATTAACAACTGGCTGTTAAAGTTGTTGGTAATTCTGTAGCTCTGCCTACCCCACTCTGGGATGAAGGCGTGACGGTATGTATGTGTATGTATGTAACAGTGTAATTTCATGATCTTAGAACTTTAAATTACTAAATGTAGGGCATTAGCATATCTTAAGACTGATAGATTTGCCACTTGATCTGTAGACAGGGTCACTACCAACTAGGCTATCGTTAATGTCGCCGTCATCGTCGTCAATCCATGTATTTGTGTGAGTGAAGCTCAGTTGTTTGCTGAAGTAAACATTTTTTCTACTTCAGAAACTGTATTTACTCAATTCAATGGGTTTCCCAAGAGACTGGCGCTACCCGTCATGCAAATTTATATCTTATCCCATTGCCAAAAGATCCCCTTATATTTCGTCGGTAACGCTTCGCTATTGCTCCAGTATATATTGTTTTATGAATACTAAAAATACTGGGAGTCTGGAATTACGGTCCGACCGGGAGGGAAATGTGGAGGTTTGCCAACAAGCCGTGTACTTAGGGCGACCATCCGTCCGGGATTTCCGAGATTTGTCCTAGTTTGGATGTCCGGAGGCGGCCGGCGTTTGTAAAACAGCCGCGCAAAATCCGCATTCTCTATACTACCAGCTCAAGATTGTAACGATTCGGTTAGTCAAGTTGGGATAGTGGAATAATGGCCGCAGCAGAATAAGTTCGCTATCGTCTAACAAATTACATAAAAAGAACTCGGCAAGAGTTGGACCAGGCTTAGTGTAGTTAGTGTACGACTGGAATAGAGCCCCAGATATTTGTAACTTCTTGTATTTCGCAGTATATTTGATGGCGCCTAAACGTTAGTGTACGCATAGGTACGTACGGTTAAACACAACCGATATGGCTTACCGATGTACCTGCGCAGATGACATTTTTGCGAAGCGCGGGAACCAATCAGCGTAGCGTGGTTGTATTCTATACTATTATTGGTTGTTAGTGACGCCATGTTGACGTGCGCCCGCGTGTCATTCAGTCAGCTGTCAAACGTGCGTGAGTGAGATGGAAAAAATAGATGCAATTTAATTTGCACCTTATAATTATTACGTACAAGTCTGATCGTGGGTTTTAATCGTGCTTTCGGAAATCATCGGAATCCATGATTCACGACACGCCATATCGGTTGTGTTGACTGACATTTCTGGTAGAAGGTAACTAATTAAAATGCAAATTCTTTCATAGATTAACCTTAGATTATAAGTAACGAAGGGCTTAAGATTCCTTTAGAAGTACTAATTTCACCAAACGATGTTACATGGTACTCAATGTTAATACATGTTGACAGCTGTTAACACTCTAATCGTCTGTTAATTGGTTGGTGAAATTCGACATAAGTGACCTACATGCTCGGTTACCTTCTCCGTGCCAAAAAAAACCGTGTCCGTCTGTTCTTTAAAAGATGGCAACCCTACGCTTTCCGAACTTTGTAAAGGATAAGCCTAAGTAGGTAAAGTAAAGCTAATCGAAGTTATATAGATGAAGTTGGTAACTCGCAAGTTTCACGTGATGTTCGTGATCAATTTCTGATAAAATTGTTACCCTTGTACTTTAGTATTATAAATGCGAACATGTGTGTTTGTTTGTCAGCTGATTGACGACTCCAGTAACTTTAGACATCATGAGTTTGCATCAAATCCGGTTGTTCAGAGTCTCGTGCAGGAGATAACCTGGCCAGTTGAAGCTGGTTTTTGTCGCAGCCCTGGCGAATAGTTCAGCTCGTAAAGGTTGTTCGATAAAATTTGAATTTTGAAAAGCTTTATCTCAGGAACTATTGGGTCTACAAAGACAATTTTTTTCTAATATACGAAATTTAATCTTATTTAAAAACGTATTACAAAAATACTGTTAAAAAATAGGGTTGTAATCGCCATAATCTGAAAAAAGTCCGAAATCTTCGCGGTTTATTTTATTTTTGACAATGTTTATTTATTTTATTAATTTAGTCATAATGTGTTTTAGGTCCAGTACCTATGTCTAGTATGGGACAGTGCCAGTACTTTCACCCCATTGATCATTTCACCGCCTAATCTCTGTCAAATACCCTCCTTTCCCACTCCAATCTCGAATATAAACCAAATACACGTTCTCGAAAGTAATAATCTGAAACCGACGTAATATTGACTTGCGAGCCACGTCACGTTGTATTTGCAAAACCAATTCCTGCACGGACAGACGGAGCGATTTGCAAGCTATTCATTAGCAACCCTTGTTTACGTATCGATTTAGTATCGTACCGAGACAATTGTGGAGGTATATTTCCATTTCGTAATTGGCCATATCCTTTATTTTCTTTGTATTTGGTATGTGACGTAAATGCTGCCCTATTACAGAATTGGCGGATTTGTTATTCTATCTCGGTTTAGCCAATCTTGCTTTAATAATGTAATTACCGTAATGTCTATGGGACTTTTATCCCACTTGGTATTATGTGGCGGGCTCTATCTTACTTGGTAAAAACCTTATTGATTTTGACATGTTATTATATTGTTAGTAACTCGATCGCCACGACCTACTATTAAGTAAATGAGAGCTCTCATAAAGTTGAAAATACGATAGCATGTTAAAAGCAATATGGTTTTACCGAGTAGAAAAGACATATGTGGTTACAGAATTGACAACTGGCTGTTAAAGTTGTTGGTAATTCTGTAGCTCTGCCTACCCCACTCTGGGATGAAGGCGTGACGGTATGAATGTATGTATGTAAAAGACATAGGTATGTTATATTTACGCCATGAACAAAAATAATGTTATGACAGCTTATACTGTCAAATGAATGAGAGATGTCAAAACGTCTACAATATGATTAGGTACTATATTCTTACTAAAGTAGAATAGAGCCAATGAATTTGAACTATTGTTTGTTAAAGAGAATATATTTTCTTTAAATACCTATTTAATAAGAATATACCATATCTTTATCTGACTGTCTAAAGAAGGATACGTTTTTTGCTATTTTTGGCCCCTATAAATAAACGAACATAAAATACCTATCATTGGACATCCCGAGACATATTGACCTAGTCCCAAACTAATCTCTTAGACTTGTGCTATAGGCACTAGACCGCGATAAAGATACTTATGTATAGAGAAATATATAAAGAAAAAGAAAAGAAAAGAAAAATACATTTATTCACTACAGACAAAAGACACATAGAAAAAAGTCAAAACAGAAAACAGTAATAAACCAGTAGTTAGTGGACACTGGCTCAGCATAATGCTGAGGCGTTAAACACCTACAACGCTGATTTTGTGTGTGACAGACTGAAGGTATGCTAAACGAATAAATAGTGTAATAAGAAAATAATAATATATAATTAAATACATAGAAAATATACAAGACTCAGGAACAAAACTCTCATCGTACAAATATTTGCCCATTTCGGGAACTGAACCTGGGCGCGCTAGCTTCGACGGCATGGATCACTATCAACTAGGCTAAACGAGTTAAGTCGTCAAGCAGTGAAAGCTACAGCACTTTAAGACTCATATAACTCTATCCCATTCACTGAACGGAGCTTGGCAGGTTCCAATAGCTTGTGCTGCATCTAGCCTGTGTCAATTTAAATTACCAAAGATGTAATCAAATTAGTACTGTTTGACACATAACCTCAAATATTCACCAAGCGCGTTTTTATTTAAAATAAGGTTTAATTTATAGTTCTTTAATCTTAAACTTAAAAAAGTTATTATCGAGTGTATGTTGGTAAATTGGTTCATTTGGTTGTGTTTACATCTTTGCCAATTTCGATTGGCACAGACTGTACCTATTTACTCTGTTATGATCATAATTTTATTGTATACATAAGGCACGAGTCCCGTCCTTGTGGCAAACCTTGATGATGATGATGATGATGACGATGATGAAGATTATGATGATGATGATGACGATGATGAAGATTATTATGATGATGATGACGATGATGATGATAATGATGATGATCATACATACATATAACTAAGTATGTATGCACATAAATTTCAGTTTAACGTGTACAACGGCAAACTTGTCCCTTTATGGGATTATCTTCTTTTTCTTCTTAAATGACAATAAATCAGAACAATGGTGATTATTAAAGAGAACCGTCATAATGATGAGGTTAGACGGTAATAATGATACTAAATGATTGCAAGAGCGTTGTTATTATCATGAAATACTGAGTTTACTAATATTTCTATACCTGCCTTTGAGCATAGTTCTTAACGATAAAGTAGCAGATTATACATACAACTACGGCATAAAACAAATCAATTATCAACCTAAGCCAAAGGCGAGGATGGTTATATTAGTGTATTTTTGTACCTATGTATTTCATTAAGCAGTTTTTTTATATGTCTGTTTCTCGGATGTACCTACGTTCTATTTGTTATTTTCAGTTATTATGTAACTTTGCCCATCCTCTTGCATTGCCCTTCCTCATTCTACTCCAAGGTTAACTGGAAGAGATTCCATATAGGATAAGTTCGCCTATGCACATTATCTATATTGACGCAAAGATGTTTTGTAATTGTTCATGTGCAATTTTTTTTTTTTTTTTTTTTTTAAGGCATAGAGAAGGCAAACGGGCACACAGGCCACCTGATGGTAAGTGGAAACTGTGACCCATAGACATTTGCATTCACAAGACTGCCATGCAATCCTAAGACTGCAAATGCGTTGCCAACCCTGAGGACTAAGATGGAATGCCTCTATGCTAGTCATTTCACCGGCTGTCTTATCCCCAAACCGGAACACAACAATGTGAACACGGCTGTTTGGCGGTAGGTTAATGGATAAGATGGTGGTAGCGATCCGGACGGACCCTGCATAAGGTCCTACCACCCGCAATTAAGAGTTTTACATAAATATGTAAGTCTATGATGAAATGGATATTATTAAACCCAAAAACAGACGAGATTTCCCGACAATGTATTTACCAAAAGTGCAATTATTGTGTTTTTGTTATATTATAATCCCTGACTTTAACTTTTAGGTATAAAAATGCATAAATAATAATAAATAACGTATTTAAAAAAAAAAAGGTTATCTTTTGAGTTTGATTATGTTTGAGAAGAAGAAAACAGTTTTATGGACAAGTGTATAAACAGCCGTTTTAGTTTTGTCCTCTAAAAACTAACTATAAAACGAAATGTCAAAAATATAATCATGTGATCGCTGCTTCAACATCTGTTATAAAAACACGTACAACCACACGTGTAGGTAAAACACATGTCATATGGTTTTGATAACGTCGTTTTCAGTTACAGACTCTGTAACAAAAGAATAAGTGATTCATTAAATTGCTATGTATTAACCGCAGAGCGTCACATAATACCTGTATAATATTATAAGTAGGTATATGTATAACATTACATAAGAACGGATATAGCTAAGTATATAACAAATGTGAGAAAAATAACAAATTGTGCAGAAGATAAGTATTACATGTATTCGTTCTAGGTAGTGCTAACCTTTCCCTAGCCGTTCCATCCAACAAAACACGTACCTATGCTAAATGAGTGTCCAGGGAAGTGATTCTCTCAACAACGACGACGGTCGAAAGGACGAACGAGTGAATGTCCAAACGGCGAGTTTAAGTAGTCTCGTCAGTGCGAACAAAACATATTTTAGCGCGTGCATTTTCAATTTAGCAGCATGGTTTCTGCCGATGTATCGAACGTATAAGGCTGCTTAATTGAAAATTTATTTTGTTCGCTCTGACGGGACTACTTAAACTCGCCGCTGCGATTTCGCTCGTCCGTCCGACCGTCCGTTGTTTTTTGAGAATTTACATAGTTAGTTAGAGGGCCTCGAAATACACATAGATACTTAAAATTTATGGCGTTTAATAATATCGGAGCCGAGATATTTAAGTTTTTGGTACTAAAAGTACGCCTAGGTAAGAATATTAAATATCTCGGCTCCGATGCACTTAAGAGTATTACGTTACATAACAAAACATGTTTATTTTCAATTATTCTATCATAATTTACCACTTTTACTAATGGCTGCTCACCTTGAAAATGTATGACTTTTACAAATGACAACACTTTTACCAGAACCCCTTTACGTTAACATAGGTACAGTCACGTCTAATAATATGGATACAGTTCAAACTTTCAAAAATATGGAAACACGACTCTACTGCAAGGGAATAAAGTTGTATATATATTTCTGAAACGTTGTTAATATATAGGTACATATATTTATGATGCTGACTGTACAACCAGTATATTCTCATGAATTAAACACCATGAAGTATAACAAATCACAGCCGCTTTATCTATGAAACATCCCAAAACAATCTACACGCATACATAACTAATGAATGAAGTAAGCAATCGTACTATATCTATGTTCTACGCGGCGCCGCGGCGCGCACTCCTGCGCAGCCCCCGCGACGAACGCACGCATTTACATACAACAAAAACATTAATGTTTTTGTTTTCGTACGTCATCGGACACAGCTGACCTTGTGACTTGGAGAAAACGTGTTTTCTAAAGTGTTTATAGTGAGTGTTACTTCTTTAGTGATTTAATTAAATTCAATTGTTTTATTAAAGTAATAAAATAACACTGTTTAAAACTGGCGCCAAAATGTCCGCCCAAGAGTCGTCTTCAGAAACGACGGATTCCACGGACTCTCCGTCCCCTGGCCCCACGAACACCAAGTTCAACTGGCTCAAGCAGCAGAACCGCGGCAGGAACAACCCCTTCGTGAAGCCTCGACCCTCGCTGACGAGGGAGAGCTCCACGTCAGAGCTGTTCTCCAGACAGAACTCAAGTGGGGACTTCTTTCAGAGCTCGCGTCTGAATCTGTTTGATACAGCGCCGAAGCCTGAGGAGAATCAAGGATTTGGCAAGGTAAATTAAAAAAAAAAAGGTTAAGTGCGAGTCGCGCTTGCGCACCTAGGTTTTCGTACCGTATTTTAATTCGATTTCGAATCGAATCAGCGCGAGTCCAATTCACCCTTGACTTATTTATATTTATTGTTGTTATTCTTGAGGTTATGTTATGTAATCAATCAATCATACAAAATTTGACGCTTCTATGTTTAACCTTTTTTGCGATACGAGTACAACAAAAATAAAACTATGTTTCTTTCCGTTGGTTGTTTCAAATTCTTTAAAAATAAAAATCATTGTAAATCCGCCGTTATAATACTTACCTTATTTCCAACAAAAAAACAACCCGGTATCTATTACGATTCAAAAGATTCAACTGTTTAAAGTTAGGACGGACGGACCGATGGACGGACGGACGGAGAGACCGACAGACAGCGCGGGCATACTACTAGGTACCTATCTGTTGGGCTTCTTCGGGCACGGAACCCTAACACAATAGGTTTAAACAGATCCTCTATCTCTTGATCGTATCCTCATAAACTATGGAGAGCGCTTCACTACCCTGCCGTCCTACCAACGAAGGAACCTAACTACAATATAGCAGTCGAACCAATATACACGGTAATTTTTTTTGGTGATCAGGAACCAATTTTTCTAATCCAGTTATTAATGGCGATCACGTTTAAGTCGCAGTTACATGAAACAAAACTAATTTTTGTACGTAAAAAAATCATTTTTAATTAACTTTTAATTGAAATTAATTGTCACCCTACTAATTGTTTAGTTTATGACTTAACAACACTTAACTGATAAGTTTATTGACGTAATATCTGTCAAATTTCCCGCCAAAGCGATGGCACTTGACGTATCTACTTCACTTCAATAATGTACGATGTCCATGTATCCAGTGGTGATTGGTTTTAACAATATCATTAACTTAAATAAATTAAACAGTGAGTTAATTGTTTGAGACATCAACCGTTTAATTCCATTTCTGTTGCTTATTAATAATTTTCAACTCCTGATCACCGATAAAAAATCACCGTGTACTCTATTAGTAACCACATTAAATTTAAAATGCTTATACTAGTTCTATGCAATAAGCCCTTCTTTCGTAGGACGGCAGCACCGCTCTCCAACCTACTTGATATTATAGTGCCCGGCCGTTATAAAGTCAATCCGGATTCCTGACACCTGTCATTCCAGTACGAATTATAACCTCAAACCCAAGAATAGGTTATAAATCGTACTGTTATGACAGATGTCAGGATTAACTTCGTAACGGCCGGGTACTATAGGGCTCGGTGAATGCTAGCCTATTCTATTCTACGCAGTAAAAACCATATCGTCTTCGACTTGTTATGGCATTGTTTCTTACTTGTCCGCCATTACTGTCAAGTAAGGTAAAAGCTCCTATTATGGACAGTGCTCCAGTTATGAACAATTCCATAAATATATAAGTCTCTGAGATTGATAATGCTTTTAATGCTACAATTAGATTATATTAAATTATTCGGGATTACTACTATTAGAATAAAATGTTTAGTATTGATGTTTTCATTTAAAAAAATGATAATAATAATAATAATAATAATAATACGTTTATTCACAGTACTTGCTTACAACTAAATACATATATTCTTCTGCCAAACCACAGAGTGCTTTGTTGGCAGACGAGGCTCCTTAATCACTGGAGCCTTGTCCATAATAGGTGCTTTTACCTTAAACAAAACCTATAGAAACGTTGACGATACGATAACTGACCCCTATTTCACCATCCCGACACTGACAGGTGACATTTCAGTGTACGTGGCGCAGCTTTTATGAAACCCAGTCACGTATCAGCGTGTTAACTTTGGAATGTGTACCGAATTGTCACCTGTCACGAGTCATTGTCAAGATGGTGCAATAGGGGGCAGGTCAAATATGATTTGGAGTTTACCGCCTAGAATATAGAAGAGCTGACCTGTCGTTCCCGTTACAACTGTAATTGCCTTAGTTTATTTAATACGCATACTATTACGTCCTTTACTGCTCTTCCCTGCCATACGAAAACTCACATCTATACGAGTACAGCTTAATTTTAACGATACGGTCCTCTTTTACTGGACCTTTATTTTACTTTGCTGTAGCCGCAGCTGTTTGCTTATATTGCTTCTATTTCGTAATCACATCGGTAAAGTTATGGTAGCTCTTATTAATTCCACAAGACCTACAATAAAATCACTAATATGATTAAATTGAATATTGAATCACGATTGGCAGCAACAAGTTTGACTTAAGCCCGTGTCAAATTAATAAGATTTGTCTTAAAAAATCATTACATACAAATATGATAACAATATGATTTAAACATGCATGCAATAAAGACATTGTTTCATTTCATCTAAATCGCTTATCACGTCGTCGATTAGGTTAGTTATGAGGTGTTATTATTTATGACATAGCTATGCAGTTTAGTTTACGCCGAGAAAAGGACAGAGCTATATAATTGGTATAGCTGTGTCCTTTACGTTCACCGTAAAATTAACTGCAAAGCCTTGTCATAATAACCCTTTTGTGACTACATAATAATGTAACATGCGACACCGTTTTAGAAATTAAACAAACATTTGATCACAAATTTATTGCCTAATGGACAGATATCCTGACTTTACACTGTTGAACTAAATATCTATCTATCTATATAAATAAAAATGTATCGCTAAAATGTATGGACAGTTAACCAATTTAATTTCTATGCTAATATGAACTACTTATGTTAAAGTGACGTTGACAACCAAAACGTAAGAGACTTCTTATGATTTGGTTTATAACGTCACGTTGACAAAGTCCATAGTGGCCTAGGAAACAAATTGGTTGACTGTACGCGTTTAACTGAACAAAATAGAATAATTATTTTTTGTTATGTTCGTTATTATTAGGACAATGTTATAAGAGATATGAGATAAGTTTCTGTCAAAAAAATCATCTTTGTGACAAACTTTTGTTGCCGATTGTACTTTTGCTGCATGATGACAAGCTCTTAGATACCATAATATTACATTGTCTTAGGGTTTACATATGTGGTCCAAGTTTCGGCCTATTCCATTAAAGGGAACTAGTTCCAAATTGTCTTGTAAATTTTGCAGCGGACTACTTACAACTTGGTTCCGCTATGGAATCCCTAATCGTCATTTGTCCTAATGAATCGTTGTCCGAATTTTCATTTATCATAAAAAGACTATAATACAACCTTATCCTAACCGCACCGCAGATGTAATTGGAAAACTTAAAAAGTTATCTGACTCATCCGAAAAATTTGTTAGGACAAACGTTGTTAGGGACACCCTTACATACGATGCAAGTTAAACAAAATCTTGTTATAGTTATAATCATATTCATATTCATTTATTGCTTTATGTTATACAATGAGATCTTAAAAATACAGTAGGTACCTTCAACATAAACCCTGCAAGGGCACTGCAACGAGACACAATAATATACTTACGTCTATTTAGGAAATCACATTAATATTATAATATATAACAAATGAAAATTAATAATATAAGGCTAACAGATTTTATTCACTCTTGTTACGCAAAAATTCTTCTAAGTTATAAAAACATTTTGAAATCAAAAAACTCTTTAACTTATTACAAAACTAGCGACCCGCCCTCGCTTCGCTTCGGTTTATTTGAGTTTTCTATAACACACATACATAAAACAAAATTTATTATACATAAAAACCTTCCTCTTGAATCACTCTATCTACTTAAAAAATCCGTTGCGTAGTTTTAAAGATCTAAGCATACATAGGGACAGACTGCGGGAAGCGACTTTGTTTTATACTATGTAGTGATATCTATAGACTCTATTCTCTATTCTCGTAAGACGAACTCTACGCTGTTTATATCTTATGAAATACTAGCTTCTGCCCGCAACTCTGTCCGCGTGTAACTCGTGTATATCGTAGCTCCATACAAATTTTCACCCTGTATTTCACCCCCTTAGTGCCCTTAGGCAATGAATTTCGGGAAAAAAACTATCCACTATTTGCACCAAATTTCACCTAAATCGGTTCTGCAGTTTAAGCGTGAAGAGGTGACAAGCAATTTCGCATTTATAATATTAGTATGGCTAGAGAAATTTCGCAAACTATGGAAGGAACTAGAAACTTGAAACTTGGCAAACTTCCCGTGAAATCCCGTGCGTTGAGTACAAAGTTTGGGAATTCCGGGATGCCGCGGGGAAGCGGTAGTTACCAGCTGGATATTTACATAGGTTTAAGGCCAATATTTGACGTGCTTTGGTTGTTCCAACCAGTCAGTGGCAATAATGCTGTGATATTATGCCATTATGGATTCGTTCGTACTTTTATTGAGTTTTCTATTAAAGTAAAGTATTTTCTTGAAATTGGACGGTAAGTTTTTGTACTACAAACAAAAAAACATGTTTTAGGGTATATCATATAGTTTAATAACAATTCACCTTCGAGTTATCAACTTAACGGAAAAAAATGGCCACCTTTTTCCGTTAAGCTGACTACTCAAAGGGTAATTGTTATTAAAGTTTGTTTCGTATCCCATAAATTGTGTTTTTACTTGCGCTACAAAAAGGTATCGTCTGATTGCAAGGAAATTATTTAATTAATTAGAAAACACAGTAATAGTCATGAGGGCGCTACTGGACACTCTACGTTTGCTTGCTGCAGTCTTAACCACTTTTACGTAAATAAAAAGTCGTCTACGTCTTTCCGTATTAACAATAAGATATGCTATAAAAATAAACAGTTGTCAATCACGAAACCACCTAAACCACAGCACCACACAAATCCGCATAATCTCCTTGACGGATGGCATCACGTTTCATGGCACAAGTTTGCGTGTAGGTACAATCACCCAATAAAAAGGTTGAGCATCTTTAGAACCTTGTCATTGTGAATGTCATTGTCATTGTCGTGACATTTAAAGTTCCGTTTGAAGTTTACGATAAAAATGTACCTACTAATGTACATTTTCACTGAGGTGCTGTACATCTATATCTACATTATTATTTATTTATTTAAACTGTATGGTACGATAATAGAAAAGTAAAAGGTTGGTGCTTACTTCTGCTAAATATTAAGTATAGAATATGGGTATAAGTACTATTACAATACAATAAGATAATAAAATCGAATAAACTGAAGAGTTTGTTGGTTTGTTTGCTTGACCGCGCTAATCTCAGGAACTACTAGTCCGATTTGAACAATTCTTTCAGTGTTAGATAGAAAATTTATCGAGGAAGGCTATAGGCTACTCATATCAATACTCATATAAACCGAAGCGAAGCGAGGGCGGTTTACTAGTCATAAATAAAAACACACAATAAACATACCTACCTACTTTAAGATCATTACGCAGAGACTTATTATATTGTGCTAGCATCGGTTTATATGAGTTTTCTATGTAACCTGGGTTAAGACACTGACTCGAGTTAAAATGACAGTTTTTGTATCAATCTGACGTTTACTAACTCGAGTTAGTGTCAGCCAGTGTTAAAATTGTTCGTCTAAGTCCGTCTTATGTCGGGTTTCTATATTCAAACCGCGGATACGAGTAGATAAGGCTTACTTCAGGTTAAAATTTGACATTTGCCCATACAAAACGTGTCAAATTTTAATCCAGAGTAAGCTTATCGGTCCACGGTTTGAATATATAGGAACCGGCCATTAGTCAAGTAGGTAGACCTAGTTTTTGGATGAGTCATTATAGAACCTTGTCACAGAAAGACCATTATTAGGATCAGCGTAGAAATCTTCATTATCTAATTGACGCTGATCATATTGATGTTATTATAATAGGGTTTTTGATATTAAAAGTCGTAATGTGGGTTGGATTTTTTGGATAAGAAAATTTAACTGACGGGCTCCGATTCAAATTTAAAAAAATGTATGACCATTCCCATCAAATCCAATAAAGCATAAGTACTCTATTATTAGACCCAGAACTTTTTTTTTTACTTTTGTAAATCTTTTAGTAAATTACATAGTAGAGTTCACTGACCTGTCAAATAGTTGGATATAATATAGGGATTCAAAACAAATAGGTCTTAAATCGACATGAATGGTGAATCTATTTTAAAAATACCTTGACCCTAAGCCCTCGTATTGCCATTACAAACAATCATCCGACATCCGTTTCCGCTGAGCATTAAATCTTAAACGATCAGTTCGTCTAAGAAATGTTTTATATTCCTACGAAATGGAGTCACAATAAGAAATACAAAATTTGTTGGTAGCGAGTACAAGCGTCCGGTTCAAGGACCATTAGAAAATTCTTTTAAATTAAAGGTATTTTTTTAAATCTGTATTTAATTAGGGCTGAGTAACAATGTACCTATATAAATCAAAAAAATCGTCATTTAAAAAAATACTTGAAAAATGTCACTAGATTGCACCACTGTGCGCCTGATAGAGAGTCTAACGTAATGACACCACCTTGTTTTTAAATTGTAATCGTATTGTTTGCGTTATGACACTTATGACAGACCTTATTATGAAATAAATAAGAGTCAACAAAACAATTACGACACAGTAGCAAGGTGGGGCTAAATATTGGAAAATTAACGCCCAGCAACAAAAAAGGAACGTAGACCAAATAGGTAACTTTATGTCGTGCAGCATCAAACACGAAGTTTAAAAGTTAAACAGTCGGCATAAATTCTGGTGCCATAGCCACTAGTCACGCAATTTTAATGGGCTTAACACACAGCGCGGCGACACGGTAAACGTCTGTTTTGTTTGAATCTGTATGAAAGAGACCGCATTTAAATCGATCGGTTAAAAACGGGCCGCTGCGGCTTCACTGGGTTAACCTCGCAGTGGAAGCATGCTGGGCCCATAACCTCTAAATGAAACACATGGGTTGATTAGCACTGACTGCGTATATTTTAGTAAAAGTGTGGTAGCCGGATTCGAATAGTGCCACTCCGTATCTTTCCGTGGATGTCGTAAAAGCTGACTAAGGTAATAAAGGCGTATAGTACTGTTAGGCGATGGGCTGGCAACCTGTCACTAATACACTGGTACATCTTCGCCTAAGTGTGCAAAATGTGGTTACAGAATTATCAACAAGTTTTTAGAGTTGTTGGTCATTCTGTAGCTCTGCCTACCCCACTCTGGGAATAAAGGCGTGAGTTTATGTATGTATGTATGTATTACTCGGTGCATTACAGATGGCAGCGCTTAAAATTACTGGGGCTCTATTCTACTCTGTAATACAATATTGCTTTTATGAATGTGGAAGAAGCGAAAAAGGTCTGTCAGGATCGTAACAGGTGGAAACAAGTGGACTTTGCCTACCCCTCTGGGAAACAGGCGTTATATAATGTATGTACCTCTATGCATGTAGGTTAGGTGAGTTTTGTTGATTACTAAGTTATTGTTTTCAATATGAATCGACGCAGGTGCAAGTGCAAGTGACAGATGCTTTATCCTTAAGAATAAATGCAACTATAATATTATAAGCCCCTTTGGACCTCTATTCTCAGGGTCAAACCATATTGCCTTTGACATGTTTTCGAATTGTTTTTCACTCGCCATTACTATCAAGCAAATAACAGCTATCGTATCGTTAACAATACGATGCCATGTCGAAGGCAATATGGTTTGACCGTGTTGAATATGCCCTGAGGGATGCTCTACGGCTACGTGTTTATTGTACTGAGTGCTTCGACTCGAGTATTGATCCAAAGTTCTAGATGCAAAGCGTAGACGTGACACTGTGTTCAAAATGGGAGGTTTACCGTCACTGAGGTAGGCAGTTTGAGGCCTCTATTCACTGCATACACATACATACACTCACGCCATTATTCCCAGAGAGACGTAGGCAGAGCTACAGAATTTCCAACAACTCTAAGAACTTGTTGATATTTCTGTAACGACATTTTACGTAAATTAGGCTAAGATGTGGCAGTGTATTAATGACATGTTGCAAGCCCAGCCTTTATTCCCTTAGTCGCCTCTTACGACATCCACGGGAAGACACGGAGTGGCACTATTCTAACCCCAACCACACGGGGGGTCTATTCATTGCCTTTGACTAGGTATGGTATTGTTTTTAACTCTACAGTTAAAGGAAGTCCCCCCCCCCCCCCAAGCCAAAGTGCTCTATTCTAAATACGACTTGCTTCCTCACAATTCCGCGCTATTCCAGACGCTCTGCCACCAAACCTTTCTACTGAGATGGCTCAATGTTGCATCTTTTCATAAGTCGCTTTTGAACATCCCCATCATCATCATCATCATCTCTTCTAGCAAAATATCTAGACAGTCATTCGACCGATAATGGCCTGACAAATTCATTGTATTGGGGAGACGTTTTTCATTCTAAGCGTATGCGTTTCTCAGCCTGTCAGTGCGACTATTTCCTACTAGCCTATTCATATTCATATCTTTATTGGTTTGGTAATTTATATTACATGTCATTTTTGTGTAGTAAATACAATAATATTTAGGTATGCCTATGTATAATAGGAAATTATCACAATATCAGTCAGTATTGATTAGGTACAGACAACCATAATGCATTATTAATATTTAATTTGTTTGCTTATTCGCAAGTAAAAATAAGTCCTTGTGGTCGTAGAACGCCTGCTCGATCAACCATTTTTTAAGCTTTGCTTTAAACGAAGCCAGGCGGGGCTCAGGAATAATATTTTGCGGTATGTGGTTGTATATCTTAGGCCCTAGGATATGGGAGAGTTTACTTGGCTTAGCAAGCTTGTGAGGAACGGTGGTAAGCGGGGCTATTATCGTATGCGTGCACAAAAACTTTATTATGTCACTTTAATTTACGTTTAAACATGTTATTTACTGGCATTTATGCGCCTCAGTTACCAACGGGTATGAAATGCGCAACGTCCTCATAATATAACTTTATAAATAACGTCTCTGCCCTCAGGCTAACCTACTTGTTCTAACTCAATATTCTAAGTTGCAATTTTATGGAGCAGAGCTCTGAAATGCAATACGACTTCTAGAGTTAGTCGGAGATGAGAAATGTTCGCCAACTTAGGTATTAACAGCGAGTATAAGCTTATATAATTTTGCGTTGCGATGTAAGATGATGATTGTGTTTTGAGTAATATGATGAAAAGGTATGAACACTGAGACGGCGGTTAATAGGGATGTTTGGAAGAAAAAGACATGCTACGCGGATCCTAGATGATTGTTATAAGGGCAAGGAAAAATCTCCTGGAGCATGGCAAGGCATCATCATCTCCAAGAGCATGGAGATGATGGTGATATCAGAAGAGGATTATGTGATTTGGTATCTACTTTACGCATCTTTAACTATCACTACATAGTATAAAACAAAGTCGCTTTCCGCTGTCTGTCCCTATGTATGCTTATATCTTTAAAAGTACGCAACGGATTTTGATGCGGTTTTTAATAATAGATAGAGTGTTTCAAGAGGAAGGTTTATATGTATAATAAATCCTGTTTCATGTACGGGTGTTACAGAAAACTCACATAAACCGAAGCGAAGCGAGGGCGGGTCGCTAGTTATTTATGTAATCAACCTTCTAAGAACATGTAATGAGTTTAAAGTTCTTGGCAATGAAAAAGACAGATGTAAATGGTTCTTTTAAGGTTCTTATAGATCTATTTGGTTTACTGAAGGTTAACAACGCATTTGCGATCTTAGGATTGCAGTCTTAAGGTTGCAGTTTTGAGAATGCAAATATGTAGGAATCACACATCCCACTCACCATCAGATGGTTTCTGTACTCTTGCCTTCTCCTTGCCACAATAACAAAAAGGTGAGATGGAAGGGTAAACCATTGTACAAATTTAAGGGTGTCGATGCCTCCAAAACAGATTTTAACCGGTTTGATGGTTTTGCCCTACAAGTGGTAGCACGCGAGGACCCAGGGGCTTATAGAAGTTCTCTTAATAGTTTGTAACTCTCTATAATTTTACCAAAACACCATTCAACGAACGTATCATTATGCAGAATTTTCATTTCATCCAAAGGCATTTCCCGCCGCAAAAGTTTTTTTGACGCATGTCCCAAGTCTAACCTACCTTTTGTTTTTGACTTGGAGTAGACGCTTTTAACCCCGGCCAAGGGAAGCCAAGACTAGGTATGACGGACTCTCAACCGCCTTAGTCTCCTGCAAGAGCTGAGGTGGAAGCATATCGTCTAAAACCTCTCCGGTGTTAACCTCCAAGGGGCTGTTAGCGGGAGCACCGTGAGCTCATGATGACTATGCCACCATAGGTGCCCCCAAAACTCTAACCTACCTAACGTAACCTACGTTATGAATGTTTAATATGTCTTTAAAAGCATCTTATGGTATCTGAAGAAAATAGCGTTCAATGATATGAAATTCGATTAAATGATACAATCTCGTCATTGTCGTTAATGTTTTACACACATAATGTATTGTAACATTTCGGTCCAATGTTAAACATTCTCGTGTTACATTTTAAAATTATTAAGTAATTAAATAATAAGTGGACAATGTCGTTTGTTTTAAGGAAGTAGTCAACATATTGGGATTTTTCTCGAGTTGGGACGTTTACTCGTATCAACATGATTGAACTTTTACATAACAAATGTTACATTATTTAAGCCACGTGTAAGTGGACGTGTTGGATCGTTTCCTTGTGTATACACTGGAAAGTTCGAATTCCTTTTATCTTTTACTTACAGTCATGTATTAGGGATGTTGCTACCGGTAAAACAACTAACATAGAGGTGTTCTATCTTGGTCATCAGGGCTGGGAACCAAATTGTATTGAAATTGTAAAAGTCTATGCCATACAAAAAAAAGGACCACATTGTTTTATTTTCAGCGCGAAATCTACCAATTATTGACCACATGACCTTTACCATAAGGCATTGCAGACGATAATTCAACAATCACTCAATGCCAGTAACTAGTATTTTAGAGGCTAGTAATTAGGTGTTTTACCCTTAATAAGTCCAATATTGATTACGGTTATTGATAACATAAATAAGTGTCACGAGGCTTGTTCTACATGGTCAAAACCATATTGCTTTCACCATGTATTATCTAATATTTTCAACTCAACCACCTACTGTCAAGTAAATAAGAGCTATCATGCTGACAATACGATAACGTGTCAAATGCAATATAGCTTCGCCAAGTAGAATAGAGCCTAATCTCATCTCATTAACTTCTAAACACAATTAGTTGATCCGGATACATATAATACCTAAACAGATAAAGATAATTAGTCACGCACCTTATCTTTCTCGCTTCAATTTGTATGTTAGGTACACACGAATTAAGATAGACACGCTCTTCTCACGCGTGTTAAACCTTCCTATAGGCTAGGAAACAAGAAGTCTATTACTATGTTACTATTTATTACTTATACTATTTTACTATGTTACTATTACTACAACATATATAAAAAGAGTGTCCTACAGGAACTCTCCAGAACCAAGGAACGAATTTGAAAAAAATCTTTCACCATTTTAAAGGTACAGGCACGAGATTTAATTTGGGACCCACCTTAGGTCCAAAGTCATTCTGACATTCTACAAGAATTAGGTTGACTTTACTAAAAGTTACAAATGACTTGACATCTCTAATGACATTGACGATACTTTTCATGAAATGGGTCCCAAATTAACGCTAGTGACCGTACTATCAGCCCAATGGAACCCTGACCCACCATAGAACGGTGTCACAGTGACATTATAAAACAATTTGTTTGACACTTCTTATGACTTGAATCATAACGTCTCTGTGACACAGTTCTATGGTGGGTCAAGGTTCCAATGGTCTGATAGTACATTATTCCAGATGGTCATTGGCTATTGTTTATTTGTTTAATCGGAACGAAGCGGGGCGGGACGTTATATACTACGTAAAGAGTATATACCGCTTCCCGCCGTCTGTCCCTCTTGTACGCAGATCTTTCAAACTGCGCAACGGATTTTAATGACGAATTTCATCAATACGTTGAGTGATTCAAGGGGAAGGTTTTTATGTAATTAATTCTGGTTTATGAACGCGTGTTACAGAAAACTCCTAAAAACTGAAGCGAAACGTTGTTTTACGTTTTTTTCTTCATGAGACCAGTTGGTTATGCTCACGACTCGTGACTCACGAGCCATGACATCTTGGTTCTTATCTAATCTTATCTGTGAACAGACATGCTCTTTAAGACCTTAGGATCGATTGTAGGTTACCTCACAATATTGGATTATGTAATTACGTTAAAACTCATTAGTGTGTACGCATTTGCAGGATAACCTATAATTTTATCGAATATAAATTCATCGATAATACCATTACATCGAATTTAATTTGATCGAACGCTATATACTGCTGAAACCATGATGTTTTCAGGATATCTTAAACATTAATTATGCAGGTTAGGTTAGACTTGTGATAACCAAAAAAAAACCTCTGCGTAATGGTAGGTACATTCGTTGAGAGGGATTTCGAGGAAATAATAGGTACGTCATTTACAGATTTGATATTGCTAATTTCTATGTGCCTTTAAACCCATCAAGTTGTATGTGTGCTAGATACCTTTCTCCATCATCACCCAAAGGATATCCACCGCTGGACACTAAGCCTTCGCCTATGATCTCCTCAACGGTCGGTTTTGTCACACTCGCACCCATCGCTTTCCAACGATCTTCAACAGATCTTCGGGTTCATCGGTCCACCATGTGGGAGGACGACCAACACTTCACTTTCTTCATGCCACCCTGGTATGTCTAAGCACTGATTAGTGCACTAACTCTTGTCTGCCTAAGCATATATCAATGCAAGTCACATAGGTAATCAACAACATAAACCCATTGAACCATTAAACTATAGACATTCATCATTCGATGAATGAAACGTTCTAAGTTTGAATTTGACGTTTGATGCGCCATCTTGCGGCACACTCGTACGAAGAGTTAAGGAAATCTAGATGTGCTCACTCAACCGCCATGGACCACCATGAGGAAAATCAGCTGATTTCAGAGTTTAACCCAGCGCAACAAGGAAATATTATGCGGTAAAATAGCACTTAAGACTTTGCGCAAGACTCTATTTTCTTGGGAAAAACCTCACAAGTAATTTAGTACCTATATAATTCATTTTGTTACTCAATTAAAAATAGATTTCAGTACCATTGTCATAAGTAATTTATATTAGAGAATGACTGTTGGGTTTCTTGTGGCGCTTCTTCTCGCTGGTACATTTTTGACGTAGAAAAGTGCCCATGCATCCTATTTACTGCATACTCCATAAATGATGAAGAAATTGACAATATGCAGTACTTTCCCATGTTGATTTCCCCGATAAACGTTGCAAAACAAGTTTTTCTAGTCTATATTTATCAACACCTTAACGATTGCGTTTCTTCTTAGGTTCCAATTCAATAACGCGAAAATCAACTCGTCAACGTACAGCTACAAGCACGCTAATTTAAAAAATTCTGTTCCAATTCCGATTACTTTCTATATCGCTATGTTTTATTCTTGTCTTATCTATGCGAAAGTCGCCAAGTAGCCATCGGTGCTGGGTTTGATTCACGGGGGCAAATATTTGTGACAACTAATTTCTGAATCTTGGATATTTTTTATGTAGTTATATAGTATGGTTATGGTTGCCTAGTACCCATAGCACAAGCCTAGGGCTTAGTTGAAGACTAAGTCAGTTTCAATTAGTTTATAATCAATCAATCAATCAACCATATTGTTTCGGCGTTGTCATTATAGGCCCCGTGTCAGGCGCAGGATGACTCAATCGATCAATTGTGGCTGTTTCATTGCCGGAAGCGGTTGGCATCTCCCGACTCGATCAGTCAGTTTCGACGCGGGCGCCGGCGGGACATGTTTATTTAAGTGAATTAACAAGTTATAATTAAACAGTGGTTAAGTTTTCCTTAAATCAGCGTGAGGACAATGGACGCAATTAGCGCAGGAATGCAGAGAGTGGCGTGATAAGGAAGCCTTACAGTGGGTGGATACAGGCAGATGGTTGGATGGGTACAATTTAATCCGGTTTGAAGGACCATTTGAGGACAATAAAAGCTATTATTAAAATCAGTGCTATTTTACTGCGGGTGACAGAGTGTCCTATAAAGCATGGAGAAGGCAACGGGCACAGGCCATATGGTGGTAAGTGAGTTGTCAACCCTGAGGAATCAGTACCCTTACGAGTTACAATTACAGCACTCGCTAGTGAGTCGAATGCTCTGTCTCTCGCACTCTATAAGAACACTGCAAGGTCTGCGAGGGATAGAGCTTCGACTCGCTAGCGAATACGGTAATTGTTACTCATGATAAGGGTACAGATTGTTTCCAAATAGCTGTATCTCGAATTAAAGTGTTGTAGCAATCACAACCTCATTACTAAAAGGAGAGGATTGTATCTACTTTGGCAATTGTATCTGAGATACTGTTTATTGGCTTAGGATGGCAGAATAATAATTCTGGGCCTTTATTATTTTAAATTGATATTAATTCGCCTTTGTATTGTTTTAAATTCGGCTCCCATGACTGTCAAGTAAATTAGAGTTATAAATACATTGACAATACATTAGTAACATATCAAGAACAATTTTGCGTTGCAAAGTAGAATAGAGCCCCTGCGGACCTATTATTGTTGCGTTTATCGCGTGACAAAATGTGGATAAAGCATCCGTCACTCTCGTACTTATATACGTGTCAGAAAGTGACGAATGTTTTATCCAATTTAGTGTCGTCTGTGGTAACCGTGCAAAACCTACTTACTACGCATGAATAATTGAGTTTTTTTCTGTTTGTTGGCGCGGTCAGCCTAGCCGGCAAGCTGGCGGTCTTGGGTTAGATTCCCAGAAGTGGCACATTTTTGTGTGATGATCACGTAACCTCTGAATCTTCAATGTTTTATATGGATTTACTTATTTATTTATCTATTTATAAGGATTGTGGACCTATGCTAAAATCGCGGAGCTGTCAAAAAAAAACCGTAATAATTTAGCTCCGGGCCGTAACGTTTCTCACCCCCTAAATAAAGTCCAAAAGATTTTCAGGATTTTTGATTATGATACTAGGTCTGTATGATCCCGTTTTTTTTGTTGTCGTCCACACATTTTTATTTCATTTGGGTTATTCTCACCTGTTACAACCAATTTTTTTAGTGGTAAGAGATTTGGTGGTAACTGCTAAGCTGGGATTATTTTTTTCCCATTAGTTACCACCAAATATTTTAGTGGTAACAAATGGGAAAAATATTCCCACTTGTTACCACCGAGTACTGTAGTGGTAACAGGTGGGAAAAAAATCCCAGCTGTTACCAGTGGTAACATGTGGGAATAACCCTTACATTTCACCTAGTTTTGATAACATCTACTAGATATTCAAAAATCGTAAAAGTCACACTACGTTTAAGGGATGAAAAACATCGCATTTTGTATGCAATTTTCTAGCTTTAAAATTATTTTTATGTTTGAAATTATATTTACCTTTTAATGGTTCACGTGGCATAGTTTGTTTACATTTCTATCCGACTAATCAAATAGAGGATAGATTTAATTGTCTCCTATTTATGTAAGTATATTTAATGACATAGAATTTGCAGAACGATGGTACGTAACAGCTGTTATCTCGAGCATTGCATGCATGACAAATGCATTATTTATTATAATGATTGCGAAGTACTTACATGTCTATTTTTAACCGTTTACATTTCAGACTGCGCCCACTCTAACTGACCTATATTTGACTTTGCGCCAACCACTTTAATTGTTGAGCATGTATAGAACCCTGTCGCAGAAAGACCATAGTTAATTTTGGCGTAATTTATTTATTTAGACTTTACGCTGTCATTATGACAGGGTTGTATAGGTGATCAACGATTAAAGTTGTTTATCACAAAAGTACTTTGGCGTTTTAACATCGTGTTTGAACTGCCGCGTGCGTGAATATATCAAATATAAGTAGGTATTACTTGCTAGCGACCCCGCCCCCCCCCCCGTTTCGCTTCAGTTTGAACAAACAAAAAATGCCTTTATGAGTCAAGGAAGTCAAGGAAACCAGCTTTCGATTAGTGAAAGGACTTTTAGTTTCTGAGATAATCCCTAACAAACAATCATCCCAGTGTTGCAGATATCTATCTCTTTTGCTTGGTAAAACCATATTGCTTTTTACATGTTATGGTATGGTTTTTCGGCCCACCCGTTTCTGTCCAGAAAACAAGAGCTATTAAAACATTGGCAATACTATAACTGGTCAAAAACGTTATGGTTTTTACTATGTTGAATAGAGTTAAAGTTTCTTAATGATAATACGAGCTATTTTGACATTCTATTTCATAACTATACATCAAATTAAAGGTTGTGTTCAATTAGGCGGTCTCTTTAATGATTTTTCAAGAAAAAACAGATCGCGAATATTATTATACATAATGCAAATATATTGCTTCAGAATTTCAGCAAATCTCCCTCTGTAGCGAACTCTTGGTAGGCTAAAAATAACGCAGGTATGTTTTGGCACGTGGCACGGGCACTGTTTATAAACATGCAGATCATCAATCAAAGGTCGCCTAGGTCAAGTATATTATACGTGTAACTACAGTGTTGCCCTAAACCGGGTGCGTATCTACTCACATAACTTTTTAAGTCCTATTATCGGAAGTCCGAAAATGTTTCTCATACCATTTTACATCATAATGATCACTCTTCATACTCTTCATATTTTTTTTTAGTACTAACCATCGGAACTCATAATCATCTGAATTCATAACGCCAATATTAATGAAGCCGTACACTTTTCCAATTTCTTAAATATCTTACGTGTAATAAGGTTAGGTTAGGTTAGGTTAGGTTAGGTTAGGTTAGGTTAGGTTAAATATCCGTGTGGAGTTGCCAGTCTCCCATCGGACGCGTCCCCCGGTGGCGGATAGGGGAAGGCCCCCCAGATATGGGGGGTATCGGTTTGTCGGCGCGGACCAAAACTGGCACGAAGGGCCTCATTCTACTGAAGAGTGAGGCAGCCTTGTCCCATAGAAGGGCGAGGCGGGGCGTGTAGCTCTCTCTACGTCCTTCTGTTTAGCAGAAGGCGTTAGAGAAGAGTTGGGGACCACTGAAGTCAAGGAGCGGCGGTTGGTTAAGATCACCGTCGGTCAACTCGTAATCCGGACCCGTAGGCGTCCGGAGCGAGGGCCGTTTCGAGGGCCGCGAGGACGGAAAACCTCTATAAAAACCCTGGAGATGGTACGTGCGCGGCGTCTCCAGTAGGTATAGCTGTCTGCGATTGGGATAGGGAACTCCCCTTCCCCTTCGAAGGCAGTACCGCAAACCAGGGGCCGACATCCCCTTAAATGTCGACAATGGATGGTATGTAATGGATGGTTTAAAAAAGATACTACCCCAGGAGGGTACCCGAAAGGGAGAATCCCTCTCCGTGTCCATGGACACGGGCTGCCCCACGTACTCTGGGGGGGGCAAAAGCCGCCACGTAGATCGGCAAGAGACCGATTTTCGAAAACACGACCCTAGCTTTTCCACACCGGATTCCGACGATGATGTAAATGATGATGACCTAGCGCGCAATAATATTGATTTAGACCAGAGAGAGGAGGTTGCTCAGTCTGATCGGGAGCAAGAGGGGGCAGTGGACGCCGGCGATATGTCGGATTCCTCTCTCCCTGCAGTTTTTACGACTGGGACGGACAGGACCCTGCGAAAACGGAGTTACGGCGGTGAGACCGGTGCCAAAGAGGTGGCAAAAGTCGCAACCGCCCGCAGGGGCAAGGCTGTAGCGGCTGGGTTAACCAGAGCCGCCGCCGAACTTCAGCAACTGGAGGATGCTGCTCGTGCGGCCTCTAAAGAAAAGGAAGCACAGAGCCGAGCTTTTCGTAAGAAGCCAGGTGTAGTTGCTTCGGACAATGCGGAGGCAGGACGGGAATCGCCTACGTTTCCCCTGGAGTGCTCTTCTTTTGCCCCAACCGAGGAGCTGAGGTCAACAGCAGACAAGGCTATGGCCGGCGTTCTTGAGGTGGCCAAAAAGTCCGGCAACTTAAAGGGCGGGTATGTCAAGAAGCTGAAAGAGGCAGTGACATCCCTGCGCGACGTGGTGGACGCCCTTGCGTCTCGGACGGAGGCGGACGAAACTCGGAACCTGCGAGTGGATAACGCCCGCCTTCGCCGGGAGGTGGGCAACCTGCGGGCCGAGGTCCGATCCTATAGGACCGAGTTCGCTGAAATGCGGGCCTCTATGTCCTCAGTCAGACGGGCACCTTCACCGGCCCCCGACGTGCCTCCTCCACCTGCTCTGGATGGAGATGCCCTCGAGGAGCTGAAGCGGGCTATCATAGTCTCGGTGGGGGACATGATAAATGCCCGCTTCGCGGGCATTGAGGAGCGCTTACTCCCAGCTGTTAGGCACCGCCCTCCTTTGGCGGCGGATGCCACGAGAAGCGCTCCTCCTTCACCCCAGTCTGCACCACCACTGAGTGCAGCGGCGAACTCGGGGACTAAACCGACAGCGGTGAGGGTGCCGCCACCAGTACCCGCCCCAAGAGGTGTTAAGAACAAGAAACCAAAGGCCCCTCTGCAGCACCCCGCGGCCTCTCAGCCAAGGGCGCAGTCAACACCCAACCCTAAAAAAGGGACAAGAACGCCCAAGGTGCCCAAACTGGCCTCCCAACAATATGAGCTGGGCCCCGCGCAGCAAGACGTGGATTTGCAGCCAACCGCTGGGCCCTATGGGGATCGGGATGCCGCTGGTGACTCCTGGCGTGATGTGGTACGTAGAGGGCGAAGGGCGAAAAAAACTGGGGAGCGTTTAGCCACTACTAAGGCTTCTCGAGCCCAGAAACCGGTCCAAAAACCGAGTCGTAGAGCGAAGCCGAATCTTTCGGCCTCGAACTCTGCGGTGGTGGTAATCACCCTACTGCCGGAGGCCGAGAACAGCGGGGTAACATACGCCCACGTACTTGACCGTGCGGAAAGGAGCATCGGCCTGGCAGAATTTGGTATTAGCCGCGTAACATTCCGCCAGGCAATTAGCGGAGGAAGGGTGCTGGAGCTGCCAGCTAACGCCCCCGCTGATGCGGCAGGTCGGCTTGCGGAGAGGCTCCGCACGGTTCTGCAAGAGGTGGCCACCGTCGTCCACCCCACTAAATGCGTCGAGGTCCGCATTTCTGGGTTGAACGACTCAGTTACGCCTCAGAAGGTAGCAAAAGCAGTTGGAGAGATGGCGGGGTGCTCCCCAGACCTTATCAGGGTTCGAGAAGTGCACTCCGGCCCCAGGGGCATGGGCATGGCCGTAGTTACGTGCCCAGTCTTGGTGGCTAAAGCCTTGGCTGATGCGGGGTCACTTCAGGTTGGCTGGGGCTCCGCTAAAGTTGAGCCTCTACCCCAGAAGCCACTGCGGTGTTTTCGGTGCCTTGGCCTTGGGCACACTGTGCCCAAGTGCCCGTCGTCGATTGACCGCAGTAAGATGTGTTTTCGCTGCGGCAATGAGGGGCACATGGCGAGGGGCTGCGAGGAGCCAGTGCGTTGTGCTGTCTGCACAGCCGCGGGAAAACCCTCGCAGCACCATATGGGGGGGAGGGACTGCAATCCCCCTGCCAAGAAGGCTTTAGCGGCCTCAACTCGGGCCACTTTAAGGGCAAAAAGTCCCGTTATTCTGCCCTCCCGCTCCGATGTTTCTCGTGCTAGTGGCTCCCAGGTCACCATCCCGCGTTTTGCCGCTGACCGCGGCCAGGAGGAAAATAATATGTCTGAATAAATGCCAAGACATATTAACTTCCTCCAAGGGAACCTTAACCACTGTGCCGCGGCCCAGGACCTGCTAATGCAATCCATGGCGCAATGGGAAATAGACGTGGCCGTGGTCTGCGAACCGTACTTTGTCCCCCCTCAGTCAAACTGGGTAGGGGACGTAGAGGGCACGGTAACAGTCCTGACACGTGCCGGCGCGGGTCCTCCTCTCACGGTGATCGAGAGGGGGTCGGGGTTTGTAGCAGTTGGATGGGGAGAGTACACGATAGTGGGCGTGTACTTCTCCCCCAACCGCACCCTGGCAGAATTCGAGATATTTCTCGACTCCGTCAGGGCAGCCGTGGCGAGGAGGTCGCCAGGGAGCATCCTAGTCCTCGGCGACTTTAACGCCAAGTCTCAGTTGTGGGGAAGCCCTGCCACGGACCCCAAGGGAAGGGCCGTCCAAACGTGGGCCCTGATCTCCGGAATGGACCTCCTAAATAGAGGGGAAGTCCATACGTGCGTGCGATGGCAAGGCGGGTCAGTGGTGGACTTATCGTTTGCCACACCGGCTGTCGCACGTCGAGTTGGAGGGTGGAGGGTGGAGGAGGGGGTGGAGACCTTGTCTGATCACAGGTACATCAGATTTGAGGTCTCCTCCCTTCTCGGGGGTCAGGCGCTCCCTCCTAGGGGCCCGAGCCACTTTCCTCGCTGGGCAGTTGGCCGGCTCGACCGGGAGCTGGCCGAAGAGGCGGCCATAGTTGAGAAATGGTCTGCCTCTGGCGTCCAGGTAGCGGATGGTGATGCAGATGAGCTTGCCAGCCGCATGCGCAGCGCCCTTACACGGATCTGCAATGCGGCCATGCCCCGGGCTCGTCGAAGGTCGCGGCGGCCCCAAGTATACTGGTGGTCGCCCACAATTGCTGGCCTTCGAATGGACTGTGTCCGGGCGAGGCGAGCCTATACCCGGTCTCGCAGGCATAACGGGCTGGATCCTGAGCTAGAGAGCGGGCTGCGAGTTGCCTATCGTCAGGCGAAAAAAACTCTGCAGCTGGCTATCAGCCAGGCAAAGACCCAGGCGCGAGAGGAGATGCTGGCTAGCCTTGACAGGGATCCGTGGGGGCGCCCTTATCGCATGGCGCGAAGCAAACTCCGCGCCCAGTGCACCCCGATCACGGAGACTATGCCGCCGCTTCTCCTCGGCCGAGTGATGGAGGAGTTGTTCCCAGACCCCTCTGAACACACTCCCCCTAGGATGGCTCCTGCCCCAGGAGGTTCCGGGGTTGAAGGACCAGACATCCCTCCCATCAGAGGCGGCGAGCTGGGGGTGGCCCTCGACAGGCTTCGCGGCAAGAGGACCGCACCCGGACCTGACGGGGTGCCGGGCCGAATCCTCGTTCTAGCCGCTGAGTACCTGGAGGAGCAGCTTCGGGCACTCTTCGACGCGTGCCTCCGTGTCGGACAGTTTCCGAGGCTGTGGAAAGAGGGCAGGGTGTGCCTTCTCCCGAAGGCGGGCCGACCCCTAGACGAGCCGTCAGGGTACCGGCCTATCGTGTTGCTTGATGAGACGGCCAAGCTGTTTGAGCGTATCATCGCTGCCCGTCTCATCCGGCACCTCGAGGAAGTGGGCCCAGACCTATCGGAGGCCCAGTATGGCTTCAGGGCGGGTCGTTCTACAATCGATGCCCTGAACGCCTTAAAAGGCCTCACGATGGAGGCGGTCAGGGCAGGCGATTGTGTTCTGGCCGTTTCCCTGGACGTGAGGAATGCCTTCAACACCATCCCGTTTGAAACGTTGGAGGAGGCACTCCGTTTTCACAGAGTGCCCCTCTACCTCAGGCTGGTGTTGGGGGCGTACCTCCAGGACAGAAAGGTCCTGTGGGAGGGCGCCGATGGTGAAGTCCATCAGCGACGTGTCGGTTGCGGTGTTCCACAGGGATCGGTTCTTGGTCCTGTTCTGTGGAACATTGGCTTTGACTGGATGCTACGGCAGCCGCTGCTCCCCGGGATGAGAGTCGTTTGCTACGCAGATGACACGCTGGTGACATCCCGGGGACGAACGTTTGAGGCGGCTGCGCGGCTGGCCTCGGTCGGCACGTCATTGGTGGTAGAGAGGGTGGAACAATTGGGCCTCAGGGTGGCGCTTCCCAAAACAGAGACCCTTCTGTTTCACGGACCGCGAAAAGGGCCTCCCAGGGGGGCTACTATAACTGTCCAAGGGACAGTGATAGCTGTGGGGGCCCAGATGCGGTATCTCGGCCTGGTACTTGACGGAAGGTGGGGTTTCGGGGCGCACTTTGCACAACTCGCCCCGAAGCTGGTGAGCGCCGCTGCTGCCTTGGGTAGGCTTTTGCCCAATTTGGGGGGCCCCGCCAACGTCTGTAGACGCCTATACTCCGGCATCATCCGGAGTATGGCCCTGTATGGGGCACCTGTCTGGTCAGACGCTCTCAGCGCCAAGAATAAGACTCTCTTGCGACGCCCGCAGAGAGTCATATCGTTGAGAGTGGCCAGGGCCTACCGGACAGTGTCCTTTACAGCGGCGACTCTGTTGGCCGCAGACCCTCCCTGGGAGCTTGCGGCGGCGGTGCTCACCAGGGTACATGAGTTCCGGGTCGAGACGAGGAGGCGGGGTGACCACCCTGACGCTCTTGAGGTACAGAGCGTCAGGGAGCTCGCTCAAAGGGAGGAAGTGAGGAGGTGGGCGGAGGCGTTGGAGGCCCCCGTAGCCGGTGTACTCACGGTGGGGGCGATTCAGCCCCACCTAGAGAGGTGGGTGGCCAGACGGCACGGTGTGCTCTCCTTCAGGCTGGTGCAGGTGCTAACCGGGCATGGCTGCTTCGGAAAGTACCTGCATCAGGTTGCAATTAGAGAGAGCACACCTAGGTGCCACGAATGTGGCGCACTGGTCGACGATGTGCGCCACACCGTGGAGGAGTGCTCCGCATGGGGCCCTCAGAGGTTCCTGCTTACTAACACCGTGGGCGGGGACCTCACACTGTCGAGCATGGTCAACACGATGCTCGGCAGCCAAAGGGCGTGGACGGCGGTAACCTCCTTCTGCGAAGCAGTCATCTCGCAGAAGGAGGAAGCGGAGCGGGCCAGAGAGACCAGTGCCCTCGCTGACCCGATCCGCAGAGCACGGAGGGGAAGAGGCAGAAGGCGTTACGCGCACCTTCTTCCGCCACCGTAATGGTGCGCCGGCCGAAGGGGTCGGGGGACCCCTTCGTCCACAGGGGCGCACCGGAAGTTTGAGGGTGTCTTAGTGAACCAAGGCACCCTCCTGGAGTCATTAGCGTCGAGGTGCCACAGCCGAATGCGCTCGTTCGTGATCGCGTGGCACCTCCCCGAATGACGCAGATGGGTTTACCGCTGGGGTTTTAGTGGGTATTCTGGCCGTTCTCGGCTGGTGAGTCCCACATAATCATCCCAGGCCCCCCCTGGACCTGGGTGGTATGCGTAAAAGCATTTCCCCAGCGACAAAAAAAAAAAAAAAAAAAAAAAAAAAAAAAAAAAAAAAAAAAAAAAAAAGGTTAGGTTAAATAAAATGCATTATGAATTGCGATAATTATGACTTAAAAAGTATGAACAAAAAATTATGAGGAAAAAAATTATGAAGAGTTATTATTATGAATACAAATCGGTAGGAAAACAAAAAATAGGAATAAGAATTTTATGTGAGTCAATATGGACCAAACCAGCTCTCAGATCATCTTCGTTTTAAAGCCAAGGCCCTCGAGCCACTAGAGCGTACGTACGTTTGATTGGGCCCAATACGACATAAAAGGTTCATTAAAGTCGACTTTATTGCGTATCCAGAGTCCACTCGTGTCTAGTAAAGGTTGATCCATACTGAACTGGACTAGCTAGTATAATAATACCATTGTATACCGAACGGTCTATGTATTTACTACCAACTATGAAGTAAAATTTCACTGTTAAATGTACCAAAAACATAGAATAAGATTTGGACAGGCATATATTCGAATAGTCTCAAACTAAGCTCTAGGCTTGTACAGTTACAACCCGGGAATGTCAAGCCGTTTGCCACTCTTCCTAATTGAACTGTGTAATGTATTTTGGGTTGACAGCAGAGTTGACATATTACCCGAGTGTAGTACACGGTTAAATTAAGAAGGTTGTGACTGTACAATATGCAATAGACAACGATAAACATACCTAAGTACTTATAGAAAACAGTAGATTGTTAAACAAAAGGATGAAAATGATTAATTGCATCCCGAGATATTTAGCTGGAGTGCCAGCGAGTGCACCTATAGTTGCAGGGGTGTTATTCTCTCAAAAACAACGGACGGTCGGACGAACGAGTGAAATCGCAGCGGCGAGTTCAAGTAGTCCCGTCAGAGCGAACAAAATACGTTTTAGCGCGTGCATTCACAATTAGGCAGCCTTATACGTTCGATCTTACCTCCCTATACCTCGACAGAACCCATGCTGCTAAATTGAAAATGCACGCGCTAAAATGTGTTTTGTTCGCTCTGACGGGACTACTGAAACTCGCCGCTGCGATTGCGCTCGTTCGTCCCACCGTCCGTTGTTTTTGAGAGAATAACACCCATTGGTACAGACAGTTGATACTCTAACATAAGTTAAACACTCTACTTTTCATTTCAACTGAGAGGAAATGATGAATGTCATGAACTTTGTCTTTACGTATTCTATATGACAAAATATAAATGCTTTAACATGTTTAAAAAAAGTCAGTCAGTTTTATTTCGTAATGGCTATATAAGGTTTTTTCATGGTCTAGAAAATAACTAAAAATGGCAGTGTAGACCAATGCTTTTTAAATCACTTTCCTCCGCGGATGGAAGTGCCATTTTCACCACGCTAATAAGATATGAAAATCCTTTCCGAACAGGAGAATTAAAAAAAAACCAAGACTCAGGTACAACTAGCGCTCATCTCATCACGCAAAGATGATCCCATACTGGGAATTGAACCCGGACCGCTCGCTTCGGAGGCAGTTACTACACCAACTAGGCTAACCGCGTCTTCAATAATAGTTAATTACTTTTCCACGACATTGCGTTTGCGCAAGGCTATAGTGATTCCGTTATACATACCATCTTGTCTTTAATCTTCAGAAAAAATAATGTTAGAACACGTATATACTTCAATAACATAATAAATATAAATATAAAACCATTCAATCGAATCCAATAAGTTTTTGCTTTAGAAGTATGAACATTGTGTAGTGTACCTATGCGCTAGGATGCAATCAATCTAGCATCGACATTGTGTAGGCGAGACCCGTCAAGGAGTAACGTCTGAGATATCCTACAAGAGCAATGGAAATTGTAAGTACTCTACAATCGGAATTTGTTACAAAAGGGTTGGGTAACAGTTATGTAACTTTTAGGTGTACAGTCAACCAATTTGATTCCTAGGCCACTATGGACTTTGTCAACGTGACGTTGTAAACCAAATCATAGGGAGTCTCTTACGTTTTGGTTGACAACGTCACTTTAACATAGTCCAAAGTGGCCTAGAAATCAAATTGTTTGACTGTACATATGGCAGTGCCGTAAATTTAATTCACATATATTCCGTTACCGCTGAAATCAATACAATTATGTGCATACAAACTTACTAATTCAAACTCTTTTAGATTACTTGCCTTTACCAAACGCTGTTAGCTGCCTTGGCATACATAGAGACAGACAGACACCGGCAAGCTACTATGTTTTAAATACTATGTAGTGATGAGTATAACATTAAAGTGAACCTAGCGGCAGATAAAGTTGTTGGTACTTATGTTTTATTTCCGCAGTCAAGCCATTTCGTATACCTAAGTCCTTATTTTTAAATCCATTTAAAAAAAGGTAGTGATCACATCGTTTATCGATTAAAAGATTTTAAAGCCATCGAAATCTCGTAAAACCAAAGTTAATGATTTTCCCAATTCCTGTAATATAAATTTAACAGTTTACGACGTTTTAAAACTTCGCGATTGCGGTGCGCGTGCTCAGGGAATTTTATTTCGGTACTACCCTTACCATGAGTTAACAATTAATGTACTCACTAGCGATTAAATTCTTTGTCCCTCGCAGACGTCGCAGAATTCTTATAGAGTGCGAGGGACAGAGCATTCGACTCGCTAGCGAGTACGGTAATAGTAACTCATGATAAGGGTAGATCAAAGTTCGATAACCAGATGCCTACCATTAACGCGCGCAACTACACTCAAGAGCAATAAAAACGGGTCATTTTCTAAGGAAATTTTGGTACAAAGTGACCCGTTTTCATACATCTTGATATACAATATGGTCATAGCTTCATAGTCTAATTTTCCATATTACATTCGCATGTTAAATCCAACAATGACTTTATGCAAAAAAGGAACTGCTACTAAAGTTAATTGTTAATAACTGCAATAATGTCACTATTCAAATAGTATTTTTTCGTAATTTACTGTCACTGTTAGATTTAACGATCCTTACTGCTATTATGTTACTTACTGTTTGACATAACATCGTTTGCTCTAAACTCTAGCTATTTTTATAATGACGTACAGTCAACCAATTTGATTCCTAGGCCACTATGGACTTTGTCAACGTGACTTTGTAAACCAAATCATAGGGAGTCTCTTACGTTTTGGTTGACAACGTCACTTTAACATAGTCCAAAGTGGCCTAGAAATCAAATTTGTTGACTGTACCTATTGAGGAAATTTGGACTATTGTTGCAGGCTAGGTCGCCTAGTACCATAGTTGTTTGGGCGGTACTCTTAGTTTCTTTGAGTTTTTCTACATTACACCTACATACATCGACATGTCGTTCATTGAATATAAAATGGACACATTCCAAAATGAGTCAGTGTTGCATTTTAAAATTAGAAGCTATTCGTATAAGATTTTTAATGCAAGAACAAATTATTTTGGATTGTGTCCGTTTTGTATTCAATGAGCGATGTATTATATACATTAAAACCTTATGGAACTAATCTTCTAAGATTCTAAGTGAACACCCCATCAAAATCGGTTGCGTAGTTTAAAATAAGTAACCGTCCAAACAGACAGACAGGCGCAGATAAGATTTTTATTAAAGATAAGCAAAATGACAATTTAATGCCATTTGTGCGTTTTACAGGTAAGTTTAACATCGAAAGATATTTAAATACTTAAATAAAATATAGGGCGTAATAGGGCTGCGTTTATCGCGTGCCAAGGGGCTGGGAAAAATCCCTATTGTATGGCATAAAATTATTTGTCATATTATTGTTACGCATAATTGCTTTTAGCCGAATTAGTGATGGGCAAACTCATGTTTACGCATAATTTTTTACGCATAAAATTTAAAAGCATACCTAAATACAGAAAGCATATTCGTCATAAAGACTAACGTCAAATAGCATAAATACGAAAAGTCATAATAATAAATTAGCATCATTACAAAGCGCATAACAGTATTTGTCCTAAAAAATAGTCATGGGCAAATGGTAAGTTTTGTGTTAATATATATTTAGGAAGTAAGGCTTCGCGGACCTCCTATTTTTGCGTTGCTAGGGCGCTTCGCGCCTGGATATCATACTAACCTAACGTGATCTAACGTAACCTCATATTTTGTTGTTCATTTTGTAGGTTCATTCATTTAGGGAACTAAAATTATGCTTAGTGACATATATAACAAATAATTAATAGCCCAAACAATAATATGCATAATGTGTATTAGTCTAATAGAAATTAGTCCAACTGAAATTATGCTAATAGCTTAATATGCCAAAAAAGTAGTAGGCCAAAGCATTGCTATGCGACAGTACTATTATGCCCATACAAAATTTAATTAAATATGTCCCAAATGAATTATGCGAAACAATAATAGTCTAAAAAAAATATGCGATTGAAGGGGATCCCGTGACAATGTGTGGATAAAACATCCGCCACCTTCTGACACGTAAATAATTACGAGAGTGACGTATACTGTATCCGCATTTGACACGCGATATAGACGCAGCCATGCTAGGCCTCCTGGTCGAGTCATAATAAAACAATCTTCTACAGTTACAGTTTACAGTTCCTAAAGTGTTAGCGTTATTTAAAGTTTGGATTAAACTCCCACATGAAGTTTTAATAGTAGATTATACTCCGAGTTGATAAAGCACTGTTTTATGTTACGGGCGCGATATTTACTCCTGAGCAAATTGAGGGACTGAGGGAGAATTGAGGTTATAATGTGATTCAGTACCGTATTATATAACGGTGGGTCATAATATGTAGCTATAATGACTGACTTTAGGTGAGGTTTTAATGATATACAGGGTGGAAAGATAAGTCGGGCCCTGGAGGGAAACTACCTTAAATCCTTAAGTTGGCTCATTTTACTTAAAGGAGACATTCCTTTATTTTTTAAAAGAAACAAAACTGCTTTAAAAGATTTCCTTAAATAATCTTGTCTCTCCCGGGAATCGAACCAGGTAAAAATGTAAAAAGTAAACACTCGATATGATTAATGTTAAATTTCACGTTTTTTTATTTCTAATACTAAGTGTTACTTAGAGACATTTAATCCCGAACAATAATCCTATCGATTAGAAGAATAAAATCGCTACTTTTATTTTTTTACATTTTTAGCTAGTTCATTATTATTATTATTATTATTTTTTTTTATTTTTTTTTTCGATTCACGGTTGAGGCAAGAAAATGTAAGAAAATCTTTGAATGCAGTTTTGTTTCTTTTAAAAATAAAGGAATGTCTCCTTTAAGTGAAATGAGCCTACTTAAGGATTTAAAGTAGTTTCCCTCCAGGGCCCGACTTATCTTTCCACCCTGTATAATTGGGTCATTTCGAGCATGTGGTGTGAAAAAGGTTTTTTAAGTGTCCTATCCTACCTATCAAAAATTATCGATTACTACATAAACAATTTATCCCGTTTTGTAAGTTAAATGATGTAGTTAAACTAAACGTATAGTGTCATCCAACAAGTGATTACGATACAGTTTATGAGATCAATAGAGTAACCTAATGGGTGTCTATTCGTTCTGTGATGATTGCGACCTAGCGTCGCCTGCGCACGTGACTTCGGTGCGGATAACCATTGTGTTGCCTCCTATTCTATTGAAGTTCCAAGGTCACGGTGAGTAAGATATTGAAACATTTGAAACGTATTCGGTTTACGAAGCAGTTGATCATGTAGATTGAAGATTCCATGTTCCAGAACTTTCCTTGGGAAATAAGTTGAAAATTATTGAACAAATGTGTATGAATTTAATTTAGACTTTTTCACTTTAAAAGTCTCTATTTTTTTATTTTTTTTATTACTGTTTTTAGAGCAGGGGCTTATCATGATATAACTTTGCAGCGCCTGTATTCTACGTCTTAAAAACCATTATCGTCTTGGACCCGTTATTATGGTGTTGTTTTGTATTCGGCCGCCTTTAATGTCAAGTAAATAAAAGCTATCAAAAGAATACGATAAAAAGTAATAAATAAATAAATAAATATAAGGGGACAATCTCACACCAATTGACCTAGTCCCAAACTAAGCTCTAGGCTTGTACTATGGGTACTAGACAACGATATAAATACTTATAGGTACTAGGTGACACCTAACACGTAATACAAAATGTTATTTTCCGAATCTACTCATGATTACGATCAATTATTAATATGGGACCAACTTCGGAAACGTAAACGCAACATCGACATCTCCATACAAATTGTGAAACCAGCTGATTGCTTTTAGTATGGGAGATTCCATTTTTTTCTACCGATTTCGATATAAGTCCCATGGTAAAAGTTGATCGTACTCATGAGAGGATCCTGAAAATAAAATTTTGTATTACGTCTTAGGTGTCACCCTGTATAAAGAAATATATACTTAAATACATAGAAAACATCGATGACACAGGAACAAATATTCGCGCTCATCATACAAATATCTGCCCTTACTGGGATTCGAACCCAGGACCACTAGCTTCGTAGGCAGGGTCACTACCCACTAGGCCAGCGCGTCGTCGAATCTCAGCCCTGTTTTTTGTCAACTCATACACTATAAACGTCCATGTAATGCCTTGGTCCGTGGGCTCCTAGCGCTCAAAGCCTCTTTAAAGAAATTTCGAAGAGGCTCATTGACGTCACGGGAGACCGAAGAGCTGGCAGATTCCTCGCTCAACGTATAAGTTTAAAAAATGCTGCCAGCATCTTTGGTACAATGCCGCAGGGGCCATTCTTAGATTTAATGTTTTAGTTAAGTGATATCTTTCGTCTTAGAGTAGTCTATTTAAATTTTCAGTTATTGTGTTATGCTTATTGTATTACTTTATGTCGTTTTTCAATAAAGCCAAAATTAAAAATATCACTTTCTTTTGTCATGTCAATCATTGTTACGTCATTATACGCTGCCCGAACCCATTTCCGTCAGTCTAAACACTGTTAGTGTTACATAATAGCAACCGAACTCAAAATGACTCCTTGACTATAGGTTTCCGATGGCCCGATGACGTCAGCCCTCGGGTCATTGTCCGATAAGGTTACAGGTTACATCTAGGTGCGATGACGTTCGCCGATAATTGTTTAGTCACCTTGTGACGTTGGTGACAGTAATGGTTTAGGAAGGTCAACAAAAAACACAGCGTTCTTAGAACTGATTTACGTTTAAACATTTACCCCCTTACTGATAAACGTGGAATAAGCTTGGAATAGTTTATGCCATGCTTTCTCACTTTCTGTCAGATGCAAATGTCACAATAACAGATAAAGACAAAGGGGGTTAATCTGGGCCTCTATTCCACTCGGTAATACCATATTGCTTTTTAGACGTCGCGTCGCGTAAATAAGAACTACTTACATATTATAAGTATTATAACGCTAACAATACGAGAACATGCCAGAAGTCATATAGTTTTTCGGAGTAGAATAGAACCCCTATACAGATGTAGTGAATACTCAAACGTCACATCGTAATTTGTTAAATGAGTTCGTATTTACGAGGGCTGCCTTTTAAGTTGTGTCGTTTGGAAAAACTAAAGTCAATTTAAGTGTTAAATGGTATTTATTGTTTTTCAAAGTAATCACCGTGATATGTAATACACTTTTTCATTCGATCGAACCAGTTTTCGAAACACTTATTCCAGTCCGAAGTCGGGGTCTCCAAAATGGCCGTTTTGTATGCCTCAACGGCTTCTTCAGGCGTCTGGTACCGTTGACCACGAAGTCGTTGCTTGATTTTTGGAAAAGTAAAAAAATCGTTAGGGCTTAAGTCTGGACTGTGCGGCGGGTGTTCCAGAATTTCGACGTTTTGCTCTTTTAAAAACGCAATTGTTTGCCGGGCGGTGTGCGAGCTCGCATTATCGTGATGCAGTCTTATACGACGTCTTGGGTTATTTTTTCGAAACTCGCCGATGACTTCTGGTAAACAGACAGTGGTATACCAGTCAGCATTAACCGTTTTACGATCCTCGAGCACGATGTTGGCCACGTGGCCACTTTTCGCCACAAACGTGGCGACTATTTTTTTCGAAATGCTCCGTGAGCGTATTACTTTGGTCGGTTTTGGCTCATCTTGGAACACCCAAACAGTCGACTGCTGTTTAGAATCGGGTTCGTAGGCATATATCCAAGATTCGTCACCACTGATAATGTCGTAAACATGTTTCGAGTTTCCTCGGTTGAATTGCCGCAGAGTTTTGCGACACCATCGAACGCGAGCCGTTTTTTGGTCTTCACTGAGTAAATGTGGTATCCAGCGAGAGATCAACTTTTTTACGCCTAAGTGATCATGCAAAATACTGTGAACACTGGTCCCTGAAATACTTAAGGAAGCTTCTATCTCACGGTATGTCGCATGGCGATCTTCGACGATCAGTTGCCGTACAGCATCAATGTTCTCCTGGGTTACGGCTGTTTTTGGTCGACCTTCACGATGTCTATCACCAAGACTAGAGCAACAACGTTGAAATTCTAAATACCAGCGTTCCACAGTCCGGAGGCATGGTGCTTTATCATTGAAAACCGTAGTCAACTCTTCGAAGCACTGAAGTCGCGTTAAGCCCCTTTTGAAGTTGTAAAAAATATCGCACGTAAATTTTCCTTCGAAATTTCCATTTTCACAACTGACTTGTCAACTTTGAACGAGCGCTGTACTAAAACGGTTGGGCCGATTTCGAGTCATTCTTTTGTTTTCGAATTCTAATTTCAAATATTTTAAGATGACACTAGTTCTTTTTTATGCAATCACGGAAGGCTTGCAAACGACAGAACTTAAAAGGCAGCCCTCGTATCTTGCTTTCTCGTTTCGTTTTACAAGATTTTATTTAACTTGCAATGTATGTATGTATGTATGTATGTAAGGGTCAAATCTTGCAAGTTAAATCTGACCCACTTCGTGGTTTCCGATGAACTTGAAAGTTGGCATACGCCTTTAGCTCTGATGAAAATATATAGTACCATCGGGGTGATCTGATGATGGAGACTCAGGGTGGCCATAGGAACTCCTAAATTTCACAATATAAACCCGCTGTGTTAGGACTTGTTACAATCGTGTTAACGAGTAGATGATGACTGTGCATAAAAAAGTACAGTCGGCAACAAAAGCTTGCCCCAATGTTTTTATTTTTGACAGAAACTTATTTCACTTTATCTGTACAGACTACTAATTCAAAATGACAGCGTTTTCACGTTTCTTATTGTTACTGTACCACCTCCAATATTATTAGTACTTTCCTTGTACGTCGACCCTAGACTCCGAGTATGAGTGCATTTATTTATCATGCATTTGTCTCAATGCCTGTCTCCTGCAGTTTCACGTCGTCAGCCGAGTGAGCCGTATAATCGTTCTGGAACTGGGTCACTCGCTGACGCTTCAGTACCTACTCAACAAAACAAGGAATAGCAATGAGGCTAACCGTTTAAAACCCAACCATACATAGCTACAGCAGGGGGGTTATTATGACATAGTTATGCAATTCTGTTTACGCTGAGAGAAAAGGACAGAGCTATATAACTGCCATAGCTCTGTCCCTTACACTCACCGTAAAATGAACTGCATAGTTATGTCATAATAACCCCCCAGGACACAACTAATATGGCGCGCGGATTAAGCAATAATAGACTCTCGGTCAACGGTGTAAGCTCTTCGACGCGCGCCTTTTTAATTGTGTTCTGCTGTACATACATTTCTGGGCTCGTATTATGGTCGCCTTTATCGCGGTGGATAAAGTTTCCGTCACTCTCACACTTAAATATTGGTCAGAAAATGACAGATATTTTATCCACGCTCCACGTCGATTAAAACGACCGTAATGGCCCGCTGGGGGTGTTCTTATTTTAGTATTAAAAAAAACACTTAACAAATGAACATATATTATTTCACGGCAAGTTATTCTGATCTTGAGTGATGAGCTCGTCTCAAGATGCATCAGTAACAGTTCTATTTGGGCCGTAATAAGAATAAGATTTTTTGTTTCGATCAATAAGGAACATAATTACAAATACCTTATAGACTAACATGGGTTCAGATGTAAAGAAAAGGGTCACCATTAGGTATATCGTTACGTTATATCTAACTAATAGTTATTCTAATTCATCATTATTCTCATGCATCATCATTGTATCATCATTACATGCAAACGACCGGTTCTCCATCACCGCGTCATTTAGCAATTACTATTGTAATGGTCCATTTTATTGTTTTGGTGACGTGTTTGCGTTTATACTAATGATAGATAGGTAGATAGATAAACATCTTTATGCAAATGGTTAACATTAACAACATGAAACTAAAAATAATTTATAAAGTAAAGTAACTAAACCATTTAACCATCTTATCCATTAACCTACCGCCAAACAGCAGTGTTCGCATTGTTGTGTTCCGGTTTGGGGATAAGACAGCCGGTGAAATGACTAGCATAGAGGCATCCCATCTTAGTCCTCAGGGTTGGCAACGCATTTGCAGTCTTAGGATTGCATTGCAGCCTTGTGAAAAAAAAAATTGTTAGAAAGAGAGCCATGTGATGATGCGAAAAAAGGTGTAGGTTTAGCATAACACTCCGGAGACCCGCAGCACTGGTATTCTGACAGAACCTTTGAAATAGTGACGCTAGCACTGTTATGAGATATAAAGGTCGTGCCTATTTAGACCTTGGGCCTAGTATGGTTGCGTCTATATCGCGTGTCAACTGTGGATAAAGCATCCGTCACTTTTTGACACGTGTACTTATTTACCTGTCAGAAGGTAACGGATGCCTTATCCAAAATTTATAAACGCAGCCATATTAGGCCCCCTGGTTATAAGAGCGGGTAAAGTCTACCTTATAGAAAAAAAAAATGATTATGTCAAAACTAGAATATCATTACCTGCACCGCAAAAAAACTTGATATCGAATGATTGAATATCGTTGTACATTTATTAATTTATATTATTAATATTATTATACATACATACATAAACTCACACCTTTATTTCTAGAGTGGGGTAGGCATAGCTACAGAATTTCCAACAACTATAAAAACTTTTTGTTAATTCTGTAACCACATTTTGCACACTATATTATTATCGTATTATCAAAGTTATAATGATTACCTATGAAGATCTTATTGTTTCTCTTGAGAACAAGATATTAACTAAAGCAGCTTAGGTATTATTAGCTTAGGAATAAATTCTATAGCGGATGTGATCGTAAACTCAATGTATCATTATCATTACGAACTAATCGTAGTCTCTATAGAACCCTTTCATTATGACAGCATGACCACGTCATGCCATCGTCATAAGTAAATATGCTAAAATGATTATAACATACATACATAAAATCACGCCTGTTTCCCAGAGGGGTAGGCAGAGCCCACTTCTTTCGACTTGCTACGATCTTGACAAATTTCTTTCGCTTCTTCCACATTCATACATCGAGTCATGCACGCACGTCGGTTTTGGGTACTTAATTGTATATTAAAAAAAATACTAACTGTTGAGTTTCTTGCGGCGTTTCTTCTCAGCAGTGGTCTGTTGCGAAGCGCTCGTAGATTTTTGACGTGTTAAAGTGCCCGTGCGGCCTACTTACTAAATAAACATCTTTTATCTTTTTTTATCTAAGATTCAGCCCTTAAAGGATTATAAAGCAACCCTTAAATCGTGGAGCTGCCCATTTTTACACGAACTGTCCAAAAATGGAGTGTAATGTTTTCAGGGTTCATGTACTTATGTATATGTATAGATCTACGATTGTTTAATCCATCATAACTTCTAAACGCCTGAGCTGATTAAAATGTGTGTGTTATCGTTAGAATCCTTTCACCATCCCGAGTGACATATTTTTATTATGAAGAACTAGATTTGTACGTTTCCGTTTGTTTTTTTACATTAATCTCTTTCCAAGAAAAAACTTGGAAAGGAAAACGTACAGTTTTTCGTAACGTTACTGACACATGCCTGACACATGTCATGACGACGCGCTGGCCTAGTGGGTAGTGACCCTGCCTACGAAGCTAGCGGTCCTGGGTTCGAATCCCGGTAAGGGCAGATATTTGTACCTGAGTCATGGATGTTTTCTAATGTATTTAAGTATATATTTCTCTATATAAGTATTTATATCGTTATCTTGTACCCATAGCACAAGCCTAGAGCTTAGTTTGGGACTAGGTCAATTGGTGTGAGATTGTCCCCTTAAATAAAAAAACGAACTTAACGGTTTAAGGGGAGATAAACTTTCCCGTATCTATATTGTATGTAGCTTATAGGTGCTAATATAAAAAAAAAAAATAACTAAAGAGAAAGCAAGATCATTTTGAAATTTCCGACCAAATGTCGTTCGATTATTAACGACATCTGTTTACTACATTGTCGAGGAATACGTGACATACAAACATACAAAACCAGACGTGCGTTAAATATACTTCATTACAATTCACGCGACCTGTCACGGTTTAGTTATCAATATTTACTGACACAGTATTTACTTATCACATAATTAACTGAAATAATTAGATCATGGATTTAATTAGTTAGGTTTTGCAATGTCTATTAAACTGACTTCAGTTAGCGGAGGGAAATTGAGCGTGACAGTGTACATAACTTGTATTTAAGTAGTTAGAAAGAAAATACAAGTTATCTTTAAGTAAACAATACTAACGGACGTCGCGGTGGCCTAATTGGTAACCCAGCCTACGAAACTAGCGGTCCTGGGTTCAAATCCCGGACATTGGTGTGATGAGCGCGTATATTAATAAATAAATAAAATAAAATAGTTATTTATTTTGGCATTAAATCCATGAAATTTGCAAATTTACAAATAGATCTCATTAGATAAAAAATATTAAATTATTATTTAGGTGGTACAAGGATATAAAAACTATATTTAATTAAAATAGTAAATAAACAAAAGTTACTTTTTAACATTGCATTTAAGTATAGATTTATAATTATGTATAATAAGTATTTATATCGTTGTGTAGTACCCATATTACAAGCCTAAGCGCTTAGTTTAGGGCTAGGTCAATTGGTGTGTCATTGTCCCCTGACATTTTCAACAATATTATAGGTACTTATCCCCGTTACAAATTTCGCTGCATATCTCTGAGTAACATAGGCTACTTTTTATCCCGGAACGGCTCCCTTGGGATGACAAAAATACGAATTCTACGCGGACGGTCCCTGGCCCAAGCTCTCGATACTAATATTATAAAGCTGAAGAGTTTGTTTGTTTGTTTGCTTGATCGCGCTAATCTCAGGAAATACTGGTTCGTTTTGAAAAATTCTTTCAGTGTTACATAGCCCATTTATCGAGGAAGGATGTAGGTTATATATCATACTCACATAAACTGAAGCGGAGCGAGGGCGGAATCCATATAACATAAACAACTCTTCCTTACTCACTAACTGTTAAACCTAGAGATTTGAAATTTAACATATTTTTTAACTAAGAAAGTTTGAATAGCGTGAAATTAATTGTAAACTAAAAAGTTCTGAGGTGTTATTATGACATAGCTATGCAGTTAATTTTACGTTGAGCGTAAAGGACAGAGCTATAGCAGCTAACTGCATTGCTAGGTTATAATAACCCCCCCCCCCCCAAGGCTTTAATGAAATTATAATATACTTAGTTATAGTATGTAACTGTATTAGGGATAAGAACGAACGTCATAGAAACCTTTGATCAAATAAATTTTATTCCAAGCGAATCTAGGTTACATCTAACAGATAAAACTGCTTGTATATGTTTCAAAGCTTCTTCAAACTGAACGAATACAGTATTGACTGTCAACGTGTGCGCCGGCGCTTGAAAGGGCCTCTCACGATCGCAGCTGGGGCATGAAACACATTCAACATGCGCGAGAGCATAGGGATTGATGGCTCGGGCGTTAGAGCCGCGGTTGCTTAGAAGAGTAAATTGTTTATCTATACTAATATTATAAAGCTGAAGAGTTTGTTTCTTTGTTTGTTTGTTTGAACGCGCTGTGGCGACACCCCTGTGTAGTGTATTTTGTTTACGCAGCACATTAGACGCGGACAGGTACGTCGCGGTTGAGCGACACAGTAGTAGCTATCCGACCTCACTCTAAGCAACACGCATTCCTGTAGCGTCTCTCACATTGGTGACCCCGACGTGATCTTTTTTTTTGTGTGAAAGTTTCGTGAGAAAAACGTGATGGTCGGCTCTACTCCCGCTGCAACATCGCAGTCCGGCGCGGCGGCACCGCCGCCGGCGTTGCCAAGAGACACAGCACAGAGTGAATGCGCAGCGGTAACGGTTGTCTCGAGGATCTCCCCGTTCTGGAGAGACATGACGAAATTATGGTTCGCTCAACTAGACGCAATTCTGGCGCCACAAAAATTAGGCCAGGAAGCTAAGTTCGACATCGTGATTAGCAAATTGGGCAAGGAAGAGCTCAACGTGGTGCGGGACTTGCTGGAGGACGCGCAGGAGCGCAAATACGACGTTCTGAAGGCTCGACTAATCACCGAATACCAAGAGAGTGCCGACTCGCAATTCAACCGGCTGGTGAAAGAACTGGAGTTGGGGGATCAAAAGCCGTCGCAGTTGTTCAGGAGCATGGCAGAGGCCGCCCGCAATTCAGGGATAGCAGACGACCGCCTGAGAAATCTATGGCTTCAGAGGCTGCCGTTAGCGGTGAGGACAGTACTGTTGATTAGCGAAGATACTAAGCTAGAGAACTTAGCGAAAATGGCAGACAAGTTAATGGAATCGGTTAAGCACGGAGTGGTAGCGGAAATAGCGCCACTACCGGCAACGCCAGCAACAGCGCAGTCAGCAGCCAACGTAGATATGATCATCGAATTTAAGAACATGGCCATAGAGCTGGAGCAGCTGAGAGGTGAAATTAACGAGCTGAGATACGGGCCATCGGTAAGATATAACCGGCAGAGGAGTCGCTCACGTTCCCGTTCCGGAAGACCGCCAACGAACAATGGCTGGCTATGTAGATATCACTTCAAATTCCGAGAGAGAGCCCAGAGATGCCTGCAACCTTGCGCGTGGGGGCAAACATCGCAAACTGCTGCAGGCCCTGCACCGTCATCGTCGTCGAGCGGGTGGCAACAGAACCAGGGAAAATAACTGAGGTGCTTCCAGAACAGGCTGGAGGAGGTACCTTAGCAGCAGACAGCCATTGCCTCAGCGTCATCGACTTCCATAGCGGTATAAGCTTTTTAGTCGATACGGGAGCCAACGTCTCGGTGGTACCGGTGAGTAAATTCAGTGCCAATCGTCGCGAGTGTAACTACAAACTGTTCGCAGCTAATAATTCAGAAATTAAGACATTCGGAACGACAACGTTAGAATTAAATTTAGGTTTAAGACGCGCTTTCAAGTGGAATTTCATTGTTTGTGACGTAGGTCAACCAATTTTAGGAGCAGACTTTCTTAAGGCACATAAGTTAATAGTAGATTTGTACAATAGGAAATTAAGGGATAATGTTACAGATTTGTGTTCATATGGGTCCATTGTACCCTGGGGTCAGCAGTCCGTAAAAAGTATCCAGGATGATAACCTATACCGTGACATCCTGGAACAGTTTGCGGACATTACCAAACCCATGTCGTTTAAGGAGCCTGCTAAGCACGGCGTGACGCATCATATAGAAACCACAGGACCCCCGGTATACGCGCGAGCCAGGCCGTTACCGCGGGATCGTTATGAGTTGGTAAAAAATGAATTTAGAAATATGCAAGAGTTAGGTATTTGCAGGCCTAGCAAAAGTCCGTGGGCCAGTCCATTACATGTGGTCCCCAAGAAAGATGGGCAGATCCGTCCTTGCGGGGACTACAGAAGGTTGAATGCGGTCACGAAGCCGGACCGGTATCCAATTCCCAGGCTGCAAGATTTCACATATGTATTAGCAGGTAAGACAGTATTTTCTACTCTTGATATAAATCGCGCGTACCATGTCATAGAGGTAGCCCCCGAGGATATTGAGAAAACAGCCATCATAACACCATTCGGCCTATTCGAATTCCCTAGGATGTGTTTCGGTCTCAGGAATGCGGCTCAGACTTTTCAGCGGTTCATGAACGCTACGCTTCGAGAAATAGAATCATTCACAGACGAGCAAGGAGCCAATTCCAATTTGTTTTGCTACTTAGATGACATTATTATAGCATCGGAGAGTGAGGAAGCTCATAGGGAACATTTAAAACAAATTTTCAGGAAATTTAGTGAGAACGGCCTAACCATCAACCTCGGCAAGTGCCAGTTAGGACAAAAAAAGGTAGAATTTTTAGGGTACTCCGTCTCAACGGAAGGCCCGGAGACAGTCGAACAATTAAGACGTTTCCTGGGCATGGTAAACTTTTATAGAACACATTTAGACAAAGCTGCCAGCCAACAGATGCATTTGAATAAGTTTTTACATAATTCCAAGAAAAAAGACCAAACTAAAATATATTGGGACGCGGAAGCAAACGCGGCGTATGATCAATGTAAAGAGAGCCTTAAAAGCGCTATTACATTGTCATATCCGCTCGCAAACGTTCCGCTCGCGCTTATGACGGACGCGTCGGGGACCTCCGTCGGTAGTGTATTGCAACAAAGAGAACATAATGTATGGAAACCACTCGGTTATTTCTCAAAAGCATTGTCAGAAACTCAGCGTAAATATAGTACCTATGATAGGGAATTATTAGCTATGTACATGTCAATCAGTCATTTTAGAAACTTAATAGAGGGAAGGAGATTAATCGTGTACACGGACCATAAACCTTTGACATCGGCTCTAAATAAGGTAAATACATCTAACGAAACGCCTAGAAGGGCTAGGCACTTGATGTTTATCGGAGAATTTACAAGCGAAATAGTACATATTAGTGGTTCACAGAACCTAGTAGCGGACGCGTTATCACGTGTGGAAACAATAGGCTGCCCTATGGGCGTCGACTTCGCCGAAGTAGCCCGGGCGCAGGAAACCGACGATCAAATTACAAAGCTACTCAGTAACAAGGTGCAATTAAAAGCGTTAGCAATCCCAGGAACAAATACAAAGTTATAATGCGAAACGTCAACAGATAATGCCAGGCCGTATCTACCGGAAAAATTTAGAAGCATCGCGTTTCATTCAGTACACGATATAAGTCATCCCGGGATACGAACCACTCGTAGGATGATCGCGCAAAAGTTTTATTGGCCAAATTTAAATAAAGACATCGGCAATTGGGCCAGAGGGTGTTTACAATGTCAACGAGTCAAAATCACACGTCACACGGTATCTAAATTAGGGCGGTTCGAGAGCGTGGAAAGACTACAGCACGTTCACATCGATATAGTAGGACCGTTACCGACCTCTGCCGATGGTTACAGGTACTTGGTAACGATGATAGATCGCGCCACGCGGTGGCCGGAAGCGATACCTACAGTAGACATAACAGCAAACACCGTAGCTAGGGTCGTGTACGAAAACTGGGTTTGTAGATTTGGATGCATGGATGTAATTACAACTGACCAAGGCACACAATTTGAAAGTGATCTCTTTAGTAAACTTATGAAAATTTTAGGGGTGCATAGAATACGCACTACGGCTTACCATCCGCAGAGTAATGGGCTCGTGGAACGATGGCACAGGTCATTGAAAGCGGCATTGACAGCCAGGTTAGCTGATAATGCTTCCTGGGTCGATGAGCTTTCAACAGTACTATTAGGTCTTAGAACAGTTTGTAAGGCAGATAACAGCGTCAGCTCAGCAGAAATGTTATACGGTCAAGTTATGCGTTTACCAGGTGATTTTTACGTCAGCTCGGCAGTAAACAATAATGATCCATTTACGTACGTGGAAAACCTAAGACGAATAATTAATGACTTACGGCCCATGTCAAAGGCGGTTGGCGATTCGCGAAAAATTTTTGTTCATAAGGAACTGGCTACTTGCTCACATGTTTTCATAAGAAACGACATGGTTAGGAAACCGTTGACCCCAAATTACAATGGCCCATATCTGGTTTTAAATAGGAAAGACAAAACCTTTAAGATTCAATTACCAAATAGACAAGTAGAAATTTCAATTGATAGACTTAAACCCGCTTTTATGACACAACATTATGAAAACAATAACTCTAGCAATATCAATGTGAATGAATCGTCAAGAATGCAGGACACTGTTATGCCTACACAGCCTACAGGGTCCTGTCCACAGCAGTCTATGCCTCGGACCACACGTAGCGGCCGAGTTATTAAAACGCCAGTCAGATTTTTATTAGACGAGTAAGTAAGTACAGCACACAGTAAACAGTTTAATACAGTAATTAAGTACCGAGTGGTGTCGGGACAATTACTTAGGATTAGTCGGCGTTGCTGTGCAGGGGGGCTGTTTGGTGACCAATTGATTAATTATAGTAGAGCCAGCCCTATACAGTGACTACCATTAACATTAGATAAGGTCGTTAGGTTAAGTTATTTCAAAACGAGCCTTGCAACACAGGTATCGAACATAAATAAGTTAGTTTAGGTTACTGATCGTAAATATGCACTATGACAGGCTATACAAACGTAATCAGGTCAAGATACGGCAATAAATCAGAGATATTTGTGTAACGATTTCATTTGTAATATCAACTCTGTGTTTCATAGAGGTTTTAACGAAGTAAATATATAAAATAAAAATAAAAAAACGTGTATCTACATATAAGTTGTAACGTCAGTCACTGGAACACCATGGGCTACGGACAGAGTAAAGAGGATAAAGGTTCTCATGACGTCATTGCAATCGCCCAAGTGGAAACAATGTCTAATCAAGTGGAATCGAAGTTGAATTATGTAGGTATTGGCCTCATAATACTAGGAATAATTTTATTATTGGTGGTGTGCTACGCCATTCATAACAAGTGTAAGCAGCGCGCAAAAACCTGGTTGCAGAAAGCAGTAACCGAAGTAGCGCCGACAAGCATTAGGGTTCAAAATATGCCACAACAACAACCCACGTATTAATGTGTATTTAGCCAACCGGCATTCTTAGAAATAGAAGCATACCTGGGAATGAAATTTAAAACCTGTACTTTGTAATAACAACATAGCGTATCGGGTCGCAACCAGTTTCGCAACCTCAGCAGGAGAGTCAGTGTTTGTCAGTGTAAGTCCAATTATTGTTTTATATAGAGTTTGTGTTTAGCCGACCCTTACGAAATAAGAGTTATGTTATATATTTAATATTTTTTCTTTTGGAGAAAAAAATTTAAAGAGGGGGAGTATTGTGGCGACACCCCTGTGTAGTGTATTTTGTTTACGCAGCACATTAGACGCGGACAGGTACGTCGCGGTTGAGCGACACAGTAGTAGCTATCCGACCTCACTCTAAGCAACACGCATTCCTGTAGCGTCTCTAGTATCCCGTCTAGCTTGCATTCCTAATAATACATATAGTGTATACATATAGTAATATCTTTTCCTTGTATTTCGGGATAAGTTAATAATAAACATTATTAAGTGGAACTGTTTTATTTATTAATAAAGTGAACTCTCACAGCGCTGATCTCAGGAACTACTGGTCTGATTTGAAAAATTCGTTCAATGTTAGATAGCTCATTTATTAAGGAAGGCTATACAGGGTGAAATCTAAGTCGTGATTCCAATGATCACCTCTGTGTTCTACCCACGAGTATGAACAATTTTCACTATGGGACCAACTCTGAAATATCGAAAATAAAATCAGCTGTTTCATAGAAAAGTTCAATACGCACTCGACCAAAATGTATGAAGCAGCTGATTTTTATTTCGATATTTCAGAGTTGGTCCCTTAGTGAAAGTTGTTCATACTCGTGGGTAGAACACAGAGGTGATCATTGGAACCACGACTTAGATTTCACCCTGTATAATAATATCATACTCACATAAACCGAAGCGAAGCAAGGGCGAGTCGCTAGTAAAAGAAAAACCCATATTATGCCTGCATTGCATCCTAGGTAACGCGGGCGCCGTCAACAACGCCCTCCGTGTGTTCCCACTCTGACGTACACACGAGTTCACAACCGATGCTATTTCTGCAGTGTTTATTAAACGGATGCCTATTTTTGTTTGTGCAGAACTCAGCACACCCTGTATGTATAAGAGGATAGTGAACCGACGCTTATTGCCTAGCTGTCAATACATTTCCATACAAATTTAGCTGCGGGCGATATCGATTCTCACTCTGTAAATAAAGTCCGATTTCCACGATGGCCAGTTAAAGGTTCTTACCGATAGAAACAATAAGTATTTAGATATCTAACAGAAGCTATGATCAAATAATCCTCCCGACGACCTATTTCTCAATCAATACTCCGTAAGCCGAACACCGATAACGCCCATAATCCATTACATACATACATACATAGACTCACGCCTTTATTCCCAGAGTGGGGTAGGCAGAGCTACAGAATTTCCAACAACTCTAAAAACTTGTTAATAATCCTGTAACCACATTTTGCACACTTAGGCTAAGATTCTGTGTATTAGTGACAGGTTGCAAGCCCATCGCCTAACAGTACTACACGCCTTTATTCCCTTAGTCGGCTTTTACGACTTCCACGGGAAGACACAGAGTGGCGCTATTCTAATCCATTAAAAAATATATTTGCATGAAGTACCAAATTTCTCAAAGAAACTCAACGATACTTACTAAAGTTAAGTATCGTCGAACAAACACATAAGAATGACGACTGAGTTGACTTTAAGACCTCACTTTTGTCGGCCAATAACTTAAGCTGTATCTTTCCAGGGCGTGTCGTTCATAGGATGGCACCAGCGCTCGAAGCTGGAGCGGGCGTTGCTAGTGCTGAGTGCGCTGCTGGCGCTGGCCGTGCTGCTGACGACGGTGTTGCTGCTGGCAGCGCGCCCGCCCGCGTACCTGCCGGTGCCGCCGTGCTACCAGCCCGAGCCGAGAGGTGACCGACTAGTCATGCGAGGTTCATAGGGTGCCACCAGCGCTGCAAGCTGGAGGAGGTGCTGCTGGTCCCGAGTACGCTGCTGCCGCTGTCCTTGCCGCCGAGCTACCAGCCTGAGCTGAGAGGTGACCTACTCATCATCATGCGGAGTTCATAGGGTCCCGCCAGCGGTGCAAGCTGGAGCGGGCGTTGCTGGTGCTGAGCACCTTGCTGGCGATGTCCTTGCCACCGTGCTACCATCCTGAGCCGAGAGGTGACTGATTTATCGTATATTCAAAGGGTGCACTAGTGCAGCAGCTAACTTGTAGCTATATTAATGTGACACGTCCGCTCCGCGTGGCTCACGCTCACTTGATTTGCGTGCTCACTCCCACAACCCAACTCTTACGTTCCTCGCTACACTCGTCATAGCACCTAACTTGTCTAATTAAGACTGCACCGAGCAAACGTCGAGCGTCCAATGGCGCCCTCATTACTATTATTGTGTTTTCTAATTAACTAAAGAATTTCCTTGCAATCAGACGATGTGTTTTTGTAGCGCAAGTAAAAACACAATTTATGGGTTACGCAACAAACTTTAATAACAATTACCCTTTGAGTAGTCAGCTTAACGGGAAAAGGTGGCCACTTTTTCCCGTTAAGTTGATAACTCGAAGGTGAATTGTTATTAAACTATGTGATATACCCTATAAGTTGTATTTTCATTTTTAGTACAAAAACCTGCCGTCCAATTTTAAGAAAATACTTTAGTTTATTAGAAAACACAATAATAGTAATGAGGGCGCCACTGTACATCCGGCGTACGTTCGGCGCAGTCTTAATCTTAGTTTGGCAAAATTGTAGTGGTTGTATACAGAAAGTTATTTTAAGTGAAGCTAGTCAATTTTTTTAAAAGAAACGAAATGTTTTCAGAATCAAGCGTCTGCCTGTCCAGCTCCTGCATCTACACAGCCAGCGAGGTGATCCGGGCCCTGGATGAAACCCAGAACCCCTGCGAGGATTTCTACGAGTTCGCCTGCGGGGGTTGGCTGCGGAACAACCCGATCCCCGACGGGAAGGCCTCCTGGGGGCTCTTCAGCAAGATTGAGCTTCAGAACCAGCTTATCATACGGTCTGCGCTAGGTACGTGTGGCTTAAATACTGGAATATAGATTAAAAAACCGAGATTATAATGGCGACCGATGCGAATGACGAATGGTCACCGAATGGACCCGACAGGATGGCCATCGGAGCAGAGGCCAACCAAAAAGAGGGGGGCGGATTTATTCAAAGTAACGCGGGGAGGCCTATGACCTGCAGTGGGACACTAACAAAGCCGAAAAACAACGATCCCTGCTTTAAGAGCGCATATCCTCTTGTATATTTCTGTGCCAAGGCTTATTCCTGCAACACACGGATCTCTTTCCCGTGACTCATAATTATTAAATAAATAAATATCAGGGGACAATGTCACATCAATTGACCTAGTCCCAAACTAAGCTCAAGGCTTGTATTATGGGTACTAGACAACGATATAAATACTTATATAGAGAAATACATACTTAAATATATAGAAAACATCCATGACTCAGGAACAAATATTCGCGCTCATCACACTTATATCTGCCCTTACCGGGATTTGAACCCAGGACCGCTGCTAGCTTCGTAGGCAGGGTCACTACCAACAAGGCCAGGGGGTGGTCATACTTTTATTTAAATTCCCAGATGGAGTGAACCTGGGAGTACTAGGTACTTAGAAACCACCCAGGAATCAGGAACCAATACCCACGCTTATCGCAAAAGTATTTGCGAATTTGGGCGCTATCGAGGAAATAGTGCTAAACATCGTCTGTGCGCTTGCGTCGCTTAGTTTCATAGTCAATACGGAAATATATCGCCCAATTTAATACTGGACTTCCCAATACCCTTAGTTCTGACATCTAGTTGAATTAGCGTTAAGATCTTAGAAATCATCCAAGAAGTTACAAAAACAGAGAGCACTAACTGTTTGTTTGAAACAAAATAATACCTTATAAAGACGTCCTTATTGAAATGTGAAATATTAGCACGTTCACTTCACGCGCTACCTTAAGTTGTTATGTACAGTCTACGATATATTGGTATTGATAATATATTTTCAAAGCATTCAAATAAACATACATAAAATGCGTTTTTTATCGTGGAATTCAAAATTATTTTGCTACCAAACTTTGCTCTACTGAAATGAGAGTAAATTTTTAATTGTACAGTCAACCAAAACGTAAGAGACTCCCTATGATTTGGTTTACAACGTCACTTTGACAAAAAGATAAAAGATAAAAGATGTTTATTCAGTAAGTAGGCCGCACGGGCACTTTTACACGTCAAAAATCTACCAGCGCTTCGCAAGAGACCACTGCTGAGAAGAAGCGCCGCAAGAAACTCAACAGTTAGTCGTTTTTTAAATATAGGTACAATTTTAAAACTTAACCTAGCATTATATAAAACAATGAATCTAACATACGATAAGAAATAAATGTATTCACGCGTAGTTGAGCAGGAAAATGTGTCAAAACTCTGAGTTTTCTCCAGAACTAATTGGTAGTAAGTAATAGAAAATAATTATGAAAAATTATACTTAATTATGATGGTGTAATACAACTACATAAAAAGTTTCGATACATTCTCCTACAGAAACCGTGTCCCCTAGACAATATACAATGTTTACATATTTCTTACGATGAAGTTATTATTAAGTTATTTGGGTGTTTAGTTTAGGCCAAGCACTTTTATCTGATAGATAGTCCTCGACCCTATAGTAAGCTTTAGACATCAGCGACTTTTTCAAGTAAGTTTTAAGTACTGGAAATGGTAACTTTAAAACTTCGTCAGGTAATTTATTATAGAAATGGATGCATTGACCTACAAATGATTTAAAAACCTTACGAACACGAAATTTTTTAGTAGCTATTTTATTTTTATTTCTTGTATTAAAATTATGTATATCACAATTCTTAATAAAAGAGTCCTGATTTTTAATGACATAAATAATATTCTCATAAATAAATTGTGACGCTACTGTCAAAATACTAATTTCTTTAAATAGTAATCTTAAAAAAGTCCATAGTGGCCTAGGAATCAAATTGGTTGACTGTACATACATACCATACATTAAATCACGTCTGTTTCTCAGAGGGGTAGGCATATAATAGGCTTTTAATTCTATATGTAGGTAACGTATTGTTCAAGAACCTAAATGATTTCACTGCATAATTCTGGCTGTAAAGTTGTCTCCTTGCCAAATAACACACCATTAGAAAGTTATCAGCTATTAGAAGTTGCATTCTACAATACTTATAGACTAGAAAGAGGAAAATACTAGACTTTTTATTTATAGACTGCTTGCTCTTTAGTAGGGTTTCGCCTCATTTAACCTAAAATAAGCGACTACGTGATTCGTGAAACCATGTACACACTTTAAAGTTGAACTTATTCCTGATTCGTTTCTTTTCTCTTCATTCTCATCTCAAACGATATTTTACGTTCGTTTTATTTTAACATGTAGTGGACTGTACGCGTTACGCGTTGTTTTACAACCACTTATTATTTATTACACTTCCATGGAATTAGACCCTCGTTGTCAATTTTCAGTGCTTTACATATATTATCAACTAACACGAAAATTGGCATTTCGTGTTTGCTTTTAGCGCCATTTTGTTCATTGTGGATAGTTTAACCAAACATGATTTGCGGTTGTTGTGAAGAATAACGTCTAAACTGCTTTGTTATGGTTTGGATATATAGATTCGGTTGCCGTGTTTTTTCTATATATATTGTAAATTTAATGACTTGCAAAATTGTGAATTAACCTTAATTAAGTAAATGTCGGTTTTAAATACTGTCTTTTCTTCAAAGAAGTAAATGTTTTCCCGAATTTTCTATCTTCCAGCCGTTCCAGAAGAAAGTTTGGCAAAATGTTTACGTTAGATTCGACATTTTTGGTCACCATTCTAACTCTCGGGCCAAATTTTTCCTACGGCTGGAACGATTATTCGATTGTTTTTAGCTGTTTCATGGTTGGACCGTTTAAGAGATATCAGCTCCGAAAGACGGGATCGCCATTATATCGAGTCATTTTCTCAGATCTGCCAAGAAACGCCAAAAATACCTTCCATGTTTAGTAACTTGACACATATTCGTAACTATGAATACGTTTTTTTTAGAAAAAGTAAACGTCACTGAGGACAACGGAGCAGAAAGCAAGGCGAGGGTATATTACGACGCGTGCATAGACGCCAACGAGACCATAGAGAAGCTGGCGGAGACTCCACTGGTGGAGATCATCACTAGACTAGGAGGCTGGCACCTCCTCAACAAGACTCTGACCAACGCAAAAGAGTTCGAGCTGCAAGTAACGCTGCAGAGTATACAGAATAAGTGAGTGTTAGAACCTAGAGCTAGTAGAGATGATTAAGTAGTTTAAAAAGCGTGTAATAATTTAGTAAATTGTTACCAGTGAAAGTGAACAATTGCATCCTGAGGTTGCATTGCTCACTTTCACATTCTCAATCTACCGTTCATTTCAACTTAGAGGAAAGTAAACACAAACGTTTAATGATTCATCACGAATTTACTTTGCCTATATTATCAACTTACATAAATATTGGGAGTCCGTTTAAACTTGACACTATGTATATAAAGTTATTTCGTAATGGCTGTATTAAGATTCTCCTATGGTCTAGTATCAGGGAAAAAATGGCGAAGTGATTTTTCCATACCTAATTACTTTTGCTCCCTAGAGTTGTTTATGCCAATTTCATCCCGCTATTGAGGTATGAAAATCCTTATTTTCTAAACAGGAGATATAAAAAACGTTTACATGTTTCAGGTACAATTTAGGAGGTCTATTCAATTGGGCGGTAACTGAAGACGATCGGAACTCCTCTGAGCATGTGATTGTGGTAAGTAAAATGTCTTATTTCAAGCTTTACCAAATATTACTCTTCGCAGTGACACATTTTAAAGAATTCATGACGTAATCGTGGTCGTGAAATTCGTTAAAATGTGTACATTTAGTGTTTTCTACCCACGAAGCCACACCACGCCACTCAAATTTACGTTGCACGATTGCGTTAAAGTACGAAAATGAAGCAGTTGGACATGATAAAAAACGATTACAATTGCGTCACTGGTAAATTACACAAAGAGTCAGTGACGCGATTGGTTAAAAACAAATCGAATAGAAACGCACAACACCAAGATAGCGATTTTCGAAAATCAACAAGATGTATAAGATTGAAGTAAGCTGATAACAGATCGCATCCATTTTGTCAACTTTATTTTCGAGTCGATAGAAAACAGAAACGTTAGCAGCGTTTGCATCTTGGCTAGGAGCCGAATTCTCTGTCACTTGCAGACCGCGAAGTGTTCTTATAGAGTGCGAGGGACAGAGCATTCGACTCGCTAGCGAGTACGGTAATTGTAACTAAGGTAAGGATAGGTAGGTACAGATGCAGTGAATAATCCTTTCCCATAGTTTTTGGTCGGATAACTTCGTATTTATCTTGCTTTCTCAGTTGGCATATTGATGGGTACTGAAGCTAATTGAGAAAGCTAGATAAATACGATCATATCCGACAAAAAACGATGGCAAAGGATTATTCACTACACTGTACAGGATTTTGATAAGGTTATGTAACCGTCGTTGCAAGGATAAATACTCAATACTCAATCTTTTATTGAATTCCATTATTTATTTATTTATTTATTTATTTATTTATTTATTGAACAAGAACGGTTTACACCAATTACACTTGCCAACATATTTATAGTGGACTTTTATAGTTATATCATGCATTTATTGTACCTAAAACAGTTAATCCACATTCATACACACTCTTTCTCACACATTAAAACACCCATTTCTTCACTAACATTCACGCACAATCATTTTCAACGCATCTCACAATACGCCCGACTTTGGGACATTAACCTGGACCAGTGGTCAATAAAAATATCCACTTGGGGATCCGTACGCAGGAGCCCATTGAGTGAGGCGATCATGTCGCACAGTGGTGAGTGGCGACGCGCAGCGGTCGCACGCGCTCCCGCTCCATCCGACAGCTGTAGGCATGCACGCCGGCGGCGGGACTTATTGGGAGGCACGATGATGCGGCTGAGAATATTGTGCAGTTCGGTGCTTTGAATCTTATTACGCAGGACCTTAAACGTAATGCTGAACCGCTCGCACCCCCTGCGCACCTCCAGGGAGTTGAAGCCCAGGACACCAAGCAAAAACTTAGTCGGGTACATGTATGGGTAATACCCATACATTTTATTGTACAAAAAACGTAAGAACGCTTTCTGGACCTTCTCAAGCATGAGTTTGTACTTGGCCTCGCTGGGACTCCAGACGCAGCTACTAGTCTCTAGTTTGCTGCGAACTAGAGCTGTATAGAGAAGTTTGATGACGCCGGAATTGCGAAAGTCCCTAACGTTTCTCGTCACAAAACCCAACCTCCGATACGACTCCCTGGCGAGGTGAGCAATATGGTCACGGAATGTCAGTTCTCGATCAAACTTCACACCAAGATCTTTAACAGAGGCTACACGGCTTATCGCCTGACCTTCCATCATATAGCTAAAGTTAACCGGACATTGTCGACGCGTAAATGTCATAATTTGGCATTTTTCGTTATTGAAGTGAAGTTTGTTCGCTGTGCTCCATCGGTGCACGCGGTCTAGGTCCATAAATATACTTAGGTGGTACTTAAATTAATTTAAAAGTTATGAGATCATTATGGACACGGCAGGGCACAACAACTTATAAACTAGTGAGAGCGCTTACTTGCTAAGGGTAGTTTTTTTTTTTAATAATAGTTGAAATGCGATTTATTCGATGCTGGGGCGCTAAAGTTCCATGGGCTCTATTATTTTACTCGATAAAAACTATTTGCTTGTGACATGTTACGGTAATATTTTAAACTTGGCCGCTATTACTGCCAAGTAAAAAAGAGCTATCGTAACGTTGATAATACGACAACATGTTAAATGCAATTAGGTTATACTGATTAGAATGAAGCCCCTGCCCCCTATTTCCCATTCTGATAATGACAGGTGACAGGTGAGAGTGTATATGGCGCAGCTGGTGTGAAAGCTTGTTAACTTTGCAATGTTAAGCGATTTATCGCCTTTCGCCTATCATTGTCAAGATGGTGAAATAGGGGACTCGTCTCAGAATTATAACTTTGTGATGCTGACGACAGAAGAGTAATGGAAATGGAATTAAGATTGAACTTTGTTCACAGCTGGACCAAGGTGGCCTTAATTTGCCTACACGCGACTACTACCTCAACAAAACAGGACACGAAAAAGTCCTAGAAGCTTACTTAAACTACATGACTAGAATCTGCGTCCTCCTGGGAGCGAACGAGACGCAAGCCAAAGAGCAAATGAGCAAGGTGATTCAGTTCGAGACTGAATTGGCGGGAATAACCACATCGGCTGAAGATAGAAGAGATGAGGAAGCGTTGTACAATCCGTTTACAATCAAACAGTGGCAGAAGGAAGCTAACTTCCTAAACTGGACGCTGTTTTTCACAGATGCCTTTAGATTAGTAGATAGAACTGTAAGTAAATACATATATGTCTGTCAGTTATTTCATCTTCTTTATCTTTACATAGCATAAAACAAAGTAGCTTTTGTGTCTGTCTTTCTGTATATCCGCTCCTTCCTCCTTTCTATCCGTCTGTCTGTAGATATATCCGCTAACTGCCTGAACCACGCAACGGATTTTGATGCGATTTTTACCATCAGTAGACTTTTTTCACGGAAGGTTTTACAGTAAACTCACATAAACCGAAGCGAAGCGAGGGCGGGTCGCTGGTATTATTAATATCGTAATGCAAGGACGCGTTTTGCCAAGTTGGTAGTGATCGAGTTTTCCTATAAAGTTGGATTTTAAACGTTCAGTCGCTACGATTTTGTATTCGATTTTCCCAAGTGACACGGACACGATTGTAACAATAACCTTATTTGAACTGGGGGGTTATTATGACATAGCTATTTCTGTTTACGCTGAGAGAAAAGGACTGTGGGGTTATTATGACGTGTCTATGCAATTAATTATTCGCTGAGAGAAAAGGACAGAGTTATGTAACTTCTATAGCTCCGTCCTTTACGCTCACTGTAAAATAAACTGCATAGCCATGTCATAATAACCCCTCAGAAACCTAAAATGAACTGCATAGCTATGTCATAATAACCCCCCCAAAGCTTAGTAGTACGGTGATGACGACGTTAGACCTGAATCTATCTAAAGTGGGTGTGCAGTTTTAATTATATCATTTATTAATTGCTTTAATACGTTTTCTAGAGTATCACAAACTTTAAACTAGTGTTATTTATTTAATAAACGTAATTATTTATTACTTTCAGATCACAGAAAACGAAAGAATAATCGTGTACGCGCCTGAGTACTTCCGAAACCTCACTAAACTTATAAGAAAGTACACCAAAAGCGAGGAGAACAAAAAGTGAGATATATGATATTTTTATATTTTGTGTAAATGTTTACCTAACGTTTTAAGTATAACATGTAAACCCCAACAAAAATCACAGACTTTAGTACTTTGTTGGCCTAAACTTCCGACAAGCATGACAATGAGAATGATAATCACAATGACAAGGTTCTAAATATACTGGATATTTTATTGGTAAACTGCGTAGGTCATGATAGCTTGGTGGTCACCGGAACTGATAGCTGTATGTCCGATAAGCTTAAATTAACATTAATTTTGCGGTGGCTGAAAACATACATATATTTTAACTCATATTAATTTAAGTTGAAGACCCAATAAGTCACCAGTCTTTACCCCTTCTTGAGCAGCGGACCTAGTTTGGCTACGTCTATATAGCGTGTCAAATGTGGATAAAGCATCCGTCACTTTTTGACACGTGTACTTATTTATGTGTCAGAAGGTGACGGATGCCTTATCCAAAATTTATCATGCGATAAACGCAGCCATATTAGGCCCCCAGGACATTGATTTTTAGGAATCTCTTTCAGTGTTATCTTTTCACTTTTTTCACTCCACTACTAGTCTACGGCGGTCTAGTAATAAGGCGAACTCGCCGTTGAATATACCTTATACTACCGAGTGTAAGTTGACCCGCCTGTGCGTATAAAATGGGTGTTTGTACAGTCAGCATCATAAATATGTATACATTAACAACGTTTCAGAAATATATATACAACTTTATTCCCTTGCAGTAGAGTCGTGTTTCCATATTTTTGAAAGTTTAACTGTATCCATAATTATTAGACGTGACTGTACGTGTCTCAACCTTGGTGGTACCTCGACACAGCTCAATTAGAGTAACTAATAATGAGGAACAATACCTTCGAACTCAATATAAAGTATTTTTGTTAGAAGAAACCTGTATTATATTGGTTACGTATCAGAACGCCTAAAATTAATATGCCTAATTTCAAAATACCTAAGGTCGAAATACCTAATTTTTAAAATACCTAACATGGTTTCGCCTAAAGATTGAAAGACCTAAGTTTACAATACCTAAATTTAAATCCCCTAACAGACTAAATACCTAATGGATGAAATACCTAATGCATGAAGTACCTAATGAACGATACACCTAAAGTCGATATTCCTATGTACAGAATACCTATTCTTGAAATACCTAAAGTGCACTAAACTAGACTTTAAAAAAGGTCAAATGCTGCGACCGCAAATTGAATTGAACGGGCAGCTAGTTAGGAACCTATAAAGTTCACGCGCTAAAATGTGTTTTGTCCGACCGAACGCCGTTTTTGAGAGAACTACACCTCTGACCTTCTACTAATGTTTGTGTATGTTTTTTTTGGATTCCTAATATGGAAAACTAGTTATATTTTCTGATATAAATAATTTAAATTTAATTTGAATATTTGTTAGGTTAGGTTAGAGTTGCGTCAAGGCGCGAAGCGCCATAATTACGCGGAATAGGAGCTCCGCGTAGCGGAGCTCCGTCGACTTGTTCGTAAACTTCTTTAACCGACTACAAACAAGGAGGAAATTCTATGTTATGTAAAGAAGTATACGAACAAGTCGACGGAGCTCCGCTACGCGGAGCTCCTACTCCGCGTAGTTATGGCGCTTCGCGCCTTGACGCAATGCTAACCTAACCTAACCTATAAATAAAGACGAAATTGACCTAATTTAGCAGATTAGTTTGCATGACCTTGATTTAAACTTATAATAATGGATAAATTAGTTATACCTAGAGGCTCTAAGCATGGATTTGTATGTCGAACTTGGAAATGTCTACTTTTGGTACATCATCCATGAGGTATTTCATCCATTAGGTATTATACACTTAGGCGAAATTACCGTTAGGTATTTAAAAATTAGGTAATTCAACCTTAGGTATTTTGTCATTAGGGAAATCAATTTTAGGTAAATCATCCATTAGGTATTTTGTCCATTAAGTATTATTCACTTAGGCGAAATGACCGTTAGGTATTTTAAAAATTAGGTATTTCGACCTTAGGTATTTTGAAATTAGGCATACTTATTAATTTTAGGCGTTCTGATACGTAACCATTATATTTGTCACACACAACATGTCTCAAATTGAAACCAGTCCCCATTCTGACAATGACAGGTGAGGTGACATTTCAGTGTTAATGCCGCAGCTGATATGAATCCAAGTGGTATGAAAGCTTGTTAATTTTGCACTGTATAGCAAACGTGAACTATCATCGTCAATATAGTAGAATAGGGGGCAGCAGGAGTATCAAATCCCTCTGAGTGATTAGACAACAAATTCAAATATTCACTAATCTTATCTCATTCACCAGGACTCTGAAGAGCTACCTAATCTGGCAACTGTCCCGGGGGCTCTCGACGTATCTGTCCAAGTCCTTCCGGGATGCCACCAAGATCTTGCGGAAGGCTCTCTACGGCTCCGAGGGTACGGAAGAATCCTGGAGATACTGCGTCACTGATACTAACAATGCCATTGGTAAGGAAAGATATTACTTTTGATTTCCTTGTGCAATCTGCTCCGTCTCGTCCGAAGCGCTGTTGAGTCTCCAGAACCCACTTACCAGCTCAATGCAATAAGAAAACAGATGATTGCTGTACAAGAAAAATAAAGTCGGCTACAAAAACTTATTTTGATATTTACGAGTAGTTATTTTCCTAGTGGTCCTACCCGCGGAATGGCGTAACACTGCACAAATTCCAAGATTTGTCACATAGGTATTCTTCATTGTTTAAATATGTGCTCTTTATTTTCCGTTCCAGGTTTTGCAGTAGGCGCCATGTTTGTCCGTGAAGTGTTCCACGGGGAAGCGAAGACCCAAGGGGAGCTCATGATAGACAATATTAGGAACGCTTTTAAGAATAACTTGAAGAATCTGGACTGGATGGACCCTGAGACGCGGAAGGCGGCTGAGGTCAAGGCCGACGCGATCACGGACATGATTGGTATGTATCTCAGTTCTCAGTCAACTATTCATCCAAACTAGAAATAATAAAATGCGAACCATAGTTTCCATATTGTTATATCATATGATATAATTATGTTCCTATTCAACTATGATTTATTTAATACTAGCTGTACCCTGCGCGCGTTGCTACATCGTATCAACTCAGAAACCTTCGTAGACTCATGCACAACATTTTGCTGAAGATCATCACATGATTAAATGCATAGTTTACGATTCTATAAAGGACATACAGACAAACATTATTTTTTATGTATGTAGATGTATACGAATATGTAGCTAGACCAGCGACATCTTGTGACAAGTAGAAGACAACCATCCACGACAGCGCCTCTAGCGTCATTTAGCGGTACTAAACATGACACTGCGCAAACATTGAAGGTTCCCTGGTCTGTTAGTATAAACACAATATTCGACTGAAGATTGACGAAAGAGATATACAGATCGAAAGTGAGTGGACGGGTTGGAAGGGGCCGCCCTAGGCGTAATTTTTCGAGTCAAATCGGAGAAATACTGGAAAAGGGCCGAATTTTAAGTACCCGAAACCAACACGTGCGTACATGACTCAATGTATGAATGTGGAAGAAGCGAAATAAATTTGTCAAGATCGTAGCAAATGGAAAGGAGTGGTCTCTGCCTACCACTCTGGGAAACAGGCGTGATTTAATATATGTATGTATGTAATCAAATGGTAGTGCAATTTATAAAAATATGTATTTTTCTAGGTTTTCCTGACTATATTCTGAATAAAGAAGAACTAGACAAGCAATACGAAGAATTGGAGGTGAAGCCTAACGAATATTTCCAAAACAACATCAATTTTAACGTGTTCAGCTTGAAGCTTGATTTGAAGAAATTGGATCAGCCCGTGAATAAGACTAAATGGGGTAAGAATAATTTGAATCGTAAGAAAAATGCATTTACGGATTTCACCTGTAGTCTCCTGGAATAAAGTTTGAATGCAACATCGAAAGTGGTATCGGTATTGCATTCAAACTAATCCCTGGATTATATACATATGATGGACTGGAAAACAACACAACTTGATAAGCACCCACTAAATCGCTTTGCAGCATTTAACAGTCACGTTTGACATATGGTAAAAACTGGGACAGTATACAAATCTAAACTTTTACGAGTATTGAGATTGTATAAATATAACTATAGGCCTCAATGTCCTCTTACCATTAGGTGATCTAAAAAAACTGTACCTAATTAAATATTCAATTAATAACCTTCTTTATCTTCTTCTTTTATTAACCTATAACCCACTGCTGCGTGATGGTCTCCTTCAAAACGCACCATTTCCCTCTGTCCTGAGCCACTGTCAATCACTTCCTCCCTGCCTTGGTAATGTCAGTAGTTGGTAAATACTAAAAAAACTATTATTTTCAGGCATGACACCATCAACCGTGAACGCCTACTACACCCCAACCAAGAACCAGATAGTGTTCCCCGCGGGCATCCTGCAGCTGCCGTTCTACGACGGAGACAACCCCAAGAGCGTGAACTACGGCGCCATGGGGGTGGTGATGGGGCACGAGCTGACGCACGCCTTCGACGACCAGGGGAGGGAGTACGACAGGTACTTGAATCATTAACCATCAAAACAGGGACCTTCTGCAGGGTCCCTTCAGATAGCTACCACCATCTTGTCCGCTAAGCGTTCCATTTTAACACATTTCTTTACATTTCTTTTCATTTTAGGCCTCAGGTCCTCAGGATCCTGAGGGTTGATAACGTAATTACACTATTCAGAGATGTGATAAAAAGGTGACCTGTCTCGTGTGCCTCCTCAAAGCCATTAATCACATATGATTAGGTACCTAACTAAAGCCTAAAGCCTAAATACTTTAACGTAATTATAACAACCGTACTTGCTAATAGAAAGTCATAATACAATTTGCCTTTCTTTATATTATATAGAGTAAGGAATGAAAAAGTCAGAGAGAAATGTGGAATAAAAGAAGATGTATTGACTAAGATTGAAAAGGGCATGCTTCGATGGTTCGGTCATTTGGAAAGGATGGATGAAAGAAGATTGACGAAAGAGATATACAGATCGATAGTGAGTGGACGGGTCGGAAGGGGCCGCCCTAGGCGTACTTTTTCGAGTCAAATCGGTGAAATACTGGAAAAGGGCCGAATTTTAAGTACCCGAAACCGACGTGCGTGCATGACTCGATCATCGATGTATGAATGTGGAAGAAGCGAAAGAAATTTGTCAAGATCGTAGTAAGTGGAAAGAAGTGGTCTCTGCCTACCCCTCTGGGAAACAGGCGTGATTTAATGTATGTATGTATGTATTATATTATGTTATCTAAGAGAGGGTCTGATGACGGAGTCTCCAGAGTCCACAGCAAATCTACTGTACAAGACAAAAGCTTGTCCAAAGAAACACAAAATTATCAGCTCTAAGTCTAAAAAAGCTACTTGGCCTATATCACATCTATATTGTCTTCATTGTATCTTGCTCAGGTTCGGGAACCTCAACCAGTGGTGGAACAACGCGACCATCAACCGGTTCAAGAAACGTGCGGAGTGCATTCAGAAGCAATACTCCGACTACGCCATGGAGGACCAGCATTTGAATGGCAAGCAGACCTTAGGTGAGAAACTGGCCTTTTTCTACGCGAGCTAACGTAAACTTGTTTATTATTTCAACTAATTACAGTCTATTTTATTTTTATTAAGTGCTTTCATATTACCTATGTAGAACTAAATATCACGATTTTCGCACATACTAATACTTTATTTAATTATATTATGATTGATGTTTAAGTAGAGATAGAGTTTTGTTTCCAACTACGAGAACCTATATCTACGAGTATATCACAGTGTTAGCGCTATAATAGCGCTTATTTACTCGATAGGGCCTCTATTCCACATTGCTTTAAGCTATCTTGCTCCTCATCTAAGTCGTAATCATAACGTAGACGTTTAAGCAGCTCTTACTCATTCGACAACAATATTAATCGTCGCTTCCCGCTGTCTGTTTGTCTGTCTGTATGTATGCTTAGATCTTTAAAATTAAGCAATGGATTTTGATGCGGTTTTTTTAAATAGAAAGAGTGATTCTAGAGGAAGGTTTTTATGTATACAAAGTCTGTTTTATGTACGGGTGTTACAGAAAACTCACATAAACCGAAGCGAAGCGAGGGCGGGTCGCTAGTATGTTATAAAAGAGCTCAATTGGTTTCAAAAACGACATAGCTTAGTTAGAACAAAGTGGGCAGATGGAACGGTATTTAATTTACCTATAACCCAATTTTAATTCGACTCTGTACTGATCGAAAAGCGAAGTGTTGGTAGGCCTGCCACATTATGGGCCAATGATTTGGCCAAAACCGATGGATAGAAGTAGCACAAAACTGACCTGAACTAAACTGAGATTTTAGAAGATCTATGTCCAGCAGTGGACATCTTTTGTCTAAAATGATAATGAATGATGTAAATATGGCTTGGTTCTAGGTGAAAACATAGCCGACAACGGCGGCCTGAAGGCGTCGTTCCACGCGTACCTGGACCACAGCCGCACGGAGGCGCGCGTCAACCTGACGCTGCCGGGGCTCAACTACAACCACCGGCAACTGTTCTTCATCTCTTTTGCACAAGTATGTAGATACGTTAGGCCCCTATGTCTTCAAATGCTACTCGGCAACAGATGGCGCTTTCGTTTATTCTATTATCCGTAAGAGGTCTCTGTTCAAGTCGAAGCAAAGTGCTAGAGTTTTTGTTTTCGGTAGATTGTACAATCATAGGTACCATTTTGTTTTTATGAACGTCATAATAACTGTGCTATGCCGCAGGTAAAACCTAGTAAATTATATTTATCTATACAGTAAAAACTAAATGGTGTTCGTCGGGAAGCGCATCACTTTAGAAGGGGAGGACAGATTTGGATTCTTTTTTTAAATATTCATAGCTGACCGTATAATGTTTTAGAGATATTTATTTGGGAAAGTTTCCCGGAAAATAAAGGACAAAACAAAGTCTGTCGAGTCAGCTAGTTTTTAACATGGTGGTCAGTGTAGCCCAAAAATGGTTACCTTTGGATTTTGGACAAGTTGGATTTGAAAACGGAATCCCTTACCCTCTTTTTCTTACTTATTATTAAAAAATATATATACATATAGACTACATTCAATAGCACTACTTAGCCCGTTAATAAAGAGTTGTTTTTTTTCAAGGTTTGGTGTTCAGCAATGACCAAAGAGGCCACTAAGATGCAAATAGAAAAAGACGACCACACCGTCGCGAAGTACAGGGTAATGGGGCCGATTTCCAACCTGAAGGAGTTCTCGGAGGAGTTCCACTGCCCCATTGGTTCCAAAATGAACCCGAAACACAAATGTGAAGTATGGTAAAGAGGATATGCATACAACAGCTTCAGCGATGCAGCGTTCTTAAATTTATTATGCCTGAAATGTGTTTGCGTGTTAAAGTTTCGCTTTACGAAATGATAGCTTCATCTGTTCGAAGGCAGGCAGGCACGAGGGTTATATATTCAAAATGTATAAGCCACTCGACGAAACGAGAGTCAGTAGTACGGTAATTATAACTCCAAAAATGTTCTGTCATCTGTCACTGTCAATATTTTGACACTGACAGATGGTATGATCACGATCAAAAGTGTTACGCTTAAAGTCACAAGCTTAATTTGTATCGAAATGCCAGGCATTCATGTGTGAGCCTAGCCATGGGAGTTCTGTTGATTGAGCATTTTATATATTTAAGTGTATAGTAGTAGTAAAAACGGATTCACGGGTAACTGATAAAAATCGGCAAGATGGATAAACACGGCAAAATAGATAGAAATATATTTAGTGCTTTTGCAAAATTTACCAGTAAATAAGTTTAAAAAGAACCATCATCGTGCAATAAAATTAAGGTGAGACTTTTGCAATAACTCGCTGTAATACTTTTGCAACAATATATTTAACAATGTCTTATTTCTCCTTATACGTGTAGGTGGAGTACGTAGTAAGTCATGTGTACAGATATGGTCAACACATTTTGTCGGATATGTTCGTGTATCTCTCTTTCTCAATCAGCTTAAGTACCAATCGATAAGTTAATTGAGAAAGCAATACAAGTACAAACTTATCCGGTAAAACACAATATCGTATGATTATACATTACATCTGGCTAGCCCACTCTGGGAACGAGGGCGTGACGGTATGTATGTATGTATGTATACATTACATCCACGAACCTAACCTACTTTAAATATGGTGACTGTGGTCAGTACTGTGCCGACATGATCGTCTGTGGCACAAAAAAGAGGAATTGTTTAACATTAATTTAGTGTCCCGAAGAATATAATTGTGAAACTTCGTACTAAGCCATTTTGACTGTATGTAACTGAGACGCTCCAACACTATTCTTTGTTACAATTGTTACAATTGTTACAAATTAATAAAGAAATGGCTGATAGATATGCAATTATGCATAGGTACATAAAAACACCACGATGTATTTTTTACTAAATCAGTTTCCTTTTCATTATTAATTAATTTGACATTTGAAGTAGGTATACAAAATAATAGTAAGGGTTTCCTTTTATATACATTATGAATTTATTATTTGCTATATGTATATTAATAAGGTATGTGTGCAATGTTTTGACGTACTTAATTAAGATGAATGTAACCGTACGTAGTGCCATTATAGTTTGTGACGTAACGTTGTATAGATGTTTATAATTGTATTATTATATGTACTTTTAAGTGTTTAAACAAATGCTGGACATTTTATAACATTTTCGTGCGATGCTGTACTATAAATGAACATCAGTCGAGTTAAGAGCTAGATTTTTTATTTTGAGTTAATTCAATGAGGACCACTTGCACATAAAATGTAACACTGGTTTAAGACACTAACTCGAGTTAAACTGACAGTTTTCGTATGAATCTGACGTTTACTAACTCGAGTCTAGGGTCTTAACTCAGTGTTAAATTTTCTGTGCAAGTGGCCATGATAGGTTTACGGTATTGGACAAATATCTTAATATCATCAGTATTGCGATCGTCAATTTACAATAGAAACGAATTTGTTAATGCAAAAAGACCTTATTTACTCCTTAACTGGGTTTTTAAGAATTGTATGAAAGGAATTCATTATTACTTTTAAATGGATATAAGTACTTTGTTCTAAAAAAAACTTGTCAACACTTTTTCCATAACATTTTCGAAAAAATACCTATTTGTTACTGTTTGTATTTGTGTTCTATTTTTTTGGTATAAATATATTACCGCACTTGAGTGCACAGTGACCATTCTAAAAACAGTAAGCCTGATCTTACAATACAACTTAAAACGAATAAGTACATAAATAGGAATAGTATTCCGTAATGGTGACAATAAACTTTGTCTCTCGATGTCCCCGAATCCTTGAATGTAAAAAGTAATTTTTCATGTCTGTAGGCCATAAATTAATATAAGATTTTGAATGTCGTTACTCCTTTACTTTAAATGTTATATTTAGTTTGTTTTACAAAAAAAACATATTTTTAGGAGGGGCTTAAATTTAAAAAATCTTGTCCTTATTTATTATTATATGCGTTTATTATATTTAGTACTAATAAGCAACTGGTTTTTTATCCAGGGTCTAATCAAATTGCAATTGTTCTATCTCTCTCTCTTTTAAGGGTCGGAGTATGAGAGCAAGCGAGGGAGATAGCGGTTACTGCATGTGGTAACTTTTAATTGTGTGGACCCCCAGTTTTTAGAATAATTGCGTTTAAAACTCCATTATTTTAAGAAGGTTTAAAACTATTTAGCAAAATTAGGGCTCAAATACCTATATGTTACGAGCTTTCGGTGTCTATTATATTTTTTGAAGTTTTTAATCATTTGTTATTTTTAAAGTTTATCATAGATACATAAAATACATAATCATGATCGATGCATTTCCATATCATACATTTTAATAGACGATCTATAGCTGAGACCAAATAGAAATTTATTTAGGCAAATGAAATAATCAGTCTTTTAATAAATATGATATAATTAGATTAAAAACCAGTATTTAAAATATGCTTGATGAATTGCAAACGCCCAGGCTCTATTTTACACGGTAAAACCACATTGTCTTTGACCTGTTATGGTATTGTTTTTAAGTCATTACCATAAAGTAAAAAGGAACTATATACAATACGAAAACACGTCAGAAACCATAAACACCTTATTCATAATCGCACAATAGCTAGTGTGCTTGAAATATGCTCTGTCCTAATCTGTCATTATGACATTTGAATTTGGCAGAAAGTGACCAGAATACTTTTACTAAAATAGGTTTACTTCTAGTGCGCTTATGAATAAGGGGGAAGGTTTTACCGTGTATCTCAGTCTAGTATAGATTGGCAAAAAAGATTTTGACGTGACAATTACAATATTCTGAAGTGGGAACAACCACATTAACCCCCTTACTAATAAACGTTGAGTAACGGTGGTATAGCTATACAATGTTTTGTCCTTATCTGACATTGTGACATTTGAATTTGACAGATAAGGACAAAACATTGTATAGCTATACCACCGGTACTCAACGTTTATTAGTAAGGGGGTAAGTAGGTAGGTATTATTCTCTTACAACCGAGTCTCTAGTGTCTCTACCTCGATAGCTGAGAATACACGCCCTTAAATGATGTGTCTACGCTGTGACGGGTCAACTTTAACCTGCCGGTTAATAAGTGGTCCGTCGAGGTCAAGAGCGAGTTGTTTAAGAGAAATACCTACCAAATATTGGTAAACAATTGGATCATGTTGCCAATTTTATTCAGAACAGCGCCCTCTATTGTCCTAAATCTTTTTTACCAACATATACCTGCATGTCTACATCTTTTGTCATAAAATAAAATTAGTAAATACTGTAAAGCGAACCATATGTCTGGTAACACAAAGAATAGTATAGAATTGACGTAAGTGGTCGCACGTTTAGTCGGTATAGCCTGTCATTACCATTTTTAAGGATGTATGCAGTCGTTTATTTTTATATACCGCCTCTAAGACAAATGGCAGTATTTCTGACAAAACTTCGGTAGCAAACTCAACCTAATTACTAAAATTAGAGTATTGAATCTGCTTTGGCTGTTGAATTTGAGATACCACCTACTGGTTTATGAGGGCAGTCTGCCCTCCTCAGCTAATAATCTGTATCTCAGATTCAATTGCCAAAGTAAACACAATCCTGACCTCTTAGTAATGAGGTTGTGATTGCTACAGGAGTTTCGTTTGAGATGCTGCTATTTGGTTAGCAGGGCGGTAATCGTCTTTTGTTTTTAGCTTGACCATGTAGCTGGCCACGACTATGGGAATACGGAACCAACAAATGCCGTAAATAACAAAAAAGGAGACTAACTGCATCGTAATAGTTATATATATATAATGCTTCGACAACTACATTGCAGTTTATGCCTTCTTTGGAATAACGGCAGACAATTAATCATGACATGACACCGTGTGGCGTGCTCATAGTCCTTGTTATTTTTTGTTAAGTGATGGAAAGACTTAGTGCAGGGTCTGCTGATCGCTACCACCATAGTACCGTCAGCAGCGCATTTGGAGTCTTAAGATTGTCATAGTAAGATTGCAAATGCCTATGGGCTTCAGCATTCACTTACCATCAGAACTGTTTGCTCGTTTGCCTACTTCATGCAACAAAAAAAAGATCCTAAAGTCGTGGCCACACCGTGACGCTTTCAGCATCTTATTCAACTTCGATTAAGCCCATCTCGCTTCGATATCGTAACCACATTGTTAAAATTTTACATGACCCCTGCTAAGCCAATAAGCCGTATGTCAAATTCAATTACCAAAGCAGTTTGAATTCTAGTGACTTAGTAATAAGGTCGATACTGCTACAGGAGTTTTATGTGAGATACTGCCTATTGACTTAGATGTTCCTCTATGTACTCTTAGATCTTTCAAACTATGCAACGGATTTTAAGGCAGTTTTCATCATCATCATATAATTTTTCACCGAAGGTTATTAAGCCGAAGCGAAGCGGTCGCTAGTTACGATATATTAGCAAGAGGGCTAATACAATGTCCGATAGACGCCCTGTAGTTATTAACTAAAAGTTGACAATTATTTATAATATCACTAGGAAGCGCCACTGATGTGGCTCTCACAAAATAAGGAAAATTACTTGAGTTTGTATTTTGGTTTTGAGAATGCAAATAAATGTATTTGTGCCTAAGACCCCACTTACACCAAAAGCCCTTGCCAACATGCATTACGCTAAATAGCGTTTCTATTCGTTTCGTTTTTAAACCAATCGCGTCACTGGTAGATGACGTGGTACGACAAGTCACGTGATCTAGTTGGCTAGTTAGCGTATCGCATCTTGGTAAGGGCTTTAGGTGGCAGTGTGCCTTCACCTTGCCATTAAAAAAAAATGACTCAACCAATAATAATGAAAATTAAACGCTATTGAAGTAAAATTACATACAGCTCCTTCCTCTCGTTTCGACAGAGCTTTCCGAAAACCAATCAATTCTGGATTCGCAAAAAATTTATCCTTTCGCAGCTTTCAGCGCTAGTCTATCTCTTATTATAACTAGAGAGTAAAAGGGAGAGGGTTTCTGAAGGTTCCCATTTAAGTGTTAGTGTAGACGGAAAAACATCCATATAGATAGACCGCATTCATTTTTACCATTTGGATAAGGAACCCTAAAAATTATAGACCTTTAGCTTTAGATCGATATCAGTGGCGCTTTTTAGTGGACATTATGATCCATTATGCCCTCATAAGCCAATAGGCCGTATCTCAAATTCAATAGTCAAAGCAGATTCAATTCTCTCCCCTTAGTAATAAGGTTGCACTTTCTACATGAGATACTGCCATTTGTCTTAGCGGGGCACCATTACGTACGAAACGTACTAGAATTAATGTATGGAATAATCTAGTTATTAGGTAACAAAGAACAAAGTTATCATCACAGCCATTAGGTACATAATCGTTTTTTATTTCGTTTTGATGGCAGTCGTGAATATAAACTTGTATTTACACATCCTTGTTTTATTTAAGTATACCTACCCTGGAATGTAAGTGTTTAACGACGCTTTTATCCAGCAACAAAATATAACATTTTGATGCAAGTGCGGAATGTCATTCATTATACACGAGTCCCGATAACCAAGGGACGAATCGGCACGAGTAAAACTGACAGTTAGAAACAACGTTTTTAAAAATAAAACGGTAATTAAAGACAATTTTACTTAAGTAATTCTTAGTTTGATAAAAAATCACAATGCAATCTGAAAAATTAAGTGCAAAAAATTGGAAAATTAAATTGGAAAACTGACTGGATATGCGGCTATGCAGCTACAAGAACTAAAAAGGATAGCAAAGACGTTAGTCAAGTTCTTGTTTCGTCATGTTCTTATTTACGTCTTTTACCTGCGATTATATTGTCTTAAATTGTGTGAGGAGTACGCCAACAGCCATGGTTTAATGTACAACACCAAGAAGAGCGAGCTCATGGTTTTCAAGTCGGGGACCAGGTGTCTGACAGCTATACCGCAAGTCGTGCTGAACGGAGTACAGTTAAACCGCGTGACCCGTTTCAAGTACTTGGGACACCTGATCACCGATGACCTGAGAGACGACGCCGACCTCGAGAGGGAGCGACGGGCGCTGGCGGTGAGAGCAAACATGTTGGCCCGCAGGTTTGCGCGGTGTTCCAGGGAGGTGAGAGTTACTCTTTTCAGAGCCTTCTGCACCTCCCTGTATACATGCTCCCTTTGGGTCAACTATACTCGAAGATCGTTTAGCGCCCTACGTACCTAGTATAATGACGCGTTCAGGGTGCTGGTGCGGCTGCCGCGTCGCTGCAGTGCGTCAGGCATGTTCGCGGAGGCGCGCATCGATTGCTTCTACACCACTCTGCGCAAGCGGTGCGCGTCCCTGTTGAGCAGAGTGCGCGGTAGCGGCAACAGCATCCTGGACATGATAGCGAGTAGGTTTGATTGCCCCTACATGGTTCACTGTATGCAGCTCCATGTAGGAAGCAATCGGACTTACTGGTAATTATGTTTTAGTTTTTAGTTGTGAAAGTCTTTGTGTAATTTTAATTTTATTTTATTTATGTTTCTATTTTTAACTTTAATTTTAATTTTAATTTTTAATGTTTGTGCAATAGTTATGGAAAATGAATTTTCTGAAATAAATAATTTTGAATTTGAATTTGAATTTAAACAACACATTTTTCAATTTGTTGAGAAATTAAAGGGAAAACTAATGTTGTACCGCGCGTTTGCAAGCAAGTAAGGCTGGGGTAAGTGGTTTGTATTGGAATCCCTTATCGTCGTTTGTGCTAATGCGTCGTTTATCCGAATTTCCAGTTATCCTCAAGCCATTTCCGCCTGTTTAAAAACTATTTAGTGTCCCCCTAGTGAGCCCGTTGTTTTAGAAAACTAGATAATTCGGACAAATGATGCGTTAGTACAAACGTTATTAGGGATTCCGAGATGGGTACATACCTACCGCATCGGTCAAGCTACTTCGTCGCCGAAACCAGGCACTAAATCGTCAACGGATCGAAGAGCGAGTTGTAAATCCCTCCGGCGGCGTTTAAAGTGAAAAGTCTTGAATTGTCAAGTGCTTAAATTAGGTCCAGAAAGGACAACGTCAAAATCTTGAAACGTCCTTGTCGCGTAATGTCAAGCTCTTACAACGTCAAGATCTTACAACGTCAAGGTCGTACAACGTGAAAGTCTTACAACGTCAAGGTCTTACAATTACAACGTCGAGCTCACTGCTCTAACATTCTACTAGGCAGCCTGCCAGTTCAAGATTTTGACTTTAAAATATGATGGTGTTTAGTGTTTAACTACCTGGTCATTCTGAGACTTTGATGTATTATTAGTATGACATTCTAAGATGTTGACGTGACTAACTGGTCATTCTGATACTTTGACATCTACTCTGACAATCTGCGATCTAGGCAGCTTGACATTTCTAGACTTTGACTTTAAACGCAGGAGGGGTAAGGATCACCAACCTGACCAAAAGGGACTGCAGCAATCGCGTTACACGATAACAAAATTGATTTCTAACGATTAAACTCAGTAAACATTGTCACACGGCAATAAAATTAACATACTAGTAACAGTAAATAAATCGCTGACATTCTGTGACAAACAATATATTCCTCGTGGGCTCATTGCACAAATAACTCTTTGTTAGGTAGAAAAATACCATAGAAACGTGATAAAGAGCTGCAACGCATGACCTACATCCTTAATTCATTTATTTCAGGATAACATTAATTACCTACATTAATTATCTTCCACGTTCTTTGAAAATTATAAGAACGCGACAGCAAAGCAAAAAAAAACAAGCATCGTTTTCTCTCCTCCAAAGCCAAAAGGCTGTATCTAAAATTAAATAGCTGAACCCGGTTTGATTATCTTTGCGCGCTGAGTTGGCAAATACTACAGAGGATAAATTATAATATAAATGATATTTTATTGGTAACACAATGTTACAAGTCAAATTTTGCAGATTGGGTTACACGACTTACACGTAGGTGTATCGATAGAAGTTGTTCATAACATGAGATGATTCGAAGGAGATGCCAGGATAGCAGTGACCTACTACGCAGGCAGCCGGTGTCAACACGGCACGATACGTACACACATCTATCTACACTGGCCCGCAGAAATAAGTATCACACTTTCAATGAAAATTTCATTACAAATTTGATACCTAGTTAGTTTTGCGGGCCAGTGTATATAATATCAAAGGCAAACCTGACTCACTGACTTATATATCAATGCACAGCCGAAACTACTATACCTAGAAACTTGAAATTTGGTACAGGGGTTCCTTTCATGATGTAAATGAGCACTAAGAAAATATTTTACGACAGTCGACCCCCAACGGGAAGAAATAGTGGGGGTAGTGGGAAATTCATTCTGCGCGTACGAAGTCGAGGGCGTCCTCTAATGTGGGTATAAATTCGCTTCGTATCAAAATTTATGTACTTAGATACAGTGTGTAGAGCGTGCGCAGGAATTTATTTTTCAACACTAATGTCAAAAAATCAGAAATCAGAAAATATTTATTTGCATAGACACAGTATAGTGTTGTTACAGTACCTACATTATGTTCCATGAATCAAGCTTGCACGCAAGCGTGCAAATATTAAACTTATAGTAGTCAATTAAAATGTCAAAAGAATAATAATAAAAAAATAAAAAACAAATATAAACAAAAGAAAACAAATATAAAAAACAAATTTAATGTAAAAAACAACGAGGTGGTCCGTGGCAATGTAAATCATAAGCCCCGCTGGAGACTCGTCACATTGTGTAAGTAGTTAACGAATAAATAACTTACTATGAAAAAGTAACTGTACGTTTATTTGTTCATACATCAACTAAAGTGTTTTTTGTCTGAAATAATGAGCAACGTGAGCATAAAACTTAATTTACAACACCATTCCTTTTGCTCGCGTCTTTGTCTGAGATTCTAAACCAACTCGGAAATAGTCAAGTTTAAGTTATGGAATGGCCAGGACTGACAGGCAAAATTCGCATATCCAGCCATAGGCAGGTAATAAATACACTTAAGAGGATCGCGAAGCACCGTTAAAATCGCGTAGGTACCTAGCTGTCAAAAAGATCCATACAAATTTAGCTCCAGGCGATAACGTTCCTCATCACCTTTTTTTTTTTTTGATCCGGGGAAATGCCTATGCATACCCGCCCTGACGGGGGCCAGGGCGAGTTATGTCCAACTTGCACGGACTAAAACCCCCGGGTCGTTACCCCAATCGCTTTAGGAGGGGGCTACGGGATCGCTATAGCGCCAAAACGTAGCCCCCCAATAGCGGATGCCCTTTGGGCTCGCCTTCCGGCGAGGGCTTTTACAAGGCTCCTCGCCTACTCCGCTGAGAGCACCCTGGAACTCAGCAGGGACCTTCCAGCACGTTCTTCCTCATCCCCTAGATCAAGTCCGATTTCAATAATTTTGTGTATGTAGTAGTTATCATAAACAAATAGGTTTGTACGTTTCTCTTGTTTGTTTTTTTTTTCATTCTAAGATTTATACATTCATACATACATTAAATCACGCCTGTTTTCCAGAGGGGTAGGCAGAGACCACTTCTTTCCACTTGCTACGATCTTGACAAATTTCTTTCGCTTCTTCCACATTCATACATCGAGTCATGCACGCACGTCGGTTTCGGGTACTTAAGATTCGGCCCTTTTCCAGTTTTTCTTGGAAATTAAAACGTACAGACATAGTTTTTCATGATATCTACAACATATTCAAAAACCGTACCAATCAGACTAGGTTTAAGGGTAGAGAAATGTTATCGCATTTGGTATGGAAAGTTTTAGCTTCACAATAAAAAACTGATACAACATTGCACGCACACATCTCACACTCACTCACACACCCGTGTGAGCCTGAACGTATAAGCTAATAGGCAGTATCTCAGAACAAACCCCGGTAGCAATATGAACCTCAAACAAAATAGAATTAAAACTGCTTTGGCTATTGAATTTAAAATACTGCTTTTTGTCTTAGGAGGGCAGATCTGGCTGCAGAGTATTGTACTTGAACATACCTACTTTACACATACGAGTAGTAGCCACATATTCGGAAATATTACAATTTTGTAAGAACATTTTTTTTTAATTCTTACTAAATGAAACACTAGTATCTAACAGAAATTAACTCTACATAATTTTAAAATGTGGTTTATTCGTTAACGATTAGTGTAACTAACAATATAATTGCTCCAGAACTTTTTGATCGGTTGTCAAAACTGATTTAAGTCGTATTTGCAGGTATTTGTATATATTTGTATATAGGTATTCTCATTAGAGGACCAAGGCAAGTTGCATTCTTCAATAGCTAACGACTTGCAAAAAATGTCCATATGCATGGCAATGACATGAGCGCTAGCTTAATTCAAGTTGATCCTAGATTTTTTTATTGACGGGCTTTAATATTCGCAGAACGCATTTTGTCTAGGCTCGTAGGGTGTACATGCTCACACCGTTATTTTTTTCTTATGTAAAAATGACAAACGAACAATACACACGTTGTAACTTATATCATATCATAAGATCGAGTTAAGTATAAAAGAGGTGTGAGTTAAGTTATAATAAAGTAACAGCGATTCTGGACCCGGTCATCAGTACGAGATATCGTCTGAACTTAAACCTTAAATAAACAATAGTAATGAGAATCGTAAGTAGCTTGACCGTTAATAATATTCTCTGTAAGACCATCGCGGACTGTTCAGTCTACAGAATACTGTTACAATGGCGTAATATCACCTGTGACCTTAATCTATAATTTTTAGCGACCGTGTTCTGTACGTTTGCTACAGTCCTATGCTTTTAAATCGTCTGTAATATGATCTGTGTTTTTCTATTACGCTCTAACTATATTTTAACCAACTGCATGAACAGGAGTAGGTTTTCTTGCGTATATGTACAGTCAAGAACCTTCGGTCCAAAGTCAATCTGACATTCTTCAACGATTTATTGGTAAGGTTGAGTTGCCTAAAAGTTACAAATGATTTGGCATCTCTAATGACATTGACGACCTCAAGCCTATTATTTTTTAATGTATGACACGACTGGATGAAACAGGCACAAGATCGCCAAGAATGGAAGAAGAGGGAAGAGCCCTTCACCAAAAATTTGATCATTAAAAGACCACCATGATGATGATCATATTGTAATCTTCCGCAGACTTAACTGTTTGACGGATTTTGAAATGAAGGCTATTTTTCCATTGCTCTATATCCCACCCAGTAGTCTTATAGTTGATTTTATTTCAGGAATCGTCGTCCATACGGCGCCTGCGCTCGAGTTGGTTGCTCATAGTGGTCGTGATTATGGCGCTAGCAGCGCTTCCAGCAAGTCCTAAGCAGCTGGATAAGCCCTGCCCATCCGTGCCTGGCTGTCAGTGCAATCCGGAAGGTACGACTATTACAGACATGGATATGAATACACAGACAGTGCAATAACATGGCCCTTACATAACAATAATCGACTAGGAGCACATAGAGCCTAGAGTTCACAAACTTGATTTGCGCTGTTAACCATAATATATTTCCGGATTATAATTAGACAAGAATTCATGGCAGGAGGCTGTAGGATTAAGCTTTCGAAATGACCTACAACAAGACTTTAATTATGAGCTTTGGTAGTAGGTAACGAAAATACAAATTTCAGCAGATAAGTTTGCAACCTTTTACTTATACGCTGGTAATCATCTTAGCCTAATTGTGCAAAATATGGTTACAGAATTATCAACAAGTTTTTAAAGTTGTACATAATTCTGTATCTCTGCCTACCCTTCTCTGGGACCAAGGCGTGAGTTTGTGTATGTATGTAAGTTTTAAGCAGGTTTACGACCATTCAAGATTGTACTCGGTAAGCTAGAGCCGAGGCTGATTTCCACAAGAAATGTTTACTTAATTGAAGATAAAGAAACTGAAATTGACTACCTACTTACAAAGCAAATTGGTTTTCTTTCTAGAGTCAGTGTGCCTGTCCAAGTCCTGTGTTAACACAGCCAGTGAAATCATCAGCTCGATGGATGAGACTCAGGATCCTTGCGAAGACTTCTATCAGTTTGCTTGCGGAAATTGGGCAAAGAATAATCCTGTTCCAGAGGGAATGTCTGAAATCGAAGTGTTAAAAAAATTGAGGATTCAGAACAAACAGGTTATACGGACTATTTTAGGTATGCAACATGATCTTACATTAAATAATGTCAGGAATAGGTAGGTAACTGCAGTAATAATGCATAATAGTTCTGTTGATTTCTGTTAAATATACTTAAGTTCTGGTTGATAACGAGGCTTTTTGGTGGTTTATTGCCTTTTGGCCAAAAATTTGCTTGGCAGAATGTATCGTTTCCCAACCGTTTAATTTGACAATCCGCTTTTTTCTGTTAATTGTTCAACAATGTTTACAACAAAATTGATAAACACATGTCACGGTGCTTGTATGAGATTGAATATCAGGTGTGATTGTCATCATTTTTTACAAGATTTTATTTAACTTGGAATGTATGTATGTATGTATGTAAGGGGTAAGGAACTTCTAAATAACACATGATAAACCGGTCGTGTTGGGGCTTGTTAAATCAATCTTGACGAACAGTGCACAAAAAAGTATAGTCGGCAACAAAAACTTGTCCGAAAAAATATGATTTTGTCAGAAATTTATTATTTTTTGCTTGCGTACACGCATTTTGTTATTTTAAAAGGCAGGACCCAAGACTGAGCCCGTGGCAACGTTAGTTTTTCACCTACAAAGCAATTTCAAAGTAGCGTCAGGGTCCTTGACTTGAAATCACTATAATAGTATAAAACAAAGTCGCTTCCCACTGTCTGTTTGTCCATATGTATGCTTAAATCTATAAAACTACTTGTAGATAGAGTGATTCAAGAGTTCTATGTACGGCCGTTTCAAAAAACTTACATAAACCGAAGCGAAGCGAAGGCGGGTCGCTAGTAGTCAAATCAATAAGAATGAAGATGAATTCATTATAATTATTTATTATAGCATTGCTATTTCGTTACTACGAGTATATTAAGAAGAATGCATAATTACTCTTTCAGAAAAATTTAATGTGACTGATGAGAATGGAGCAGAATCCAAGGCGAAGTTATTTTATGATTCGTGTTTAGACAAAAATGGAATTAAGGAAAAACTTGGTGGAAAACCTCTGCTGGACATCATCACAGACGTTGGAGGTTGGCACCTACTTGACAAGACTACAAACAAACATACAGAAGAATTAGAGCTGCAAGTACTGTTGCAAAATATTAGAAAAAAGTGAGTTATGTTTTAACCCTTAAATTGGCAGTGTATCTAATAATGCACATACTATAATGTTCACTTTTTTTATTTTTTGGTTACCTAGGTACTATTTTTTTTATGCTGATTTCAAATCAAATAGGGTTTGAATTCACGACTTTTTTTATTTTTGCCAATTTCAGGGTTAAAAGTATGTATTTCTTACAGTTTCTTGTGTCTGTATATATAAATACATATTTTTCGAGATGTATCGTTTAGCTGAACAGAAAATACTTGTATTTTTTTTAAGATACAATGCCCGTGCACTTATGACTTGGAGTGTGGAACCAGACCGCCGGAATCATTCAGAAAACGTTATAGTTGTAAGTAATTTATTTTTTTGATTTGTGATGTAATAATTACACTATTGGTCTATTGTTCGTCGTTTATTAAGGTCCATTTACCCTAAATTTATGTTACTTTGTTGACTCATAACTTATTAATTATCGTTTAGAAGAGGCACGTAAATAAGTTCTTCGTTTTTTTTCTCTTCTAAGCATTTAGCGTAAAAGGTTTCATAAATGATTGAAATTACAGCTGGAGGCTGACTTGAGCCTACCATGGAATGTCTACGTAAACAAAACATCCAACAAGAAAGCCCTGGACGCATACCTAAACTATACGACAAGAGTATGTGTGCTCCTAGGAGCGAACGAGACGCAAGCTAAAGAGGAAATGAGCAGGGTGTTACAGTTCAAGACTGAATTGACTGAGATATCCAATGCTCTTAAAAACAAGACGAACCAGTCGAGTTTGGACCAAGAATATACAATTAAGCAGTGGCAGAAGAAGGCAAACTTTCTGAACTGGACGCTTTACTTCAATGATGTATTAAGTTTGGTAGACAAAACTGTAAGTGACTATTTAACAGGTATTTAGATACATTGATGCAATGTCTAAAAAAGGTTAGTAGCTGTAAAAGATCAGAATTAAAAAATGTGTTTTGTTTATTTAACATTTTTACCCATTTCTCTCCAGATAACAGAAAATGAAATAATAATCGTCAAGGATACTCGATATTTTCTAAAGCTAAGTGAAGTTCTTGCGAAATACACCGATGGCGAGGAAAACAAAAAGTAAGAACAATTTTTACTGTAATAACTAATAACCAACTTTTGTAATGTGATTCGAACTTATGCTATGTTGTGATTGAAACATTTCAAATCATCGAATGGACATAATTAAGCAAATAAAGTAAAGATAACAAGGGTGCCATTCCATTTGCTGTTACTATTTGTACTTATGATCTATTTAACGACACCATAATTGCTATTTGGCCGGGTACCAAAATGCACATTGTTCAAATTTACCAACACAACATTCTGTCCATTAACCAAACAGTGCCCACGCTATCCACCAATTTTCTGACCATCACTTCAATGAACAACCTCCTGATACGGGTATTGCTCACTACATCTTCTCCATAAGAAAAGTGTACTGAGTATGAATAATTTTAATAGTTAACTGTTTAGGACTTTGAAGAGTTTCCTAATCCTGAAAATGTTCTGGCTCACCAAATACATGTCCAAGCAGTTCCGAGATGCCACCAAAATCATACTCTTCGATTCTGAGGGATATAATGACACCTGGAAATTGTGTATCGAAGACACTGTCGCTGTTTTTGGTAAATATAAAAATCATAATTATTTCGAAACTTTTTAATCGCAGCATCACACATTAATATGAAGAACGAAATCGAAAATCGGGACCACTTCATATGTCTGATCATATGAGCAGTGAACGTCATTCAACTGTTGGGTGGATACCCAACAGTTGAATGACGTTCACTGCTAAATACTAGGCCTCCTCAAAAGAAAAGAAGGCTTGCATAAGTTGATAGAATTTATTCTCTATCATGGCCTCCCTAATTGAAACAGAAATAATTATTTCCATAGTCCCCAATTTTAAAAGATTGAAGTGTCTGATTTTTTCCTTGTTGATTTCAGGTTTTGCGGTAAGCGCCATGTTTGTCCGTGAAGTTTTTAACGTAGAAGACAAGACGGAAAGTGAACTTCTGCTCAAAGACATAAGGAACGCGTTTAAGAACCACCTGAAGGAGCTGGACTGGATGGACGAGGAGACCAGGGAAGCTGCAGAGGCTAAAGCTAATGCGATCGGTGAAATGATTGGTACGTCGTCCAAAAAAATGTTCGAGGGTGGCTTACTGACACTGGATTTCGTGAGAATTAGCTATGTTAAGAGGATTTTTCCAAAAGTTTTTCTTGATTAAGATAAGATTGAGTAGAATTCTCAAATGACAAAAAAAGTAGAAATGCGGAAATATATTCAAGAAACGTTTTTTCAGGTTACCCGGACTATATACTGCATAAAAAGGAATTGGACAACCATTATGAGGAATTCTTAATTAAGCCTGATACACATTTCCAAAACTACCTCAATTTTGAAATTTATAATCTGAAGCGTAATTTAAGGATGCTGGGCCGGCCTGTCGATCGGACTGAGTGGTGTAAGTCCAGGAGAAGGGTAAAATTGGAGAGAGAACATGTTTTATTTTTTGTTCATTTAGAAACTATTAGTGATGCTTTTTTGCTGAAGTTACATTAGACCTATTGTACTCGTAACGAAAAGTTCTTGTGCCTTTAATAAGATGAATAACAAAAAAAAACTGCCGCTAAAAAAATACGTTTTTTTCTTTACCTTAGACTTGTGTTAGATAGTAGGTATGTACCTACTGTAGGTAGTAGGCGCCGGATGCATTTTTAGCTCTAGTATGTTACTTCAACACATGGCCACGTGCATGCTCCCACTCATCCTACTAGAAGCTCAGACTAAGTCTTTGTCCCAGACTCGAAGTTTGGCCATTAGTCATGAAACGATAAAGTAACCATCGACTGAAAGCGCAACTACTCAAGATGAAAACGTGGCAGACTTTAGTGGTCATAGTGGGATAAGTATGATTCCCTTTTTAAAACTCAACAGTGACTGTTGAAACAGAAAAATCTGGAGAAAGTGGGAGGCCTTTGCCTAAGTGTGACAGCTCTTAATAATCTATACCTACTATCTGTACTAATATTATAAAGCTGAAGAGTTTGTTTGTTTGTTTGTTTCCTTGAACGCGCTAATCTCAGGAACTACTGGCCCGATTTGAATATATATAATTTCATGGGTCGCTAGTTAATAATAAACTATTCGTGCACTTAGCGCTTTCACCAACGGAGGTGAACGGGAACTACCGTGCCCGCAATAACGTCATCACGCTGACCGCGGGCATCCTGCAGCCACCGGTCTTCGCCAGGGACCGCCCTGCGAGCGCCAACTACGCAGGCGCCGGGATGATCATGGGACACGAGCTTGTACACAGGTTCACATACCACGGCGAGTATGACAGGTTTGTGGCACATGTTTTGCAAGAGCAGTTAATCAGCAAACTGGAACTCTTACCCACCACAGAACCATGCCACAGTGACGATAAATAAAATCGTAAGAGGTGTCAAACTAAAGGTTCCTGTAACACAGTTCTGTGGTGAGTCAGAGATTAATTATTACCTACCATTGTACAAACTAACGGATTACAATGGTCTCGCATCAGCAGAGGTATAGCAGAGGCGTCAGTGATCAGTGATCAGTAATTTATTGTACTATCATAATGGTATGGTACATACGTCTTGGTTAATTAATAGCTATACTATTTCAACAGTTCATTATGAACCCTGATGGGCACTGCAGTTCAGTGATGTGAAGGAAGTGGATATTACTATCGGCTCTGCATACGAGTATCATTTACTAGTCAGAAAATAACGTTTTCTTTAGGTTCTTAGATAAGAATCTCTCGTGGAACAACGCCACCGTCGAACGGATCAAGGATCGCACGGCATGCATACGAGAGCAGTACTCTAACTACTCTATGGAAGGCCTTCCATTGGATGGGGAAAACACACTCGGTAAGTCACTTGCGACGGCAACAAACTGACTTAGTACGTTCATGAGCCTTAATTTGGGACCCTGAAGTCGACAGTCATTCATTAGAGATGTCAAGCCATTTGTAACTTTTAGGAAACTCAACCTTATTGTTGTTGTTTAAATCTCGTGACTGTACTGAAACTAGGTTTTCGCCAGCAGCCCTTTAAACATTGCGAATGCATTGCCAACCCTTAACCCGTAACTGGGCGAATTTTTATTTTGTTGTCGATGTCTTTTTTTTCTCAGATTTCAATAAAATTTGGTGAATCAGTAAAATTGGTTATTCTGATCATGATAAGCCCTATTTGACGCTATGTCCTACAATTTTCCCATTAAGTTACACAAAATGTATGGAAATTTTCATAGCGAAAGAGGAACTTAATGGGAACTAATTTGTCGGACATAGCGTCAAATAGGGCTTACCACCAAATTTTATTGAAATCTGAAAAAAAAAGGCATCGACAACAAAATAAAAATTCGCCCAGCTACCCTTCTTTAAAGGTCTTAGTTTGCCCAAAACTGTTTATCGAGGTGACTGTTATAAATACTTACTCGCATTTGTATGTTTACCTACCAATTAAAGAGGAACTTGAAAATTTTGATTAACACATGAACACATGTAACTAGATGAAAATATAGCCGACAACGGCGGTCTGAAGGTGGCATTCCACGCGTACCTGGACCACAGCCGCACGGAGGCGCGCGTCAACCTGACGCTGCCGGGGCTGAAGTACAACCACCGGCAACTGTTCTTCATCTCTTTTGCACAAGTATGTAGATACGTTAGGCTCCTATGTCTTTCAAATGCTACTCGGCAACAGATGGCGCTTTCGTTTATTCTATTATCCGTTTTTATCTCTTTTGCACAAGTAAGTAATGCTAAGGAGCTTGACAGACCATGTCAGTAACCCAACCTTTTTTGTGGCATCTTTGCCACAGGAACTAAGGCCACATGAACGTCTGTTCTGCTGAAACTCCATTTGCATAGAGATAACAGCGGAGGTAGGAGAACAGTCGAATGCTCATTTACATACGGTCATCTCCTAACGATAAAATCGCGTATAAATAATTTTGAGCTTGAGGTTCTCTTTTTGTTTCGATGGCGGAAAGTGCGCTTGCGCCCGCCGTTTGCGTTTATCGGTCCATCTAAACTGCATCGGTGGGGTACCTATTTGTTTATCGAAACATCTTTAACAATAATATTTAAGCAGAATTTTCTTTTCATTTTTTAAAGGTGTGGTGTACTGCAAAGACTAAGAAGTTTACTAAAAAAGAAATGGAATCCGATTCACATTCTTTTCCAAAATACAGAGTAATTGGCTCTCTTTCCAACCTGAAGGAATTCTCCGAGGAGTTCCAGTGCCCTGTGGGCTCGAAAATGAATCCAAAAAACAAGTGCCAGCTGTGGTGATGAAGAGCAAGTACCTACAGTAAAGCCAATTACATAATATGTACTTATAGTCTATCGCTATCATGTCCCTGACATGTGTTAGTATATACATAATATGTTGTCACTGGTTATAAATAAAATATTCTTAAACGAGTCAAGCCAACTTAACCCAAACCAGAAATATATTTTAAGAACTATGTTATTTTATGACTCTTAAAAGATCGGCCATACCGTTGCTCAAAATACGCTGACGAAACGCAGTGACGTGACTTAATGCGTAGCGTTTTTAACGCATACTGTCCCATCGGATCTCTAGAAAATGCTGACGCGGCGACGCATTTTTAACTTCACGTGTTTAGAAAAGTTACATTGGCGCATTATGAACCGTGTTGACGCAACTGTCACGTAAATGAGATCCGAGTCACTATTAGGATCTGCGTTAGGGAACGCACTCGCAATCGCAATCGGCTTCAAAATGGAACAATTGTTTTCATTTTGTATGCAGGCTTGCCTTCGGACTGTCGAATTAAAAAATATTACGATTGCGAGTGCGTTAGGCAATAAGCCTTCCGGTTTGGACGGTACCTATAGGTAAAAAACGAGACGCATAAGGCTGCGTTTCCACCAGAGATGTGCGAGGTAGCTAAGCGGTGCGAGGCTGTGTAACGAGGAGGTGTAACGGTGTGAATGTTTCCACCAAAGATGTGCGAGGTAGCTGAGCGGTGCGAGGATGCGGAACCCGCTACACATTGCGGGCTACTTTTTAAACAAGCGGGCGGGGTGCGGTGAGGCGGGAGTGGAGCCAGACGCCTCGCACACATCCCTCGCAACACATTTCTCGCAACACATTCCTCGCACACATCTTTCCCTTCTTTTGTATGCACAAAAACCTCACTCGGCTGAGCTGTTTCTACCAGAGCTAAGCTAAACGAGAATAGGTAAATAAAGTGTTTCTATTGGTTCATGACAAACACATCCCTCGCAACGTATTCTCGCACATCTCTGGTGGAAACGCCTTAAGTAGTCATGCCATGCCACTGCGTTTTCGTTGCATTTTGATCACTCCTTAAGTAAGGAATTCGAAAAGTGTGTTTTTCCCTCCACACTAAACTTTTGAGGAGTTTTGTTATGCGATAAAGAGGTTTAAATCTAGACGTCAAGCCATTGACAGAAAATTAATTTTGTCTACATATTGACATGTTTACTTCAAAATGTTTACTACTGTTATAGTTTAGTTCTTTAGATTTATTAATTAAAGTTTAAGAAAAACATGTTATTTGTATCAGTATTCAAAAAAACAATGTGTAAAACCTGATTCTCGGTAATGTATGTATATATTTTTACTGTCTTAAAGAATAATTGAATACATCGATAATTTCCTCAACAAGAATTGTTTTTTTTTGTTCTATGGATAACCAGAATAACAAACTCAAAGCCGGTTTCGGTCTTCTCGTCAATCAGAAAATACCAAATCGAATACCTTCAAAATAGAAACAGAAATTTCAAGTAACAATCGTTTTGAAAAGCGATAAAGACATGCTTATCAATAGTTATTTAGCGCACTCTAAATAACTCTGCAAATATCCAACTATTGTACGTATGTTACTTATCCTTATCAAACCTACAACGGTTTTGCTAAGACGCTGACTTCCTTTAGCTTGCTAGCGAGCGTTCCTGAGACCTGCCAACAAAAATGTTGCGTTTTCTAATTATTGTAAACGGGTTTTGGCTCTGTCTGACGTCTGTGTTTCCGGGGCCGAGGTACCCCCCTACTAAGGGGGAGGTGTGGCCGAGACCGCAGAATGAGGTGAAGCAGGACAGAGTTTACGATGTCTATCCTGATAATTTTTATGTCAGGGTAAGTTATTTATCATTTTATCTGTTCAAATAAAACACTTCCATTTCCAGCTGACTGACTGAGGGCGAACGCTACACGTTAATAAATATTGTGACAATTACCATGATATTCACTATGTATCTTCAGCTGGATTACAGCACACCCTAAACTACCAATACGGATCGCGTCAGTACTGAAGCGTTCTTTGGACGAGACAGAATACGATGGACCCTGGACGAAGGAAAATTAAATATCGACGCGCGACACTTCACGCAAGATAAATATCACGATTCAGGATCTGGAATCAGATCACAAAAATTTCCAGAAATCCAACGATACTTAAATATTTTGATATTGTGATCTGTCAATATGTATCGTAATCCGACAATTTATATTGAGGGATCAAAATACGGATCTTGCGTGTAGTTTAGTAGTTTCAGAGTACTCCAATACAGAAGCAAACAACAAAATTTATCTCTATACATTCTGTTCATTATTCTGACGCTTCTCTAGATTGTGGGGCAGAACTGTTCTCTGCTGTGTGACACGATTAGCCGGTATGGGTTCAAGCGTCGGGACGAGATGCCGACCCTGCCCCGGTATGACGACAACCAGCAGCAGTCAAGGCTGGAGGAACTGGTGGTGGACCTGGCAGGACCCTGCGAGGAATACCCGTACTTAGACATGGATGAGCGCTGTAGGTGGATTTGGTTTCTTATTCTGTTACTCGCTCGATGCTCGAAGCCCGGGTTTTCCATATTCTTGGTTTAAGGATTACTTGTAACAAAAATACTGGTTTTGTTTTTAAAAATCAGTTACTGTGTTAACGAACTTCCTCACAAGACAGACAGACTGACTAAAAGTCGAGTTCTATACTCATATTATAGAAAGATAAATAAATAGAATCTGAGGGACGAACGGTACATCTTGGTTTAGGGTTACAATGCCTACCTAATCTTGGGTAGAGGAAGAGGGAATCATTTCGATTTTGTTTCGCGTATTCAAGGTGTTTTTTTTTCAGATAATCTTAAGGTAGGGACGTCATCAAATCTTCGGAGCAACTCAATCTGGGGCATCCTAAGAGGTTTTGAAACTTTCTCTCACCTCCTCTACCTTTCTGAAGACAATGATGTAAGTGACGGCACTATATAACAAGAAAATTTTAATTTTGTATGTTCCTCACGCACAATTTCAATAGACAAACTATGAAACCTGTGCAGGCCCCGACAGGCTGCGCTATTGAGGGTATGGATACCACACATCAGGGATTTTTCTGACATGTCAGGAATGTTGTTTATTGGGGAGGATTTCGTCAGAAATGTTTACCAGAATTATGTCGTTTTTGATTAGTAAACGCTAAAGACACATACTTCTATATTGGTCTATTGGCTGCACTTTGGAATTACTTGATAAGTACCTTTGTAAATAAAGGAATAAATGCTTGTACAGTTGTTAGGCGACGGGCTTGCAACCTGTCACTAATATGCTGGTAAACATCTTAGTCTAATTGTGCAAAATCTGGTTACAGAATTATTAACAAGTTTTTAAAGTTGTAGGTAATTCTGTAGCCTGCTACCCCACTTTGGGAACGAAGGCGTTATTTTCATAAAAAACGTCTAATATCCGGTTAAATTGCATTCCCTAGATCTTAGCCAACAAGTAGCTAAAATCTGTCTGGTCTGTTACTAGAGGCATCAGAACGTTTCTGATTAGTTACACCGTGTTTAATAAATAATCAAGCCCAATATTGCCTGTAATGAGTCGAATACTATGTACTGAAATTATTTTACAGAAATTAATGATGAAGGAGACGCAAATCGATGACTACCCGAGGTACTCGCACCGAGGGCTTCTGCTGGACACGTCGAGGCACTTCATCAAGGTGCACAACATCTTGCTCACCCTGGACGCCATGGCTATGAACAAGATGAACGTGTTCCACTGGCACATCGTTGACGACGAGAGTTTTCCTTACCAGAGCGACAAGTTTCCTGAACTAAGGTTAGTATTCTCAAGAAGCAATGATAGTTTTAAGAATAAAAACCGTATGCTGCAGTGCCTTGAAATGACTGGCCGGTCGAACTGCTAGTGAGTTATTAGATTAAATACCTAAGTTAGTATTTGCTATCGGAAATTTTGTAATGTTCAGACGACCTAAACGAAGTTTTTTTGAACAAGTGAAACAGAAAGTTCAGGTTGTGTCGTACCGAGATGTTAAGAACCTGGCAACTAAAAGAGGAATGGTGGACACTCCACCGAGAGCATAGCTCTTAATTTATGAAGATACTAGAGGAATTACAAGACAAATAACCATATTATTTTTAATATACATTACTTTTAGCAAAAATGTGAAGATTAATGAAGATATTGTAACTGTTTTAGTAAAAACTTAGTATAAAGAATATTTCAAATATAAGTAGGTAATTGTAAGTTTGTCCTATAATATCTCAGAATTTACCACTACCAGCAATGTTGACGGCAATGTTCCACTGGGCAATATTCCCGAATGGCACATCATTACGTATGACTACAAAAACTACTGCTCGCGGAATGAAAGTTACTAAAACGATAACTTATAGTCTAGTAACAGTAAATCGTTTTAAATGGTATCTTATTGCAGTGAACGTGGTGCGTACCATCCCTCGATGGTATACACGAAGGCAGATATTGCTCTGGTGATTAATTACGCCCGAGAAAGAGGTATTCGAGTGGTACCAGAATTCGATGTACCAGGTGAGCAAATATAATATAACAGAAGAAAGAACAGAGACACGCATGAAACGCCATAAGTGAAGCTCATTAGTCTCATTACACATACATACTTGTTGATTTATAGGCCACACGCGGTCCTGGGGAGAATCGCATCCCGAGATCCTGACGAAGTGTTATGTAAACGATGCGCCTGCGCGGTTAGGCCCCATGAACCCCATTGCCGGCTCTACCTACCAGCTGCTGCATGACCTCATCCAGGAAGTGCAGAACTGGTTCCCGGACAGATACTACCACATCGGGGGGGATGAAGTCGCGGTGGACTGCTGGTAAGCCGACTAAACACGCTCCTGATACTGACGCGTTCGCATGATGATTGTTCTATGACGGTGTGGTGGAAAGACAGCGATTACTGGTATAGTGATTCCATGATTGTCCTAAGAGTTAGCAACGGGTTTGCAATCTTCAGATCTATATCTATCTATCCATTTATCATCAATTTGCATGTGATAAGTAGGTAAATACAACTAGGAATTTCTTGCTGCAATTTTTTATGGCATGTAAAGCCAGTAAAGCCAGGCCACATGATGCGAAATGGTAACGGCGCCTCACAGATAAACCCAACCCCTGTGTGGTTGCCGGGTTAGCATAATGCTACTCCAAGTCTTCCTGTGGATGGCGTAAGAGTCGACTAAGGGAAGAAAGGCTTGTAGTACTGTGAGGCGATGGCCTTGCAACCTGTCATAATACACTGGTAAACATTACCCTTATTGTGCAAAATGTGGTTACAGAATTATCAACAAGTTTTTAGAGTTGTAGGTAATTTTGTAGCTATGCCTACCTCACTCTGGGATTACAGATGTATGTATGTAAACAAAGAGTTATAAAATCGTATGGCAATCACGACCTGGTGAGGGTTGCAGAAACTCCTGGATGCGGCACCATCATTGTAGCGTGAGCATGCTTCCAGTATGTTGATGTTCATCATTATTCTGAGGGTGTTCCAGCTGCAATCGCTGCGTTATGTGCATTTCGCGTTCTTTGTAATGTAATGCAAATTTTAAATGTCCCTTGAGAACCGCCTTGCACTCAAGATTTAAAGCTATGTTTTGGGCATAATAAGATACCTAGTAGGAAGTAGTAAATAAGGGATTTTGGACCGCTCTAATAGTATTAGTTATGTTCATATGTCTTAACCAAAACTGCAGACGAATACGGCTAAACCAAATAATGTAAACGCAACATAAATAATTAGATATACTTTCACATTTTTCATCCAGGGCATCGAATCCAGAGCTCAAAGCATATATGGTGAAACACAACATGACAGACGCGACAGAGTTCCACGCCTTGTTCATGAAGACAGTCATCCCACTGCTTGGAAATAAGTCGGACCCCATCGTATGGCAGGTAAGTCGGAGATGACGATAATACCGGAAGGATTCATTCAATTTCTATAAAAACAACAACCAAATTTTAAAAAAAGTTCACCGAGCCCTACTTCACCTGGCACTACTTTTCCCCCAATTGGGTAAGTAAAGTTTTTGGAAGAGATGTAAATTATATTTTTTTTCCATAGTCGTCATCCTGAAGATCATGGAACTGCGGCTCTTTTACTTTTATTTCCTCTAATATTTTAGAAATCTTTTTTTTGGTTATGAAGTTGACATTTCGCTGCTTCTGTAGAAAAGCGTCACAAAACAAAAAAAAAACTGTGTTGCATTTAAATTCGGAATGCTATTTACTTAAAGTTTTAAATCAAACTATATTTGTTTTTGTTTTGTGACGCTTTTCTACAGAAGCAGCGATTTGTAAACTTTAATGACCGACAAGCTTGTTGCCTTCGTATTTAATGAAATAGAAAAAAAACTGTCACTTCTACATCTGTCAACGTCAAATCAAATCAAAGTAAACAAACAGTTCAGTTCAAATAAGTAAATTCAAGTAAATCTTTGTAATACTCCATTTCCACAGTCCGTGTGGGGTTGCTTGAATTCATCGCGTGGATTGTACAATTCAAAAGTGCTCTCGTGGCGATCAAAAAGCAGGGCAAGAGTCGTCGAGAAAGGAAGAAATCGGTGTCCAAGAAGAAGAGCCAAAGGGTTCGAAAATAAATCGTAGACCAAATATCGTGCAAAGGCCTTAGAGCAAAGCGGCAAAACGAAAGTCCGGAGTTCGTTCTGAGATCGTTAAAAATATTTCTAAAAACACTGATCACATGAAACACAAGCAAACAGAAAAGAGCCGTTGTATTGAATCGTTTGTTTACTTTGATTTGATTTGACAATGACAGATATAGAAGTGTTTTTTTTTCTTTTTCATTAAGTACGAAGGCAACAAGCTAGTCGGTCATTAAAGTGTACAAATGTCAACTTCATAACTAAAAAAAATATTTCTAAAATATTAGAGGAAATAAAAATAAAAGAGCCGCAGTTCCATGATCTTCAGGATGACGACTATCGAAAAAAAATATAATATACATATCTTCCAAAAACTTTACTTGGCCTATTAAAACGCCTGACAATGTTATATTCGAATTAGATACAAAATTAGCTATAATATACCGAACACCGAGCTCTATAAATAGCACACCTTCAATTATTTTGATTTTACAACCCCTGTCACACCCACCGCTGAACAGCTGCCAGACGCCCGGATTAATTAATAATGATAGTATGGCACACTAACTAGAGGGATTTCTTTGCTCTATAAATTGCAAACCTATTTCCGTAGCTAGTTCTCCGTCTTCGTGGGCGTATACATTGAATCCACATCGAAGCTAAGGATTCTATAATTGAATTAATTCTAAAATAGAATCCTGAGCGTAGTGAGGGATTTAAGTGTTAACGCCCAAGGTGGAAATATTTTTGCTGCTGTGTGCATACTGCTTTTCACAACACCTATGAGGAAAATAAAAGATCTTAGTGATAAAACAAATTTAATTATTTACACTCTCTTAAAGTGCTAAAAATATCAAAGTTTAACAAGATAATTTGTGATACCTATGTTTCAAACCGTACTGGCAACAAAATGTCCTTGAACAGAAAAGTGCCACTTTGATCCCTCCTAGCAAGGGAGAAAAGTTCCCTTTCCGAATACCGATACCGATACCGTGATGAGAAACTAGTTTTTTGATCAGTCAACACCGATTCCGCGGCGGCGGTAGGTGTGGGAGACCCTTAATCCACATTTTGTCACGCGATCAACGCAACCATACCAGCCCCGCTGGTGCGAGACCGTGTTCTGTTTCTATTGCAGGAAGTATTTGACAACCATGTTCCTCTATCGCCGGGGACTCTTGTGCACGTATGGAAAGAGGGTTATGAAGACAAAATTAACGAAGTAAGTGATACAATTAATAATTCTTATTATTCAGTGAGTTCTTAGGTGCTTTGGGTTTGTACTCTCTCGCAGTTTCGATCAGAGAGCGTTTAAGCACAATTCACACAAAGGGCGGGTCGGGCGCGGGAGCGGGTGTATTGCCGTTACATTGTCGGCTTTGTGAGAAGGCCTATCGAAGAATGCGTGTATTACGAGGAATGTAGAGCATTTCAAGGACGATGGCTTAGTCAAACAATACATTAGGCTATTTAGGACCAATGAAGTCATTTACAGTGTAATATGCCCTACCTGACAAGCAGCGCTTGATGTGAGGCTTAAATTTATTGAACGGCATATCGACGATAAATATTAGATGGCATCTTCTTGTAAAAATGTATAGAGTTCCCCGCAAACGAAGTGCTTACCTTACGGAGACGGTGACATGGAAGAGCGAGCTTATCCCTATTTCTAGTATTCAAATTATGAACGTCGCGATTATGCCTAAAATCATGTATGTGTTTACATGATATTCTCAAAGATATATTGAGACGCGACGGTAAGAATATTGATTTCTTTAAATTCATCCCTAAGTGAAACACGAGACCCCAATTGATAAATAGCACGTACAGCCCGCTTCTGTAGTACAAATATGATTTGGATGTCAGCCGCTCTTCCCCACAGAAAAAATCTGTAGCTCATAACACTATGGAAATAACTATAGTACACAAGTCTCACCGTTTCGACGTCAGTAAGTTGTCGAATTCGCTTTATCGCACAAGCCAACTTAGTTTACCTGCAAGTGTCGATATTATGCGCACTTGATTGCCGTTTCGAGTCAAGAGTATTCAGTCTTATTCTATCCGCATTCATACTTTTCACGTTGGACAGAGAAAATTTAATACACATGATTTTTTTTTGGCATTTAAAAGTAAGTTATTGACTGTAAACCAGTCAACAATTGTAGACAATGCAACATTGATTAATATTTGCCAGTTTCCTATCCGTTTTGAATATAAGTGACATATCGTCAGCAAACAAGACTATATTATGTTTATCGCACACTACACACGAAAGATCGTTAATATAAATTAAAAATAAGAACGGGCCCAGGATAGAGCCTTGAGGCACCCCCATAGCAACAGATGACCCAGAGGATTGTGCTATTTTAATGTCTACTAAGCTAAGTTCTGTGAGCAACGTAAGATGTAATAAGATTAAGGGCACCGTTTTTAATGTCATAGTCGCATAACTTCCGCACTAACTTAACATGGTTAACACAATCAAATGCCTTGGACAGATCACAAAACACTCCATTTACATCCAGTGATTTCTCCCAGGCATCAAAGATATATTTTACCAAAGTTGAACCGGCATCGGTAGTAGATCGTCCCTTGGTGAACCCGAATCCGAACAATCAATACTTATAATTTTAGATTCTGAACGCCAGCCACAAAGTCCTATTCTCTGCGGAGTGGTACTTGGACGACCTTCATAGTGGCGGTGACTGGCAAAACTTCTACTTAGCCGACCCTCGAAAGATTGTTGAAAAACCGTCGTTGGCACAGAACGTGCTCGGGGGGGAGGCCTGCATGTGGGGGGAGGTGGTCGATGATACAAACGTTATCAGCAGGTTCGTATTCCATAGGTACTAGGAGCGTTTTTACCGTTTTCAGAATTCAGCAAGCCTCTAGCTGGTCTCGTTTATGGGTGTCCCTCGGGATCCCTAATGACGTTTGTCCTAACACTTCGTTTGTCTGAATTCTTTATTATCTTACCGGTTTAGTTAGATTAGGGTTATGTTATAGTTATAACCATAGGTACTAAAAAAAACGGACTGAAATGGCTTTAGGATAAACGAAAATTCAGGCAAACGATGCATTAGGACAAATGACGATTAGGGATTCTACTATAGAGAAGAAACGAATTCGAGATTTGAAATTTAGAGATTATGTATCTCTAGTACTTTTTTTCCCTACGAAATTATGTTAATATCTATAATCTATAACCATTTCCGAGTAACAGCGTGTTAAAGTTTTATTCGAAAATTATCCTTTCATTCTTAGTAAAGTACTCCCCCAAATTACACCCTGAATTTCAGTAAAGTTCTGCAAATGGTTTTAAAAGCATGAAAATCGGAACGATTGATCTTTAGGCCATAAGAATCAGTTTGACCCTTAGCACGAGAAAAAAACAAAAAAGGAGAGGAGTTACGACGTGATTCGTATTTTGATTGCTATTAAGCTGTTTTTAACTTCGATAATTTATAAATAAACCTGCTAAATGAGAGTACCCTTTTCTTTCCGAATTTCTGTTTTTTTATCGGCACCAAAAGTTTAGCTCCTATGGTGGCGTTTATTACGTGATAAAATGTGGATAAAGCATCCGTCACTCTCGTACTTACATACATGCCAGGTGGTGGACATGGATGGAAAGGTGACAGATGTTTACATTTTGTCATGCGATAAAAACAGCCATGTTAGGCCCACTGGACTGATAACTAGCAGATATTTATATCTGGAGGTTAGATAATTCGGACCTAAGAGAACTACTGGCCGGCCGGTTCTCTAAATCATGTTTCAGAGTTTTCACAACAAAGCTCTATAAATAAAGAACAAAAATGTTTCAGAGTGTGGCCCCGGGCCTGTGCCGTGGCCGAAGCCCTATGGAGCGCCCCCCTGAGCGATTCCTACCAGGAACTCAGCGGGCAGATGGCGGATGCCGTGAACCGCTTGGAGGAGCACACGTGCCGCATGAACCGGCGGAGCATCCCGGCGCAGCCCCCCAACGGGCCAGGGTTCTGCGCGCCCCAACCGGGAACCACGCGGTGTGAAGGGTGACCTATCGCAAGCCCGGATTTTGTTTCCCAGCTGTTTTGTTCCCGTATTTCAAATGATTTTTTTCCAAACCTTTTAACTTTACAACATTTTACGTATCCTCTTCAGGCAAAGAGAAAAACGACATCTGTCAATGGAATATGAGCCTATTTTGAATATCATAGAGTCAATTTTCTAATTTCATTGTCAGTTATAAAAACAAAGGAAAATCCATTTTATAGCCTTTGCAATGGATCATTATTCCAATGGCTGTATTATAATTTTATGACACTCTTTAAAAATTATATGTACGGGTTTAAAAAAAGAATTAAACTTATGAAAATTCAGACGAATGAAACAGTTGAGCAAGGAAAGTTAATAGGTAATCGTTCAAAGCGCATAACACAGAGAACGCGGGTGCGGGTCAGGTCGCGAGAACGGCAGGCCTGTTCGCCTATCTCTACGTATAATCGACACATAGACGGCTTGCGCGGGTCGGCTACGGGTTCCTAATAAGAAACAACCCGGCCCGCACCCGCGTTCAATGTGTTATGTCCTTAAATCTACGCCACTACGCATTTTTCCCTCCTTGTTTGATGATCGAAGTAAAATTTACTAAAAAATGACACGCTGCGTAGCAAAAATCCTATATTTATGCTTCATAATAACTATTGAATAACTTGACAGTCCAAATTATAGAATTTGGATAAACAATCAATTAGGTTAAATTTGTTCTCATTATTGTTTTTATACAAAGAAATGTATTTTGTGGCATGTTTCGGCGTCGTAGCAGTTACTTAAGAAGTACTACTTAGTACTTAGTACCTCGATATTTTTGTGACACTTTGTGTGAAATAAATGTTTTTCTTCTAACGAGGCTTCGTTTTACCACCGCCGTATGTGACACGTCAATAACAGCTGAATATTGCGAATTTACGCGTACGGATGTACGGTGGAACTTTGAAGCTGAATATTTTAGTACCTTGTCGCAGCTAAGATATACTAAATTCTGACCACTATCGGTTTTATACATTACTGTGAGAAGGTACTCACCTATAACGCTACTTCCAAGTTCGACTGCAGATACCTAAGATCGCTTATGCTCTGTCAACTATGACGGCTTCATTTGTCAACATTTTATTAATCTACCTCCCCCGTGCAACCTGTTAATGCATAGATAAAAGAAACACGAAAAATTTATACTTATATTTCTTCAAATAAATCACCTCCCACGCAAGCTTACATAAAGCTGCACCGAACTAAGAAACAAATGCTTAACAATAAATATAGGTGTATGTAGGTATGTGTAAATAAAATATAATTCAGTACCTACTAACTATACTTACTATTTGAGGCTTAGGATACTTATGATCTAAATACAAAAAAATTACATAACAATGACAGTTATCCCATCCCTGAAACTCCCACTACAACAAAAAACAAAGCTTGTTGGACTTTCGAATCAAAAGCACACGGCCATCTTATGTTTTAAATCCAAGTATGGACACGAATGAATACGCCGGAAAAAAGTGCCTAGAAAAGTGACACGTAAAACGCGGCCATTTTGTTTCACACAGAATTGTTTTTTTTTTTAATGGATAGCCAGAATCATGGGCAACATCAAACTCAAAGCCGGTTTCGGTCTTCTCGTATAGAAAATTCCAAATCGAATACCTTTAAAATAGAAGCAGAAATTTAAAGTAACAATCATTTTAAAAAGCGATAAAGACATGCTTATCAAGAGTTATTTAGCGCACTCTAAATAACTCTGCAAATATCCAACTATTGTACGTATGTTACTTATCCTTATCAAACCTACAACGGTTTTGCTAAGACGCTGACTTCCTTTAGCTTGCTAGCGAGCGTTCCTGAGACCTGCCAACAAAAATGTTGCGTTTTCTAATTATTGTAAACGGGTTTTGGCTCTGTCTGACGTCTGTGTTTCCGGGGCCGAGGTACCCCCCTACCAAGGGGGAGGTGTGGCCGAGACCGCAGAATGAGGTGAAGCAAGACAGAGTTTACGTTGTCTATCCTGATGATTTTTATGTCAGGGTAAGTTATTTATCATTTAATACCCTTGTTATAATGTAGCTTCCTACTAGTAAACTAATTTTATTCGAACGCTACACGTCACTAAATATTGTGATAATTATCATGGTATTTACTTATGTATCTTCAGCCGGATCACAGCACACCCTACACCATCAATACGGATCGCATCAGTACTGAAGCGTTCTTTGTACGAGGCAGACGTGATGGACCCTCGACGGAGGAAAATTTAACATTGACGCGCGACACTTCACGCAAGATAAATATCACGATTCAGGATCTAGGATCAGATCACAAGGACTTCCAGAAATCCAGCGATAAATATTGTGATCCGTCAATATGATATCGTAATCCGACAGTTTATACTGACGGATCACAATACGGATCTTGCGTGTAGCATTCGCCTTAAAATCAGTTTAGTACTTTTAGAGTACTCCAACACAGAAGCAAACAAACAAAATGTATTTCTCTATACATTCTGGTCATTATTCTGTCCTCCTAAGCCATAAGCAGTATCTAAAATTCAATCACCAAAGCAGATTCAATTCTATGGCGTTGATAATAAGTTTGATATTACTACAGGAGTTTTATCTTAGTTACTGCGTTTTTGCTTAGGACGGCAGTATTGGTTGTCTGATCAACAAAATGTCCGACGCTTCTCTAGATTGTGGGGCAGAACTGTTCTCTACTGTGCGACACGATTCGCCGGTATGGGTTCAAGCGTCGGGACGACACGCCGACCATGCCTCGTTATTATAACGACCAGCGACAATCCAGGCTGGAGGAACTGGTGGTGGACCTGGCAGGACCCTGCGAGGAATACCCTCACTTAGACATGGATGAACGCTGTAGGTGGATTTGGTTTCTTATTCTGTTCCTCGGTCGATGCTCGAAGCCCGGCTTCCCCACATTTGATTTAAGGATTACTGTGTTTACGAACTTCCTGACTAGACAACTTTTTATTTAGTTCTCTTTTACACGTGCAACAAAACAAAGAGCAGCAAGGACATCCAACTGCCTAATGCCTGTCCCAGAATCCTGTGTTAGAATCTTAACACAGCCGGCGTTTGCTTTGAGTACATAATCGTAATGTGAAAAGTGTCCACGAATATGACCGTATTGTTCTACTGACGCCGCCTAAATTATTCTACGTTGTATCAGGCAACAGCCATGCTAAGCAACAAGGGGCTAAATAATTCCGAAGAGTTATAATTCGGAATTGATCAAAATCTCGAATTGTCATAATTCCGAATGAAATTTAAGTAATGTTTTCATATAAGACTTTTTTTTGGTATCACTTATAAATCAAAACTAACCTAACCAACGTTAGTATTTAATATATAATCTAAAATAGATCCAGTATAACACAGTTTTCGAAAAAAGAAAAAAGAGAAGAAATAAAATAATTCAGAATTTTATGGTATTACTGCAACGAGAGCTCGCGGTGAGGCAGTGGCCATCTTTTGAGAGAATACGACCACGACCACGAAGCACACCTGCACAGACAATACAGACATAGGGGTTGAAGGCGGACGCAGTTAGCTGCAAGCCTTTTAACCCCCTAGGAAGGCCTACATATCTAGGGTACCTTTAGCTTAGGCCTCACTGACTAACTAAGTTGTAGTCATATTTAGAAATATAAATCAATATAAACTGAGAGACGAACGGCACATCTTAGTTTAGGGTTACAAAGCTTACCTAATTTAAACCTTGGGTAGACGAAGAGGCAATAATTTCAATTTTGTTTCGCGTATTCAAGGTGTTTTTTTTTTCAGATAATCTTAAGGTAGGGACGTCATCAAAACTGCGGAGCAACTCTATCTGGGGCATTATAAGAGGTTTTGAAACTTTCTCTCACCTCCTCTACCTTTCTGAAGACAATAATGTAAGTGACGGTACTATACACCGTGTTTTTTTTGATTTACGATAACTTTAAGGGAACGTTCTTTAGGTCAAATAAAGTTAATTTCCCAAGACAGACAAATGATAACTCTTACGGTTTTAAAGATATTTAATTTTTAAATTTAATCAGTTAATCACGTTGAACTAGTATAAAAGGCTCTTAATTGATAACAACAATTTTCTTTTAATTCTTATGAGTAAAGAGTTTCCAATTGTTAGGTTTGTATACGCGTCCATGGAATTAGTAAGTACTAACGTACATCTGGAAGGTGCACTACACCGATAACGCGAGCCGAAAGAAATGTACTAAAGCTTACTGCGTCCCTTTCTAAAGGTGACCATATTTGAATGGCAATTTACGGACAAATTAATTTTACAAGCCGGTGGGGCAGTAAACGAAACAATATTTACTTATTCAACTGTTACTCTTATTCTTACTTATTCAACTTACTCCCAAATCGATATCTGTGGATCTTTGGATCTGTGTGGTCTCCGACAACTAATCCGTTGACAAATTGAGGAACAGTAGCCGCCATCATGAACTTTTTAGTTATTCAACTGATTGTCTCCAAAATCGATATCTGGGCATCTGTGACCACACAGATGCCCAGATATCGATTTTAGAGACGTCAACCGTCAACCGTCAATGAATCCGTGGACAGACTGAGAAAAAGTAGCTGCCGTCTTGAACTTCTTAATAAGAGCAGGTAGAACAAAATACAAGCATTGAAAGCTTTCAAACAAAATCTAGTATTAAGTTGTCATTCAAGTGTCAATTTCAAATTATAGGAGACCACACGGAATACACAGATCCCCAGATCCACATATTACGTTATCGGTGGAATGCACCTTCCAGATGTACGTTATTACTTACTAATTCCATGGTTACGCCAACATTGACGTATTATTTGACACTCACTATTAGTTAACTCTAAAGGCCCTTTTAGAATGATCAAAGATATAATATTCAATAACTTTGTTCTAAACAGAAAAAAAATTTTTTTTTGCAATATTTAAAAATCTAATTTACCAATTAGTTTCTATGGATATACCTAGTAATATGCCGAAGTTATCGTAAATCAAAAAAAACACGGTGTATAACAAGAAAATTTAAACTTTATAAGTCCTGCACGCACAGTTTTAATGGGCAAACGATGAAACCTGTGCTGGCCCGGGCAGGGTGCGCTAGTGAGGGTATGGACACCAGATATCAGGGATTTTTCTGACATCTCAGGAATGTTGTTTAATTTGGAAGGATTTTGGCAGATATGTTTACCAGAATTGTATCAGAATTTTTTGATATATTGGTCTATTGGCTGCACTTTGGAATTACGTGATAAGTACCTTTGTAAATAAAGGAATAAATGCTTGTAGTATTATTTGGCGATGGGCTTGCAACCTGGCACTAATTCGCTGGTCAACATCTTCCCTTAATTGTGCAAAATGTGGTTACAGAATGATCAACAAGTTGTAAGACTTGTAGGTAATGGGAACGAAGGCGTGAGTTTATGTATGTACCTTTATCGAGTACTCACAAGCTGTTATAAGATCTTAGCCAACAAGTAAAAATGTCTGATCTGTTACTAGAGGCATTAGACCGTTTCTGATTACTTACACCTAAGCCGTATAAAGCCTACTATTGCCTGAGATGGATCATAGTACTATGTACTAAAATTATTTTACAGAAATTAGTGATGAAGGAAACGCAAATCGATGACTACCCGAGGTACCCGCACCGAGGGCTTCTGCTGGACACGTCCAGGCACTTCATCAAGGTGCACAACATCTTGCTCACCCTGGACGCCATGGCTATGAACAAGATGAACGTGTTCCACTGGCACATCGTTGACGACGAGAGTTTTCCTTACCAGAGCGACAAGTTTCCTGAACTAAGGTACGTAAATATTCTCATGACGCAATATTTTTTTAAGAATAAAACTGTATGCCGCAGGACCTTGAAATGACTGGCCGGTCGAACTGCTAGTGAGTTATTATTAGATTAAATACCTGAGTTAGTATTTGCCATCGGTAATTTTGTAATGAAGGCGTAGGAGGGTATTGTAATAATAAGTTTGTGTCTAGCAGTGTTCCCGATACTGAAACGACAACATTACTAGAATATTACTACGTGCAGCTGACTTTTAAGCATTATACTAGGAGAATTGGATGAAAGGGCTCTTGTTACGATCCGATAATTTCAGGAGATAAGAGGAATATCATACAGGGAAAAATAGAAAGCAAAAGAGGCAGAGGACGACCCAGACAAAGTAACTTGGAGCAAGTGAAACAGAAAGTTAAGATCGTGTCGTACCAAGATGTCAAAAACATAGGAATGGCGGACACTCCACCGACAAGAGCATAGCTCTTAATTTATGAAGAGACTAGGGGAATTACAAGACTAATAACTATATTATTTTTATTATGCATTACTTCTTACAAAATTGAGAATATTATTTATTTTTTAGGGTGGAAATATAGAACTTAGTATAAAAGAGTAAGTTTGTCCGATAATAGGTATCTCAGAATTTGCCACTACGAGCAATGTTGACGGCAATGTTCCACTGGGCAATATTCCCGAACGGCACGTCACTCTCATGACCACACAAAACTACTTCTTGCGGAATGAAAGTTACTAAAACGATAATTTATAGTCTAGTAACAGTAAATTGTACGGTACGGTAGTAATACGGTATATTATTGCAGTGAACGTGGTGCATACCATCCCTCGATGGTATACACGAAGACAGATATTGCTCTGGTGATAAATTACGCCCGAGAAAGAGGTATTCGAGTGGTGCCAGAATTCGATGTACCAGGTGAGTAAATATATTATACTCGTAACAGCAGGTAGAACAGAAACAAGCATGAAACGCCAAAAGAAGACGCGAAATGAATCTCCGTCAGTACCTACTCCACTTTACTCGCGTTGATATTTAATTGCTATTTGGGTGAATTGCAAAAATATTGTACATAGTTAAGGGCTTAATTGAGGCAACGTTAACTTTCTTCAATTGTTTTTCCTTTGTGTAACGAAAGTTATGCATATGATTATATGACTAATCTTCGTTACACAAAGGAAAAAGTTAAGGATTGTTAAGGGTTTTTTAATTGAGCCCTTAACTATGTACAATATTTTTGCAATTCACCCATTTATCGCCTGTCAGGGTTCCCAGTGGCTTAACTATACCAACTGAGACCATCCTCCTCTCACTTTTATTAAAAATATTAGGTGCTCATGGCCTTTCGGACCGGGGGCCACTGGGAACGGCAGGCCGTAGCTTGACCATGAACATGTCCATCATACTCCATGTTTTCGAATCCCGTGTGATACTATTAAAAACCTCGCCTGGCGGCTCGGTTCGGCTCTTGTTTTAATACCCATCATTATGCAACAATTTCATAAACTACTATTATCGCCTGTCAGGGTTGCCAGTGGCTTAACTATACTAGTACTGTAGGTACCAGTTAAAAACGTGTTCTGAACCTATCTGTAGCACGAACCTCTAAAGTACGTTCATGTTTCCTTTTGTTCGGTAAAAGTTCTCGTAACTAGTTTGTACTTTGTTTATTTATAGGCCACACGCGGTCCTGGGGAGAATCGCACCCCGAGATCCTGACGAAGTGTTATGTAAACGATGCGCCTGCGCAGCTAGGTCCCATGAACCCCATTGCCGGCTCTACCTACCAGCTGCTGCATGAGCTCATCCAGGAAGCGCAGAACTGGTTCCCGGACAGATACTACCACATCGGGGGGGATGAAGTCGCGGTGGACTGCTGGTAAGACGATTAAACGCGCGAAACTGACGCGTCCGCATTGTTCTATTTCGGTGTGGAGGAGAGACGGTGAGATTACAGTTTACGTCTGGAAGAAATATTTTTACTGTCACAAAAACGTATATTTTTAAAATTTTATGAAAACGCAAATTTTAATTGTCCTTTGAGCACCGCCTTGCACTGAAGATAAGATCCATGTTTTGGGCACCTTAATAAGGTATAAACCTAAGTGCTCCTTTCGTGAACAATGCCAATAAAAGTAATTACATATTATAGAACGCTAATGACTTACAATTACGTAAGATTATAAAACTTGGGGCCTACCTCTATTAGAATTATATCTTTGAAAATGCCTTTTTGTCCGTTAAAATTGTTATTGTTTATGACTGGAGCACCAGTCCATGACGGGTGCATCTGCCGTACTAGGAAGTAATATTTAACCAAGGAGGACTGGTCAAAAACAAAAAAAAAGTTATTTTGCTAATTAAATCCGTATACACTTGTCTTGACCAAAACAAACTCCAGACGAATACGGCTAAACCAAATATGTAATATAACGTACCATAAATAATAACACATTATCACATTTTTCGTCCAGGGCGTCGAATCCAGAGCTCATAGCATATATGGAGAAACACAACATGACAGACGCGACAGAGTTCCACGCCTTGTTCATGAAGAGAGTCATCCCACTTCTTGGAAATAAGTCGGAGCCCATCGTATGGCAGGTAAGTCGGGGATGACGATAATACCGGATGGATTCATTCGATTTTCGTGAAACCTAGCTAAAAACCACTGCTAGAAAGCTACTATCGAAACCGGTCAAGTGAGAGTTGGACTCGCGCACCGAGCTCTACGTCACCTGGCACTTCTTTTCCCCCAATTAAAACGCCTGACAATGTTGTATTCTAATTAGATTCAAAATTAGCTATAGTATTACACCAAACACGGAGCTCTATAAATTTCGCGCCTTCAATTGATTTTACTTCCCCTGTCACACCCACCGCTGAACAGCTGCCAGGCGCCCGGATTAATTAATATTCATAGTATGGCACACTAACTAGAGGGATTTCTTTGCTCTATAAATTGCTAACCTATTTCCATTAGCATTAGCATTATTATTTATTTCGTCTTCGTGGGCGTATACATTGAATCCCCATCGAAGCGAAGGATTTTATAATTGAATCAATTCTAAAATAGAATCCTGAGCGTAGTGAGGGATTCAAGTGTTAACGCCCAAGGTGGAAATATTTTTGCTATTGTGTGACACATACTGCTTTTCACATCACCTATGAGGCAAATTAAAGATCTTTGTGATGAAACAAATTATATTATTTACTTACACTCTCTTAAAGTGCTAAAAATATCAAAGTTTAACAAGATAATTTGTGATACCTATGTTTCAAACCGTACTGGCAACAAAATGTCCTTGAACAGAAAAGTGCCACTTTGATCCCTCCTAGCAAGGGAGAAAAGTCCCCTTTCCGAATAGGTGATGAGAAGATAGTTTTTTGATCAGTCAACACCGATTCCGCGGCGGCGGTAGGTGTGGGAGACCCTTAATCCACATTTTGTCACGCGATCAACGCAACCATACCAGCCCCACTGGTGCGCGAGACCGTGTTCTGTTTCTATTGCAGGAAGTATTTGACAACCATGTTCCTCTATCGCCGGGGACTCTTGTGCACGTATGGAAAGATCGTTTTGAAGACAAAATTAACGAAGTAAGTGATACAATTAATAATTCTTTTCTAAACCTTTGTTCATTCAAGGAAATTGATTTCTAGACCACTTTGAAATAAGTGAAAGTGACACTTAATAAAATAATAAGAATTTTGATAGATTCCGTCACTTTGACATAGTCCAAAGTGGTGGAGGAATCAGTCTCCTTGACTGTACGTACAGTCTATGAGTACTTAGGTGCTTCTGGTTTGTACTTCTCTCTCACTCGCTATTAATAAGATCGTATGAGAACGAGTAAGAGACAAATACCGAAGCATCTTCTAAGAGCTAGCGCTCTTTATATATGTATACATAGACCTTATTGTTAGTGGCATAGGGGCGTGTAGCTTATTGTTGGCGTCTTGGAAACCTGTATTGGTATATTTATGATGACTTTGACTTATTGTAGGTACATTTTTTATAACTTTTTATGTAAAAAAGTAAAAATACCCCCGATATTATGGCGAACTCTGTTTCCTCCGTCATTTCTCTAAGCGGTCTAACCTCGGCGGTCCAAAGCTGGCGCCATCACCTTAAGTAGACTTTTGTACCTTGTCGCCTTAAATCCTGGGATGATTTGGTAAAGCAGTTCTAACTGGGAGTTAATGTGAAAAGCTACAAGGAATAGGTACAAATCGAACAATCAATCATTTTAATTTTAGATTCTAAACGCCAATCACAAAGTCCTATTCTCTTCGGAGTGGTACTTGTCCGCCCTTCATAGTGGCGGTGACTGGCAAAACTTCTACCTAGCTGACCCTCGAAAGCTTGTTATAAACCCGTCGCTGACGCAGAACGTGCTCGGGGGGGAGGCCTGCATGTGGGGGGAGGTGGTCGATGATACAAACGTTATCAGCAGGTTCGTATTCCGTAGGTACTAGGAGCACTTTTACAGTTTTCAGAATTCAGCTCTACCTATAAACGAGACTTGCTGAAAGTCTCGTTTATGGGTGGAAGTAAAACGTACTAGGTAAAACGCGTACTGAGTCTTCCGAGTACGCGTCCACGAAGATCCAAAGAGTAGTTCCACGAGTACTTACGAGTTCGCGACTCGAAGAATGAAATGGGAGTTTTGTGTAAGTGCTCGTCGCGGGAATATGGACCAGATATTCGAGTTCAAGTATCACGACGTAATGACAAACGAGTTCTGGGTAAGGACCATAAACGTGTCCACGCTAACTCAATCAATTAAATTTTCTATAAAACTTTTCCGTTGTAACACGAAAATTAGCCATACAATTGTAAGGATACTTTTCGTCGCACAACGGAACTTTTTTCGTCTTCGTTTGTATGGTTAACTGCGCTTAACTGTGGTCCAACTTTTTGGCCCTCACCCTTCTATGCATTAAGATGTTTTATTTTATTTATGTACCATTCTAAAATTTGCATTGATTTTCTAATATTGGTTAACATAAATAAAGTTCGAATAAAAACTTCCCTTCATACTTTATACAGGCTTAGGACGGTCAGCTCATAAAACATATTGCTTTATTTATTTATTTTATTTATTTGGGGCATCAACATTAATACATTTTATAAAAACAAATTAAACATGATACAAAACTGTTACCCAATAAAAGATGTCCACAAAAATACAGTTAAGTGATACATAAGCAACAAGAAATTAATGGTCGTAAAGCTTCGTTTATCCGAATTCTTGATTAGATTACGGCAGTTTGGTTAATGGTTAGATTAGGGTTTTATTATAACCAAACTAAAAAGTTTCAAAATTCAGACTGAAATGGCTTTAGGATAAACGAAAATTCAGACAACGATGCATTAGGACATTAGGGGAAATGACGCTTAGGGATTCCAGGAAGAAGGCCCAAATCAAAAATGAGAGATTAGGGATGTATCTCTAGTACTTTTTTTTTCTCTAAGATACTATGTTAATATCTATAACCGTTTTCGAGTAACAGCTTGTTAAAGTTCAATGCGGAAATTATAGTTTAATTTTTAGTAATAATAATAATTGGTGAAAGTTTTATGCTGCTGTTTTGATTCTTATTTTAATTGCGATTAAGCTGTGTTAAACTTCGAAAATTTATAAATAAACCTGCTAAATGTAAGCACCCTTTCCTCTCCAAATTTCATTCCTTTTTTATCGACGCCAAAAGTTCGACTCCTGCTGTTCTAGTATGGTGGCGTTTATTACGTGATAAAATGTGGATAAAGCATCCGTCACTCTCATACTTACATACATGCCAGGTGGTGGACATGGATGGAAAGGTGACAAATGTCCTCATTTTGTCACGCGATAAACGCATATTAGGCCATATTAGGCCCCCTGGGGGCAGTTAATTCGGACCTAAGAGAACTACTGGCCGCCCGGTTCTCTAAATCATGTTTCAGAGTTTTCACAACAAAGCTATATAAATATGGAAAAAAAATGTTTCAGAGTGTGGCCCCGGGCCTGTGCAGTGGCCGAAGTCCTATGGAGCGCCCCCCTGAGCGATTCCCACGAGGTGCTCGACGGGCAGATGGCGGATGCCGTGAACCGCTTGGAGGAGCACACGTGCCGCATGAACCGGCGGAGCATCCCGGCGCAGCCCCCCAACGGGCCAGGGTTCTGCGCGCCTTAACCGGGAACCACGCGGTGTGAAGGGTGACCTATCGCAAGCCCGGATTTTGTTTCCCAGTTGTTTTGTTCCCGTATTTAATATGCTTTTTTTCCAAACCTTTTAACTTTACAATATTTTACGTATCCTCTTCAGGCAAAGAGAAAAACGACATCTGTCAATAGAATATGAGCCTATTTTGAATATCATAGAATCAATTTTCTAATTTTATTGTCAGTTATAAAAACAAAGGAAAACCCATTTTATAGCCTTTGCAATGGATCATTATTCCAATGGCTGTATTATAATTTTATGACACTCTTTAAAAATTATATGTACGGGTTTAAAAAAAGAATTAAACTTATGAAAATTCAGACGAATGAAACAGTTGAGCAAGGGAAGTTAATAGGTAATCGTTCAAAGCGCATAACACAGAGAACGCGGGCGCGGGCCAGGTCGCGAGAACGGCAGGCCTGTTCGCCTATCTCTATGTACAATCGACACATAGACGGTATGCGCGGGTCGGCTGCGGGTTCCTAATAAGAAACAACCCGGCCCGCACCCGCGTTCAATGTGTTATGTTCTTAGCTCTACGCCACTACGCATTTTTCCCTTCTTGTTTGATGATCGATGTAAAATTTACTAGAAAATGTCACACTACGTAGCAAAAATCCTATATGTATGCTTCATAGTAACTATTGAATAAATTGACATTCATAATTTTATTATAGGATTTGGATAAACAATCAATTAAGTAGCTTAATTCTGTCTTATTATTGTTTTTATAAAAATAAATGTATTTTGTGTCATTTTTCGGCGTCGTAGCAGTTACTTAGGAAGTACTACTTAGTACTTAGTACCTCGATACTTTTGTGACGTTTTGTGTGAAATAAATGTTTTTCTTCTTACAAGGCTTCTTTTTCCACCGCCGTGTCTGACACGTCAATAACAGCTGAATATTGCGAATTTACGCCTATGGATGTACGGTGGAACTTTGGAGCTGAACATTTTAGTACCTTGTCGCAGCTAAGTTACTAAATTCTGACCAATTCGCTTTAATACGTTACTGTGATAAGGTACTCAAATCTATTGCTACTTCCAAGTTCGACTGTAGATACCTAAGATCGCTTATACTTTGTCAACTGTGACGGCTTCATTTGTCATAGGTGGTGAAAATTTTACTAACCTGATAATGCATAGATAAAAGAAAAACGAAAAATGTAAATGTATATTTGTTTTAAATAAATCACCTCCCACGCAAGCTTACATAAAGCTGCACCGAACTAAGAAACAAATGCTTAACAATAAATATAGGTGTATGTAGGTATGTGTAAATAAAATATAATTCAGTACCTACTAACTATACTTACTATTTGAGGCTTAGGATACTTATGATCTAAATACAATAATAACATTGCGAGGGAGATTTAACTCGCCTGTGAGTTTTAAATATAAATTACATAACAATGATAGCTTTAGCCCATCCCTGAAAAGCCCACTACAACAAAAAACAAAGCTTGTTGGACTTTCGAACCAAGAGCACAAGGTCATGCTTTTTTTATTTTAAAAAATGGACAAGAATACGCTGAAATAAACAAAAGTTTAACGACAATTTAATGGTTTTTAGAAAAAGTGACACTTAAAGCGCGGTCATTTTGTTTCACAAATTGCCGCCATCTTGTTAAGCCAACGAATAAATTGGTGGTTTGCGGTATACCTTTGATTCGATACGGATTTCCAATCAAACAATGATCCGAATGTATTTGTTAACTACTTATAAACCTAATGAGTATGGCACAACGCGTGTAATATTTGTATCAAATATATAAAACGTTCATAATTATCACGGTCACGCTACGATAAGTATAAAAAATATTACAATAAGTGCCGTGTCAACCTGTAGGCCAGACTACTATAACATTTGTTCGAGTTAACAGTAGAATATTGATAGCAACACTTGTAAAATCTTTAAAAGAGTTATTTACGCAAGAGAGCGGCACGGGTTGAAAATACAAAAATCACTATCTACTTTATATTATAAAAGATACGAGAAAACTTTCATTCTATCCCATGCAAAGTTCAACCTTTCACAAACGCCACGCACGCACGCGGCACCCTCAATACACGGACAACACACGGACTCGGTCCGCGACAAAATTACGTTCACTACATATCACAATCATCTTTAACTAATAAAATAACCTCTAAAACTGGAACTACATATTTAAAAGTGACGAGGTGAATAAAAATAAGCATGTTAATTACAAAATGAGTTGGAAACATCTTATTCTTATTCACTTCAAGCCTGTCATTTAATGTACAATCAACGAGTATAAAAATTTTCAAACTTGCCATACAACGAATAAAAGGGCTAATAATTTGAATCTGTGCTACCCAGGCAATTCAGTCATAAACAAATAACAACCACATAGTTTTCTATTGTGCACCACAACTCTAATTTGCATGGAATTACAGCGACCCCCACGTAAAATTCCACAAATACTTAAAAACAAAAGTTTTATTCGGAACGGCCTGTAAAAAATGCCGTAGCGTGTTATTGTAGATATGTAATTTAACTTAGGAGTCGAGAAATCAAAATGCTAGTAGCTTGAGCACAGCTGGCCTAGCCAATCAGCTTGCAACCGGCAAGTCGTCCCACTATTTGTCGGAAGTGTTCCAACGAGTAATTTCATCCGTTGTTTATCCTACAATTTTTTTCGTTGGTCCATCAGTCGCGTAGGACATCTTGCTTGTTGTTTGGCTAGTCGTCCCGCTTCTAGTACGGCTAGCTAGCTAGTTGTCCTTCGCAGCGAGCCGAGCGGCGATGGCGGCTGTGAGCGCGGAACCCTTGCCGCTGCCGTCTTCGGCACCCATCAGCGAGAACTGCGGAAAACACACATTTCACATTGAATGGAAAATAATATGATGGTAAAAATGTGAGACACTCTTATAAGTTACCTACTAAGAAACTTGGGATTAGCAGACCTGGCAGCTTAAGAATGAAGCGTCATCTATACTTGGAAATGGAATTAGAGATCGAAATCTGACAGTTCCCATCTTGATTATTTAGTTATTATAACATTATTTCATAAAAACTAGAATGAGAACACGTGTAACCAGTAATATTAGGGTAAATCACTACATAGTATAAAACAAAGTCGCTTCCCGCTGTCTGTCCCTATGTATGCTTAGATCTTTAAAACAACGCAACGGATTTTGATGCGGTTTTTTGTAATAGACAGAGTGATTCAAGACGCTCATTCCCGAAATACCAGAATTTTAAAATACCAGATTCTCAATATACATGAATCTCAAAAAATAACATTTAAATTTCGGTATCGTTGATTATGCTTACCTAATATTTCGAAGCTGGTGATTTGGGAATCTGGTAAAGAGAGTAGTCTGGTATTTTAAAATTCTGGTATTTCGGGAATGAGCGATTCAAGAGGAAGGTTTTTATGTATAATAAATTCGGTTTTATGTACAGGTGTTACAGATAACTCACATAAACCGAAGCAAAGCGAGGGCGGGTCGCTAGTTTTATTAATAAAAATACCTGCACTTAAACCAAAATGTCTAAGATAATACTTCTGGTATGATGATGGCGACGAATCAAATTAGATTTAATAAAACATGACCATTTACTAACGTCGGGTTCCTATATTCAAACCGCGGATAGATAAAGCTTACTTCGGGTTAAAATTTGACATTTGCCCATACAAAATGTTTCAAATTTTAATCCGAAGTAAGCCTATCTGTCCGCGGTTTGAATATAGGAACCAGCCATAAGCAAACTAACAGCAACTGACTTCGTCAATCTTTAACCTTTAAAACACCCCATGGTTGACTGCAATTTTACGAACTCAACGCAAAATCGATGGAGCATGATACAGCTGTATACAGAACAGGGGGGTTATTATGACATAGCTATGCAGTTCACTTTACGGTGAGTGTAAGGGACAGAGCTATGGCAGTTATATAGCTCTGTCCTTTTCTCTCAGCGTAAACAGAATTGGATAACTATGTCATAATAACCCCTCAGGACTGACCATGGTTGAGATCTTTGGGGAAGGTTAAGTCTAGAAGTGGCTGTGTTTTGGCCGACATCATGATGGTAATGGGAACCCCTTGAATCACAGACTGATTTGATCGAACGCTTAATTTCATCGAAAGCTCTCTCCTGAAACCTTATTGTTTTTAGGTTATCTTAAGCATACGAGTAGGTTACGTAGGTTAGGTTGTGCATAGTCATCAGCTCACGGTGCCGCCGCTAACAGCCCGTTGGAGGTTAACACCGGAGAAGTTTTAGACGGTATGCTTCCACCTCAGCTCTCGCAACTGAGGTGGTCGAGTCTACCCTAGCCGAGGGGGACGATGCGTAATATCATTTAACATTCTACGAGTGTTTGTGATTCAAGGGTAATACTGATGATAAGATGGTGTATGCTGACCTTGTACGGCTGCAGCAGCTCGATGTAGGTCTGCATGAGCGAGCGGATGCGCGGGTGTCGCTTGAACACGGACCCGTCTACCGCTACCACCACGTGGTCCCGCGCCATGCGCCCCACCAGCACCGAGACACCTGCAATGCACATATATTTCAATTAGATAAACAGATACAGCTGCTTAAAGCCGCTAGCACACCGTGTATTGTTCGTGGGTGGCCCTCGGAATCCCTACATGATCGGCAGATAAGAAGTCAATCAAGTTTTAAGAGTTGTTGATAATTCTGTAGCTCTGCCTACCCCACTTTGTGAATGAAGGCGTGAGTTTATGTATGTATCTAAGAAGTCAATCCTGACATTCCTTACACATTACATGACCACAAAGTTTGTGACTATTGACTTGTTGACTGCAGTAAAATAATGCTAAACTTATTTGTTGCGTGTCGAGGAACATTATAACTGCATCGTTTGACTGCTGACAACATTATCCATATTCAGAAACTTCATGATTGTGCAATGTTTTATGATTGACCAATGGGATTGACTTCTTATCGACCTTTATTCGAAAACTAGGTACTATTTCGAAAACTATGAAACGTATGGGATTAACGTACATGACCTTCTGACAGCTTACGTCAATCGAAAACATTTTAGACATCGACAACGAACGCCGAATGCATCTTGTTCAGGGCCTCTGAACAGTGACATCGGATAGGAACTGTGGTTGCTTCATTACATTACTCTCTTTTGTACGTACGTTACACTTTTACCTATATTTTACATTACATTAAATCAATAATGCTCGCTTCTATATTTTATGTGTAAGTAAACATGATAATGATGCTGATAGGGGCGCGCTTTGATCATTCCTTACTTTGGTTCTGTTATAAGAGATACATTCGACTGAAAACCCTAAACTGCTCCAGAGTAATGTGGCTCGTGGCGGCTTTCTTTCGCAACATTTGGTTGAATAGATCACAAGATTAAGGTACTCACAGACTGACACAAGCTGCGCGGCGCGGTTCGAGCACAGCCGCGCGGCGTGTTGCACGACGAGCGCGTCGCTCACCCCCCACTCCACCTCGGCGCACGCCGCCCGCAGCGCCGCCAGTGTGCGTGACGTTTCCCCGCTTTCATTCTCTCTACAACATTAATGACATCGTGTTTAGTCCAGGGGCCCGTTTCATAGAAGCTTGTAACTTGTAATACGTGGTGGAAGTCTCTTTTTAATAGGTACATACTGTTGGAAAAAGAGTTCCGCTTATAATATGAGCTGTTATTTTTTATGCAATAGGCCCCAGGAGATATATAGCGGACCAAGTCTGACTAATATGATTGTAAAAAAGATTTTTTTAATCTAAGGAGAAATGTTATGTAATAAATTGATCAAAACAAAAAGGTACCTATGATTAATAAAAAAACAGTTCATTCAAATATCAGGGATAAAGTCGTCTTGCCTTGCTTTATATATTATTGCTATCTTATCTGTTTCTATGCAATACAGTGTTTATGTTCATATAACATAATCTTTGATTTGATTTTTCCAAACATATTTCCTGTTCAAGAGTTTCCATTTCAGGGCTCTAAAGAATGGACCAGTACTCACTCCTCGAACAGGCTGACGTGGGAGGAGGTGAGGGAGCCGGGCGGGGGCGCGGCGGGCAGCAGGCCGGCGCGCGCTAGCCGCGCCAGCGCAGCCCGTAGCAGGTCGCCCAGGTACTTGCCGCCGATGTACTTCTCGAACCTACACATCATGTTACATCTAGGCATCGGAGTTTTTGTCGCACGGTAAGACTATAGCAAGCTAGGGAGTCGTCATTTGCCATAAATCTAAACTCTTATTCATATTCATACTCATTTATTTAATTTATCTTAAAATGTATCTATAGCGGTCGGTCGTGTATATTTATCTTAGACAAGTTAAAAAATATCTATTAGATTATAAATTCATAACTTGAACTGTACACCTGCGAATAGGTAATTCGCCACTAGTGTGGACTAAAACATTCACTTCTGCCGTGTTTTAATGTATCTTTTGTTTGTTTATAAATTTTCGTAATTAAATCAGTATAAAAATGGTAATTATTTTTTATTGTAATATTTATTTTCCAAATATAACATTAAATAATCGTTTCTAAACTCGTCAACGTTGTTGTCCTTGATTAAAAAAAAAACCTAAATAATTAAATAAATAAATAAGTATTAATATGAATAAGTGTTTAGATTTATGGCAAATGAAGACTCCATAGCTTGCTATTAGTCTTACCGTGCGACAAAAACTCCGATGCCTATAGGTACATCAATTACATCATACATCAGCATTCAGCATACGACACAATACGGCTCTTCTCATGAGAGGTTCAGGAGACTAGGACACGAGCAATTAAAACGGGATGGTCAGCACTAAATAGCTTTGCAAAGTCAGGTTTTTAAATAGGCTGCAAATATATAAAAGAAGAAACTGTCATATCAACGCACAGCCCGAACCGCTAGACAGAAGGACTTAAAATTTGGAGGAAATATTCCTTGGAAATCCTAGTGGTGTACTAAAAAGGGATTTTTGGAAAATCATTCCCTATACAGTGTGTACCGGCATGCGGGCATTTATTAAAACTGCCGATAATATGCTGCTTTAGCAATTGTTTGCAAGTATTATCAATTAAAAAATAATTAAAATAACTTCACAATTATTATTTTTAGATACTGTCCATTTTTAATGTAGTGCATGTGCTGCGTGTTCATCGTTATCAGTATCGCTGTTGCTTGGTACAAGGCACGTCGTGGTACGGGGGCAAATAATAAATAATCAAAGTATCCGTCGACTGTCATTTGCACTTGTCAATTTGCTGTGCTTTACATTGCTGGCAATTAAAATTTTGTTAGAAAGTTAACAAAGCCTGAAAATGTGTTTATTAATTAAATTAATGTCATAGTTACGTTACAGATATACGTTATTTTAACCTACTTTAAAAAAAGTCCGGGTGCTGGTAACACACTGTATAAACAGGAGTAGCGGGAAAATGATTCTTTGCGAACTAAGTCGTGGGCGTCCTTTAGTGTACCATAATACATCAACAGCGTGTAGGTAGCAATGACTTAATGAAGCTCGTTAGTAAGTTCTATACAACTAGTATGACACGAAACTCGTCGAAGAACTTTCCTTTAGCACATAAGAAGACCTCATGACAGAAAAAGCCTGCCTGATAGTTTCGGTACTGTTTAATAATATACATACATACATTAAATCACGCCTGTTTCCCAGAGGGGTAGGCAGAGACCACTTCTATCCACTTCCTACGATCTTGAAAAATTTCTTTCGCTTCTTCCACATTCATACATCGAGTCATGCACGCACATCGATTTCGGGTACTTAAGATTCGGCCCTTTTCTAGTATTTCTCCGATTTTATTCGAAAAAGTACGCCTAGGGCGGCCCTTTTCGACCCTTCCACTCACTTTCGATCGCAAATATTTTTTATAATAATTGTTTCAAACATGTACTGACGTGAAAGACCCGACGAGCAGACTCCTCGCGTCCACCTCATGGTCCAGTTCGGTTCTCATGAAGTCCAGACAGCCGTTGTCCCCGAACGCGCCCCACTCCACGTCGACGCAGACTGCGCCGGCGCCGCGCCGCGCCGCCTCCCAGCGAGACACCGCCGTCGCTTTCTCCATGTAGCAGCCATTGGAACCGGTGCCGAGGATAACGCCAATCTGCAACACGAGGAGCCTTTAAACCATACTCTATGCTTGGAGTTACTTTGTAATTGAGGGGGAAGATCCTCAGAAGAACCTAAAGTTATCAAGCAGGTGGTAAAAGTGGAAAGGTTATTGAGTCACGATAATGAGACTGGAAGGGGCAATGTAAGGCAAAGGCCAATAAGGGTTGGAAGAAACCCTTGGGTAACAGTAGAGACCTTTTGGAAAGCCTTTGTCCAGTAGTAAACGTGTTTTGTTTGACATGATGATGATAGTTCTTAGCGATTCGCACAAGTCCAATCAAGTGGCATGATATAAAAAATATTAGTTAGATAGATGGATGGTAGAAACTTGTACGGAGTCCGTTTGGTGCGCTACCACCAAATTACCCGCTAAGCAGCACTCTTTCACAGTTCGGTAACGGTATCGAGATAAGACAATCGATGAAATGTCAAGCACAGAGGCAACCTTAACGTTTTAAATTCTTGGCCTTGCATATTGGCAATTTCTAGCATGACCTTCGTCGCTATTGCCTAACTCACTCAATCTCAATTGGCTTCAAAGCGGAATAATAACGTTAGAGGGGCTATTGCTTAACGCACTCGCAATCGCAATTGTTTTCATTTTGAAAATCTAAGGCATGTCTACATACAAAATGAAAACAATTCTGATTGCCATCCACCTTTACATAGTATAATCGTAAATAAAGTCGCTCCCCACCGTCTGTCCATGTGTATGTCCGCCTAGATCTTCGAAACTACGCAACAGATTTTAATGCGGTTTTCATCGATAGATGTAATGATTGAAGAAGGAGGATGTTATCTATAATTAATTCTAGTTTATGTACGGGTATTACAGAAAACTCAGATAAATCGAAGCGAAGCGAGGGTGAGTGGCTAGTAACAAATAAAGGCATAGATACTGACCCCAACGCGAGGATCCTGCTGAGCGCCAGCAACAAGCGTCCCTGTGGTGTCGTTGAGCAGCACGCGCACGGTGACGCGCAGCTGGCGCTCGTGCAGGCAGCGCTGCAGCAGCGCCGCCACGTCCACGCCCGCCATGCCGCCGCACTTGAAGCTCTTCGTCCACGTGATCAGCTCGCCGGACGAGATGGAGTGCTGCTTCATTGGGAATGAGAAGGTGAAACCTGGAATAACATGTTACATTTATATGGGCTGGCCAGAATTGTATCAATTGGGGGTTATTATGAGTATGACATAGCTACGCAGTTCGGTTTACGCTGAGAGAAAAGAAAGGAGCTATACAACTGCTCTAGGTCTGTCCTTTACGCTCGCCCTAAAATAACCATGTCATAATAATCCCCTAGTACTTCTATAGCATTTGGCTGGTTATCGTTATCACGTTTGCACTCGCAACTGACTGTATAATTCGCTCATTGAATACAAAACGGACACAAATACAAATTCCAAAATAATTTGCTCTTGAAAAAAATCATATACTACCTTCTAATTTTAAAATGCAACACTGACTCATTTTGGAATGTGTCCGATTTGTATTCAATTAACGAATTGTCTCTCGGGCTTTATACAAAAAAAAGATTGCCGATAAACTATTAAGAAACTTAGTACCTGTATGTGCGTGGTCGTCTGTATCATTCATTATATTCATGATTAAGGTACAGATACTTGCACCATAGATTATGCTACCAATTGACAGCACTTATAATCATCAGACGATTTTTACTCAGTTTAGTGCCAGGTTTTTCTTTTTTAATATCTTTAAAGTAGCTTAATATCTTTAAAGAGTCTACAACTCTTGAAAATAGGTGATTAGATGAAGAACTGGCATTACTGGCGAACTTTTACTCCGTACGACTTAATTTTGCAAGTCGAAAAATCTTAAAAAGACGACGTACCTAGTGACATTTCCTGTTCCTCCATGCCCTCAGATTTCACAAAGTCCTGCACGCAATCAGCCAGGAAATTGAACAGGTCTTCGCCAGGACCTAGCCGGAGCTCGTCACTGCAAGAAAACGGAATTTAACTAAGATTTTGCACAAATTTGAAGTTTATGAAAAGTATTCTAAATTTACTACCTAATGCTTTTACATTTGTATTCAAAAGATCAGATCTCTAGAATACCTCTGGTTGACTCACTAGTATCCTAAGTCAGTAGTTCGGGGCTCAGTAAAAAATAAAGTGGTTCAAAAGATTTTCTTATAGAAAACAATTTTCGCTAAGTATTATGAATATTATGACAATTGAAAAACTTGACCGAATGGAACCTAAAGATTCTCAAAGAAACCACACGTACGAAGTAGACAACGTAGTAACGACAATCTCTGTCCATGATTGAAAGATGATCTGTGATCGGCAAATCCTGTTAAATGTAATGATAGCGTTCGTTGTGGCGATTTAAAGGTACCTACGTCCACCCGTAGACGTCTATTGAACAAATTGTTGATGCCGATAAGCAACCCACCTGATGTGGTACTGCTGCACGTCCTCCCGCACCAGCTGTCCAGCCCGCAGTTCCACCAACAGCACGCGGAAGTTGGTGCCACCCAGGTCCAGGGCCAAAAATACGCCCTCCTCTGTAACACATCAATTACAATTCAATTTTCATTTGACGACGCGCTGGCCTAGTTGGTAGTGACCCTGCCTACGAAGCTAGCGGTCCTGGGTTCAAATCCCGGTAAGGGCAGATATTAGTGTGATGAGCGCGAATGTTTGTTCCAGAGTCATGGATGTTTTCTATATATTTAAGTATATATTTCTCTATATAAGTATTTATATCGTTGTCTAGTACCCATAATACAAGCCTTGAGCTTAGTTTGGGACTAGGTCAATTTGTGTGACATTGTCCCTTGATATTTATTTATATCAATGTAACATTCGGAATACTGAGCAAATCTGAAACTATAGCTCACTCTTAAGTGGTTTCCACTTGTAGAAATGAATCTGCATAACAAGTCTTGTTTAGGTGTAAAGTGCTGCGTTTTCTCCAAACGTTTAGTCAGATGCAACTGTCAGTGGGCAGGGCATTACGCAATTCACCGATTTTAAGTACATTATTCTAACACTATTCCCCGTGAGGTTGCCGGGTTAGAATAGTGCCGCTCCATGTCTTCCCTTGGATGTCATAAGAGGTAACTAGCTGTTAGGGGATGGCTTGCAACCAGTCACTAATACACTGACACTGGTAACACTACTACTTATGCAAAATGTGATTACAGAATTATCAACCTGATTTTAGACTTGTTGGTAATTCTGTAGCTCTGCCTTCTCCAGTCTGGAAATGAAGGAGTGAGTTTATGTATCTCTTTATTTATGTTTTCTAACTCGGTACTATAAAAATGCTCGGTTATATCTGCAGCGACGGCAAATGTATAAGAGCTCTCAGTGGCGCAGTCGCCTTTGGTATTGCTAGACATGACGCAGTCAGGAGGATGACTAGAATGCGAACAAACCTGTGCCGTTGGGCAGTTCAGGTACGTAGGTGTTCTCCATCTGCAGCGACGATGGCTGCTGGAATAAGCTGCAAGTCAGCTCGTGTAACACAAATGTATAAGAGCTATCAGTGGCGCAGTCGCCTTTGGTATTTCTAGACATGACGCAGTCAGGAGGATGACTAGAATGGGAACAAACCTGTGCCGTTGGGCAGTTCAGGTACGTAGGTGTTCTCCATCTGCAGCGACGACGGCTGCTGGCGCAGGCCGCGGGTCAATTCCCTTTCAAACACGCCTGAGACGCGGCGCAGCGTCGCGCCACACATTACCAGCTCTGCCAGGCTCGCCTCCACCTGGAAATAAAAAAAAACATGTTGTTTTTGTTTTCAAAGTATATTCAAAATATAGACTAAGGCCCACTTGTAACTATATACTACTTGGTGTAAGTATACTTACACCTGGCAAAAATACTCGCCCATCCAAATTTTGTTCATACAATTGTTAGATGAACTTCTTAAATCAGAGAGTAACTTTAAAAATACTTAACCAATTTTGATGTAGCTTTTAGTGTTTTGTTGCTAATTAACGTAAGTCCAAAATATTATTTTGAAAGGTGACTCTTTCCAGAGGAACCCAAAAGATCAAAGGAACGAACTCTTGACCGCTAACGTAGGCAGGTCACTACCAACAAGACTAACAAGACTGTTATTTACGTACGTACGTAGGTATCTTTCTACACCGCAATATTTGTACAAAAACCTGTAACTATAGAATAACTATCCCTTTTGTACAATCTTAAGTAAAAACTCTAGAGCAACGCCTAACTACGCAAAACGACATAGGTACGTTTAGTAACCCTGCCTGAAGCCAGCGGTGCCGGGTTCAAATCCCTAGCAAAGGCAGATAGATGTTTTGTTGTATTTAAGTATTTATTTCTCTATATAAGTATGTTTATCGTTGTCTAGTGCCCATAGCACAAGCCTAGACCTTAGTTTGGGACTAGGTTAGTTTGTGTGAGGTAGTCCCTTTATTTATTTATTTAAAAACAGCTTCATGATCATGGCCTTATCTTATCATACCGTCGTTGCTGACATTTGTAATCGATAAGCAGCAAGTTCTATTTTCTTTTAATTAAATTGAAGCTCCACGAGAACTGTCAAGTCTAAAGTCGCTGATGGATGTGGACATCGATCACTCTAATCAAGTTGCCAGCAACTCGTCTACAAGTAACTAATCAACAATTACCGGCGACTAGACTCGCCGCGTAAACAATCGATGGGGATGATGAAATCACAAGATAAAATTTGTCTTTTGGGAAAATGAAATACAATTTATTGGACTTTGTGTAGAATAAAAAATGCATGCAACGAGTTAAATGGAAAAAATAATGTACCTACTTTCTAAATTCATTGACTTTACATATGGACATTGCAGAGATTAATTAATGGAAGCAATATGTTAAATGTTTCATTTGAAAACTTGCTTTGCGTTGCTTTGATAAGTGTCTGTCTGTCATAGCCAGTTTTCTTAGTATTAGGGGTCTAGAGAATTTGTTTTTAATTCTACTTCACACGAATAAAACAAAATAGTCGAGTTGAGACGTAATCCAAATCAACTATCAAGTTTTCAATCTGTAACAAATCTATTGATTTTTATGTGTACTGGAGAAACCTTGAATAACTTAGCCGGGCAATGTCGCCCGCATTGAATGACTATATTGTATGTATGGCTATGTATGGGGCAGATAACATCGAGGATGAGAGAAAGCCTTCAACTGCTAACGAGCCGAGTCCGAAGGCCCGTATTGACGTTAACTAATGATGGTCTATAGGTTATTCACATCAGCATGTATTTTTTATTGTATGTGCAAATTGATGAACATTGCACAAATATCAAAAATGTTATTGCATTTTTATCACATTACTGTTTACTCAAAGACAACTTGTTAATTAATTTTACCCTTACGCTGTCATAAGTAGATAAGTAAAATCTTAGCCTTACTTATAAACGTGGCATAAGCTTGGAATAGTCATAGTTTGTCACTTTCTGTCAGATGCAAATCGTCAGTGAAACTGCAAAACCGCGTAAGTAACATTTTAAATAAGGAGCAAAATGCACCTTTTTAATAAGAGTGTAAGGTTTATTTTGCTCTATCATTAATTTGTTAGTTTCGCGGTTTTGCAGTTTCACCGACGAAATGTCACAATTACAGATAAGGACAAAGCATGGCATAAACTATTTCAAGATTATTCCTCTTTTATAATAAAGGGGGTAATTGTATAAAATGTGGTTACAGAATTATCAACAAATTTTAAGAGTTGTTGTTGTAGCTCTGCCGACCCCACTCTGGGAATGAAGGCATGAGTTTATGTATGTATATACAAAAGTACACATACATACACAAAATAGACTAACATGTTTACCAGTGTATTAGTAACAAATTCAAAAATTTTAATTCAAAACATTTATTTCACAAAAAAACACACTACAACACAACAGACGGTATTTAAAGTAGAAAGAAGATTAGAGCAGGGATAGAATCGTTGCACTGTAGTGTGAAGTCCAATAGGACTCAGCTCAGCATGTGCTGCAGCAGGAACCACGGCGCTGGTATTCAGCTGAACCCTGGTGTTCATCTATTCGTAGCTGATCGCGAACGCGTGATGACGCGTGGTGAACAGGTTGCAAGCCCATCGCCTAACAGTACTTCAAACCTTTATTCCCTTAGTCGCCTCTTACGACATCCACGGGAAGACATGGAGAGACACTACTCTAACCCGGCAACAACTTTTGTACATTCCGGGAATTGTGTTAAATTACAGTCGAGTACAAATATATTTATGTATACACGTGTAGTCAGTGAGTAATCTGACGACCGTATAATTTTTTTTTTTTTGATATTGAAGTATTTTGCTTTCTAATTGATGGGGAAGTTAGCTTAAGCTAGAGCTAGTTAAATAAATACAAACTTATCTGACAGTTTACGACTTTAAATGTACCTACTGGAATGTTACAATCACTTGTGATTATGACACAAAACACAAGCGACAATATGATGAATTGTCGTTTTAGTTTACGACTGTGTTGTGTCTTCAATATCCCAGATTAATGTTATTTTAATATCTTAAAGGAAGAACGTGTTTGACAAATGTGCGGCCATTATCTCGGGGTGAGCCGCCCCTCGTAAAGATAGCCAGATGCGATTACTATGTTTTGATACAGATTCACATTTATTCGCATCGTGCTGCAATCGACTAAAGCGCAGTAGGTGGTTATTTTACTGGTGTTAAACGGGTCAGATTTGTCTGTCTGTTATCTAACTATTATCAATGAGTTTGAATGAACGTATGTTTGTTAATCAATCATGGCATGAGTTTATGTATGTATGTATGTACAAAAGTACACATGTAACAGATTTTTTGGGCAGCATAATACTGTTATTTATTTTTATTTCCATGTTAGACTGCGCCGTTCAAACTGTTACTCCAGTTTTGAGTGACAATGCCTAATTAATAGTTTTAATTAAAATTGTACTTATTATATAATTAATTAATTAATTAATCACGCCAGAACGGCTGAACGGATCTGAATGAAAGACACAGATATTTTAATTAATGTAAAATAGGACATAAGCTACTTTTTACCCCAGAAAATTGGACAGTACCCGACTGGAATGAAATGAAATGAATATTATTATAAATGCGATAGTCTGTTCGTTACGTCTTCATGGCTTATCGCCTAAACTGATCGCTATGGAATTTTTACCAGACAGTATTTATTTCATTTAATTTAATTTCCAATTATCATGTGTTTGACCAGTTCTGAGCAGACCCTTACAGGTTCTGAACTCCTGGTAATACGATGACTAAACACTCTCATCTGAATGATAGTCAAATTAGAAAAGCTAGACGAACTGGATTCCATCAAGGAGACTTATTGCCTCGAGACGGACGTAGGGCACTCTTTCTAATGGAATATCATACAATTCCTGATGGAACAGTGGTGTAGAAAATTCTGACCAGACCGTGTGGATTGAGAGTTTGAAATAACATTAAAATTTACTAGCATCTAACTAGTTTTCAAAGCGTTTCTACAATTCAAGGAGTCAACGTTTAAAAGCGAAAACAAAAAACAACTTTCGCCGTGATCTTTCATAAATTATCGAATTTGTATTTGAAATCAATACTTGTAGGAATTGGAAGAATTTGCTAGTTGTTTGTTGACTTGCCGAAGTCATTGCCCAAGGGTTCCGTGACGCACGTTAGGGACAACGGTCCCATAAACAGAAAGAAACGCGTGTATACGCCCTTGCGTGGAAGGTTCACTTTCAGAATACTGCTTCGATTAGGGTAACTTATTAATTTAATGCAGTGAAAGCTCCTACCTTGAAAGCGGTGTACTGCCTTTTTGCCGAATTATGTTTCGTCAAATTTCATTTAGCAATCAACTTATCGCCGAAGTTTTATTTGGCAAACCAATCCCTGGCATAATTTTACTTCGTAATTTTTTTATTTCGCTACATTTTTATATTGCAAAATTTTATTACGTCAAATTTTATGTGGTAAATAATTGTGTAGCAAATGATTTGCTAAGGCAAATAACATATTGTAACATATTGTAATATTTTACTTGTTTATTGAAAGTTATATCAGCTGCGTATTTTTTTGCGTAACCTTGAGCTAGAACTTGTCTGAAACAAATATAAATTGGATTAAAAACGAAACTGCTCCCAGAGATAGGTAGGTTAGGGTTATTTTTTTTCAATGACTCGTATTACGAAACTGCTCCCAGAGATAGGTAGGTTATGGTTATTTTTTTTATGACCCTAAAAACTAAACTGCTCCTAGAAATACATTTGACGAAAACATAATTGTCATCTTAAAAAAACCCCAGGTAATAATTTGTCTAACAATAATTTATCAAATCATTAGTTGGGAAATGATATCAGTGCGAAACGTTGAGTTGGGAAATAAAAATTTGCCCAAATAAAAATATGGGATACGTAGTTTGGGGAGTTAAGAATTTGCTAAATAATTTTCGGCGAAACAAGGGTAAACCCTTGAAAGCTTAAAGTAATTAAAAAATGATTAAGCTTACGAAAAAAAAAACAATAAGTACCAAACACATTGTGATGCAAGACGGAACCTAAGTAGGTATGGTGATAATAATCTAATTAAATACAAGTTGAAGTTAAATAGCATAATTTCCAATATTCAGCTCGACAGGGCCGACCAAGCTCCGCTGACGCGGAGCTCCTATTTTTGACAGTTTAAGGCCCTGTTGTTTGATCAGTAGTTAAACTAACTAATTGTTAAAATTTGAAAAAGGAATCAAAAATTTGAAGGAATCTCAAGGAAATGTGTCAAATTTTCAATTCCTTTTTCGAATTTTAACAATTAGTTAGTTTAACTACTGATCAAACAACAAGCCCTTAGGCTTTTATACCTACTACCTACTAGAAAAAAATAAACCATAACGAAATTTTATATTTGACTACAAGTAGAGATTGTAATTAAGGAAAATCTCTAACCACAATTTGAATTAGGAACATAAAAATACATTTAAAAAAACATGTGTTTGATTGATTCCTACGATATTTAACATTATATCGTTAGATAGTTATCTAACCATATAATTTGACTTTTGACACCAGCAATCTTGAATGCGGTAAGGAAAAGAATGACAACATTCTGCACTCTTCAGTCGAAGGGCCCGGCACTTCGAAACTACAGTCTGTACCACCTAAGGATGTATCGGTCGAGTCCGAAAACTTATCGGACTGTGATGAACGCTCTTCGAGTCGCGCAAACTCAACGTTAAATGATAACGCACAAAATGACAACTCTAACACTAAAATGCTAACAGTTACGAGTAAGAGTACGTTATTGCAAGAAAACGTCACAATAAGAAAGCCTGTGCAGCAAAGAATTACTCTGTCGTCAAGTGAACTTTCTAACATTGAAGATTCAGACTCGGAAGCGTCCACCCTTCTTGATACAACCTCACGTAGCTTGCCTAACATCTCCCACGCGTGTGATATGGTTGAGCTTAATAATCAAATTGCCACCCTGTCAACTCATCTTGCTAGCGCACACGCTGAAATTGACCGGTTGAATACAGAGGTAACGGGACTCAGAAGTCAAATCGAGGAAAAAACTAGAAAGCTTGAGACATACAAAGCACTTCTCACAAAGAGTGGACCTTATGCAAAAAAGAAAACCCCTGCAAGAAACATAAGAGCAAACAAACGCGTATCCTCACAAAGGGAAAAAATATTAAGAGATGACAGCTCCCAAAACCAAATCAGTCAAAACAAGATAGTCGCACAGTCTCTGGACCAAGGAAGCTGCGAGCTGAAACAGGACGAAGAAGAGTTTGCAGCAGCAACGTCACCGGACGTCCCAGGTCTCACGTCTGACAACTATAGCAATGGGCAGACCGAAAAACCCAAATTATGCTTATTAAGTAATAACAAATACAATAACTTTTTGGGTATTTCGGAGCAACGCCTAGGATCTACTTACGATTTCTGTCACTATCTCACTCCGGGAGTTGGAGTGGAGCATCTCTTAAATAATCTAGAAAATAAGTTAGTTAATTTCACTATGAATGATTGTTGTATTATTTTTATAGGCGGAAAAGATTTTACAGAGACACGCAATTATGAAAACTTAGTATTACATATAAGAAACACTTTAGAAAAAATAACACACACGAACATAATTATATGTGCACCAACTTTTAATTGCGGCTATTACAGTAACATGTATAATTGGAGGATAGAAACTTTTAATGAGCACTTATATGTAGACATATCGAAGTATGAGTATGCATATTTACTCGACAGCAACCGAAACTTGTCCTACGATAGTACCATGTTTTCCAAACAAACTGGAAGGTTAAATAATCATGGTTTAGGAACTGTTTTTAAAGACATAGAAAAAAACCTCATGGTAATAAAGGAGGATAATAAATTTTCGTTTCATGAAAGTTGTGTGTTTTTTCGGTAATGAAATCCACGAACCGCAAATGTACAAACATTACGATCTCAAAATAATGCATCAAAACATTGCCGGTGCATTAAATAAAATCGACAATCTACAAATTACTTTAAATGAACAATCTGAGAATAATAACACAATAAATATACTTTGTCTGAGTGAAACGTTCATTCAAAAAGGTTCAGTAAAAAATCTTAAAATACAAGGTTATAAAATAGCAGCAAACTACTCCAGGGACCGGGAAAAACACGGAGGGACCTGCATATTAATACAAAAAAACTTGGAATACGTTGATGTTAATTTAACAAAAGAACTAGCATCCAAATATACGTTCGAGTGTTGTGGGATTTACTTGCCTGTGATCAAAGTGGTAGTTATTTGCGTATACAGAATTCCTAGCAGTATTCTAGAGACATTTCTGATTAAATTAGACACTTTACTAAATTATATAACAAATAAATATAGAAATAGAAAAATTCTGATCTGTGGGGACTGGAACGTAGATATCTTAAAACAAAATAAGTATTCAGAGCAATTGCTAGGTATCCTAAAAAACTATAATATAGGCGTACATATTACTTGCCCGACTAGACAACGTTCCTGCATAGATCAGATAGCCAGTAATATAAAACAAGTGGAGTCGCAGTTACCTAAACTGGGACTCTCAGATCACGAAACGGCTCAGATAATAACTTTTAAAACCAAAATAGAAAGAACTGTAGCCCACTGGTATGAACATAAAAGAGATTATAACAAGCAAAACATTCGGAAATTTAAAGAATGTATAGATTCACTTACCTTTTCTGACATTTACAAACAAGAATCCCTAAATAAAGCATTTTGTACGTTTCATGATACTCTGATACTGTTTTATAACCTATGTTTCCCTATAATACGAATAAGAATGCGCACTCTAACTAAAAAATTGAAATGGCTAAGTAAGGGTTTAAAAATATCATCGGTAACGAAAAGGAAGTTATATTTAAAATACATTAATAATAAAACTAATAAAAACGTTAACAAGATAAAATATAAAGCTTATTCTCGTTTACTAAAAAAATGCATCTTTAAAGCTCAACAAATGAATAATAGTAAATATATTGAAAACAATAAAAATAAATGTAGGGCTACCTGGAACACCATAAATGATACCGTTACGGACAAAACTACACGTTCCAATATTAACTCAATAGTTTATGATAATAAATTAGTTTCGAGCCCTAATCAAATTTGCGAAGTATTTAATAATTACTTTATAGACATCAGTAATAGCGATAGTGGTAATAGTATAAATTCAAACACTCATTCAAATATATCTAACAATCTTCATAGCATTTTCCTTTCACCCACAGATGATAAAGAAGTATTTAAAACCATAATGCATTTGAACAACAGTAATGCAGTGGGATACGACGGTATTAACACAAAAATGCTTAAAACTTGCGGACTCAGCATTAGCAAACCCTTAAGCTATTTGATAAATCTATCGTTTTCAGAAGGCTCTTTCCCGGATAATCTAAAGATCTCGGTTGTCAAACCTATACTTAAAAAGGGGAATCCTGCAGATACCAATAATTACAGACCTATTACACTTATTCCTATTCTAAGTAAGGTATTTGAAAGGCTAATGTATAATAGAATTGACAACTTTATCGCTAAAAATGAGATTCTAGGACCTGAACAATACGGTTTCCGCAAAAGTTGCTCAACTTCTTTAGCTTGCTTTCACCTCATTAAATATGTTACTGAATGTGTCGATAAAAAAGTCCCAATTGCAACTTTGTTTCTCGACATGTCTAAAGCGTTCGATTTCGTAAATCACAAAAAGTTACTATGTAAAATAGAGAAATATGGCATCCGAGGTAAAGCACATGACTGGGTTGCAAGTTACCTCGGTAATAGAAAACAATGCGTAGAAATTTCGAAAACCAACAGTTGCCAATATAATCCTGTTATGGAGACTTACGCATCTGCCTACAGATACAATAATAGTGGCGTTCCCCAGGGAAGCATACTTGGTCCGCTTCTCTTTCTACTGTATGTCAATGACCTTCCTCGCGCTTCGAATGACAAATATGTACTTTTTGCTGATGACACAACGGTGGTAGTAAGAGCTGACCAAGGAGCATCCCTTGAAGATAAAATAAACTTAACGCTGTCCAAATTGCTTAAATGGTTGTCAGATAATAATTTAAAGGTTAATTTATGTAAGACTAAAATCATCCAATTTAACACAAATAAGGCCAAGTCAATTCCACTTACAGTGGTATCTCAGAATGTAAAGATTGAGGAAGTATATATGACAACTTTTCTAGGTTTAAGAATTGATAATTTATTAAATTGGAAGTCGCACGTAAAATTTGTTTGTGATAAGCTACATCGGTTTGTTTATGCACTAAGACGACTAAGGCAGATTGTCTCACAGAAGACAGCCATTACTGCATATTACGGTCATGTCTTCTCGACTCTTACGTATGGCCTAATAATCTGGGGTAACTCGCCCGACGTTGAAGATGCTTTCAAAGCACAAAAAAAATGTATCCGTGCCATCTGTGATGTACGTACCTGGGAAAGCTGTAGACCGCTATTTAAGTCGCTACGTATCCTACCGCTAACTTGTATGTACATTAAGGAGATATGTTTGTTTGTGAGACAAAACTCTCACCTCTTCAGACTGCAGGCACATGTTGGAAACCGACCAAGCAGGCACAAACACAAACTTGTCATACCGTATTGTCGTCTCGCTTACAGTAAAAAAAATGTATACTTCATGTGCATACGGATATATAACAAGCTCCCATCAGAGTTTAAAGAAATGCAGATGCGTGGGTTTAAGAAGAGTGTCACGAACTGGTTGTTACAAAATTGTTTTTACTCACTTAATGAATATTTTAACCACAAAGACGTATAACTAAATTACCTACAACTGCACTAATTGTTTAATTTAAGTTTAATTTTACTTAATCTTTGCATGCTAAGTGAAGCAGAATGTATTGGACTACTAAATATTCACCATCACTACATTGTAATACTACATTCTAGCAAAGGAATAAATGAATTATGAATTATAATTATGAATTATGACACCATCCAAAGTTGCGTATATATCTTTCTATCACATAAACAAGTAACCGTAGTGCGTAACTGCGTACTGGCGGGTAGTTTATCAGTTACATCACTATCATTAGCCGGGGTCAGCCTGCGCGCACACGAGGCAGCGCACGCGCAGCCAATCTGTTTGTCATTGTAGAGGAAAACTGCCTTACTGCACTTTTTAACGGTTTAAGAGTGTATCTCTTTTATGTGTTGTAAGATAGATAGTGACGTAAATTCTAATGCTCTTTTTTACTGGGAGGGCTGATATTCTCAAGATTACACATACATACATATCTTCACGCCTGTCTCTCAATGGGGTAAGCATAGACTATACATAGAACCGCATAGACTGTAGGTGCACCGGTGTAAACTTACAACCTTTTTTCCTTTATCAACCACTATCACCTCTTAATGCGCGTACGTCAGTTTCGGGTGCTTTTGGTTTCAAGATACTCTATTCTAGCGTAGGTATGTGGTTGTTCTCTTGTGCTCTCGGTGTAGCGCAGCGTGTGTTCCTGCCTTAGCTGTTATTTCTCATTATGTTCAAATTACTTTGTCTCTGTGAGAACCTTTAACTGTGTTTTTGCTATGTAACTTAATTTCTATATTGTTTTGTAAGTTACTGGATCTCCAATTAATCCTAAATAAATAAATTAAAAGTTGGGTGAAGATCGGCCGCTGCAGTACCCTTAGTATTAAATCCTAAGTATTAGCGGTTAAATACTATTTTTCATAAACAAGTATAACTTGGAACAAAATTGTCAAGTGCATTAGATTAAGATAATGCAACGGTACAATCAAATAAGGACGTAAACGATAGTTTTTATGATGTCATAAATATTATAAACTTTATTTGCACTGTAAAACTCTTCATTCTTTATCAGTCCTTCGAGCCGGATTGCAGAAATAAACATTAAGCCCGCTTGATCATAAGCGCACTGTAAAACCTATTTCAGTAAAGGTATGCTTTGTCACTATCTGCCAGATGCAAATATCACAATGATAGTAGGACAAACCATATTTAAATATAACTTTAGCTATTGTGAGTGTTATGGATAAGACAATATCAATTAAAGGAATTTTATTTGTTATGTTCATGTTCAACTATGATCAGTAACGGTAATCAACGATAAAGCGGCGTAGGAGTACTTAATATCTTTATGGTCGTGATTAGCCAAAGACCCAAAAGTTACGTGTTAACAACAGCATATCTATGATAAATAAAATCCTGCGTTGTCTTTTGATAATGAAAATCCAGCGGTTGTAAAAGTGTATGGTGTGTGTGGTAGTATGCTTTTTGATTATTGAATCGTTTTGTTCAATCTCAAAACACTTTACAAGAGGCATAGGCCGAGCGGTGACAGCAAGGGAACCATCCACGTCATAGTATTTTAATGGGAATCGACGACACGTTTAGCTAAGGTTTGAATTCCAGGAAGTGGTAATATTTGTGTGTTGAGCGCGAGTATTTGTTGCTGAGTCATGGATGTGATTCAATAAGTACTTATCTTTCTATATGACGCACCAAAAAAAAGAAATTACAAAAATAATGTCAACCCTAGTAAGCTGTCATCTCAGTCATAGAAACTGTATAAGTATGTTTATGGTTGTACAGTACCCGTAGTACAAGCATAGAGCTTAGCTTGGGATTAGATCAATTTCTGTGAGATTTTCACACAACACAAGAGAACAAGATTGAGACAAGTTATTAACCGGCGAGCCTAAGATGTCCAGTCAGAGCACTACTAACATTTTCTTGCGTGTATTTTTAATTTTATCGCCGGTTTTGTCGATTAAGCAGCTTAACTAACGTGGTAGGTGACTATGATTGCCTTGTATGCCTACGTGCGCTCGCGCGGTGACCTTAATCTGTTGTTACTTTGTCGACGAATTGAAAAAAATAATAATTCCAGAATAGCACCCCTAGTGTAACGAGGAATATATCCTCGCAGCCGTCGCCTGGTGTACGATTGACGTCACAACCGCCGGGAGGCCAGCCATATATCACAATCAGCTGACGCGTATAATTGAACATACATTGCCGCAATTAGTAGAACAGCTTCCAGAGCGGCGACGACCATTGAAGCTTCAATCAGAGCGAACACAAAATGAAGGATGATGATGTTTCAGTACTGGAGCGAATTAAACTTTGAATTCGTACCCAATCATTGTTTTTTTAATACGCACTCTTAACATAGATACTATTAATCTTGCAAACTAATTAGTCGTATTAGTAACTTCCCAAGCAGCACATTAGTGAATTTTGCAGCTTATCTTATAGCTTTATGTTCTAAATGAGTGGTTTAACAGTGTTTGACTACACTTATAGCTTTAAACACAACTCAAACTTGTATACGGGTTCATCCTGACACTTATAGTTGCTTAGGAACGTTTTTTGTTTCTACTTTATTACTTATAGTTGGGTAAAGTCGATTTTGCTACTTAAAGTTGCATTCAGGTTGTAATCGTCACTGATTAAGAAGCAATAGTGATATATAAGGCCCTAAAGTTACTTATGAGCCACTTTTATATATAAGTGGGAACATACCCTTATTTGGAACTTTTAATTCCAAATGACTAGTATAATAGAGTAGTGTATCACCAATAGTGGCTAAAGAGATAATTTTACGGCCCTTTTGGAATCTAAAGTAATTGCAACTTTAAGGCCTAGAAGGGTCGTAAAATTATCTCTTTAGCCACTATTGGTGATATACTACTCTATTATACTAGTCATTTGGAATTAAAAGATCCAAATAAGGGTATGCTCCCACTTATATGTAAAAGTTGCTTATAAGTAACTTTAGGGCCTTATATAGCAGTATTGCTTCTTATTCAGTGAAAATTAAAACCTGCATGCAACTTTAAGTAGCAAAATCGACTTTACCCAACCAAAAGTAATAAAGTGGAAACAAAAAACGTTCCTAAGCAACTACAAGTGACAAGATGAACTCATACACAATTTTGAGTTGTGTTTAAAGCTATAAGTGTTGTCAAACAATGTTAAACCACTTATTTAGAACATAAAGCTATAAGATAAGCTGCTAAATTCACTAATGTGCTGCTTGGGCTCTTATTGCCACTCCAACGCATAATTAAGTCTCAATAGGAGGTTCTTGATGACCAAAAGCAGTTATTTTCACTTATTTCAAACCACTATATATCTAACAGTTCCAAATTTAGGACATAAATATTTATTGTTCATATTGCCTGTATCAAAATATATTCGTCATGCGTCACTCTGTTGATATAAATTTGTTTTGAACATTTGTTTCTGTTGATATAAAATTCTAGACATTAAACTCATCAGAAATGAATGCCGCGAAATGGAAAAAAGTTAAAAGATGTGGTAGTTAAAATAAAATTGTGTCAAGAATAATTGATTACAAATTCAAGGGTTCCGCATACAAAAGTGATTTGTTTACTTGTATTTTCCGTAACTTGACATTAGTTTTTTATGCAAATTGTTAACTAATGATCGTATCATCATCCATCATCATCGGATAGGCGGGTAAAGGTACTAAGTACACTACAAGCATTTCTAGAAGGTTAATCAAATTGTAGGAGTAAAATGGGTTTTATTTTAATAAAATTGAACTACTTACTTAAATGTTGTAAACAAAGAAACCAATTAAAAATAAACAAAAAACCCGACTGCAATAAAAAATAAACTGAAAAGCGAAAAATAAGCTATAAGTATATATAGGTAATCTATAGAAACTCGTACTTATTGATGTTTATAAGAATTTTGATTTAACTTGAATATTGGAAAAGGTATTCCAGACGGGGACCAGCTAACCCAATTTTTTTTTTAAGATATAATATATTAATAATAATAAATAATATATTAATAATAAGCATTGCTTGTCCCCGCCTGCAATACCTTTAACAATATTCAAGTTAAATTTAAATTGTTATTATAAATATCTATAAGTACATTGCTCTTACAATTTTCTATAGATTATATATATTTATAGCTTATTTTTCGCTTTCCAGTTTACTTTTTTATTGCAGTCGGGTTTTTTGTTTATTTTTAATAATTTAATTATTTAATTCCTTTTAGTTTTTAATAATAAAATAGTGGTTTAATTAATGATAACCAAGCGATATATGAGCTCTGAAGTTTGAATTTTTAATGTCGCGAAGCTACAAGTAACAAATTACAAGCGAAACTCACTTTCTAGCAAAAGGAGCTTATTAGGTAAGTAAGTACTTAACATTTACGTATTTTTTGACTTTCCTGTCAAAATGGTAGCATCAAAGTGTTAAAATATATATATATTTGGAATGGGCTATTTAATAGCTTTCATTTGATAGGTACCCATATTGTTATAGTTTTTTTTTTTTTTTATATTCCCCCTCCATTTTTTGTCGCGGACGCCATATTGAAATATTATATACCCTATGTCACTCCGGCAATTAAGACGAATCGAATGACACCTCGCATGTTAAAATACGTCAAGCCGTTTAGGCTGCAGAGCGTGTCCAGAAATAGACATACATACATACATACATACATACATACATATATACATACATACTCTCGAAAAACATGACCCTCCTTCTGACGCAGTCGGGTAATTAGTATTCACTGTATACTACCTATAAGAATTGGGCAACAAAGCATCTCATCTTGGGGTACCTTCTCCCAGAGCACCCAGGTCGGGTCGGAGACAATTCAAAAAAGACTACACTGCCTAATAAATGTTGTTTAGGTACTTAAACATGTTCTATGTACTTATTTTAAAAACAGAATACCTACTGATTTGGTAAAAAAAACACGAAAATGTTACCGCGGCCCGAATGGAGAGGTCATGGGTTCGAGTCCCGCCCGCGGTTGCAATTTAGTAAAGTTATCAAAATATGTAAGCTCACATAGATTTGCTTACAACAACAACTTGGGATTTCAGAGCAGTGTTGAGGACTCCTAATTCACGAGCACTGGGCGATCTACAAAAGAGAAAATAATTAGTATTCGTAATAGCATTCACTGCTTTGCCACTCGCAAGATACAAATAAGTGATTTTCAGACCTGATAGTTTCAAATAGAGAACAAATAAGTGGAAATAAACACTGTAAGATCTTTTTTGTTTCGCCATGTTTACAAATTGGAGTCCTTGAAAATGATTTATTTTAAACAGAATTTTATCACACTGACGCATAATCACTGACTTTTGATAGTTGTGACGATGTTACTTTAACATTGTACGTAACCTACAATCATTAAGTCAGGTATTTACAGTTTTAGTTCTTATCAGTATCAATTCCTTATATGATTTAACACTCTCTTTTTAAATATTCCTGATCAAATCAAAGGCGCATCGAAATTTACAAAGAAACCATACTATAGTTTCACAGTAACAAAAAATTCGCAAGAATTTCGTGCTCATTTCAATGCTTGAACGTGAATTTTAATCACTTACCAAACAGATGTATAAATCCAAAATTAAAATGGCAGATCACATTCACTTTAAAAAAACACAACTTACCGACTCAAAGGAACTTTGGCGTCCCATTTATCACTCATTGACCGAACTGAAATATTATTATTCATTCGTTCAATATTCGTCGTTCACTGCGCATGACTTTCACCCTTAGATCTAATTGCCGCTTAAGGTAATCGTGAGATCTGTTATGGATTCAATTTAGAACCAAAAATCGTTCAATAAAAATCGTCGTTCACTGCGCATAACTTTCACCCATAGTTCTAATTGCCGCTTAAGGTAATCGTAAGATCTCTTATGGATTCAATATAGAACCAAAAATAGGCTGCAATTTTTCTCCCCGTGCTTCTATATTGGTTGCCTAAGGGTTCTTTACACCTATATAGAACTTAGTCATGGCTATATATTTCACTTAAGTATCTAAATAGATATGATATACGAGCTATTTCCCACCCAGTGTGCTACTTGGGTTATAATAACAGATTCTACATAGTCTCATGATATGACACTTTAAAGTAAACTGTCTTATTTTTATGGCATAGATAAGGCACACAGATCACCTGATGATAAGTAGAATTTTAGGTCCTTTGACTTTTGCATTCTCAAGAAAACAAATTCGCCTTATACGTCATCTCATCGACAGAAGCCTTTTTTATGGCATATAGAAGATAAACGAGCACACAGGCCACCTGATGGTAAGTGGAAACTGTGACCCATAGACATTCGCATTCACAAGACTGCAATGCAATCCTAAGACGCTAAACTAAGATGGAATGCCTCTATGCTAGTCATTTCACCGGCTGTCTAATCCCCAAACCGGAACACAACATTGCGAACACTGCTGCTTGGCGGTAGGCTATTTGGTGGCAATGCTGCCAAATTGAAAATGCACGCGCTAAAATTTGTTTTGTTTGCTCTGACGGGACTACTTAAACTCGCCGCTGTGACATTCACTCGTTCGTTTATCCGACCGCGGTTTTTACATAGCAATACAGGAATACTTTTTTTTTAATTTCTGCATAAATGTCATTTGTAAGCCCTCTGGTATGACCAGGTTACGTAAGCAATCAAGAGGTCTTCTTTCGGGGTCCGAGCTCCGATAAGGCGCAGGGGTCGCTTGCGCAGATTTACCGACCGATACGCAGTTAGTGTGACACGCCGTTCATTAACACTTGATTTTAATTAACGCGCCGTCCTTGCGATAGATACGGTTCTTCGTCGTCATCGTTATTTCAAAAAGACGTCCACTGGCACGTCTAGGCGGTATAAATCATTATTTAATAGAAACACCTCCCATTCACCACCAATTTTCATTTAATTTAAAGGCATTTCTCACCGCATGCGTTTTTTTTGTAGTTCAAAGTCTAACTTATAACCTAACCTACGTAATAATTTTAAGATGTCCTGAAAACAATACCTATGGTTTCTGCCGAAAATAGCGATCGATGATATGGGGTACACTACATAATTCCAAAGAGTCATAATTCCGAATTAATCGAAAATTCGATATTTTCATAATTCCGAACGCAATTTTTTGATAGAAGACTTAACTTTTTGTTATCGCTTATAAATCAAAGCTCTCCTAACCTATGTATGACCTTTCAATTATGCATTTAATCTAAAATGGCTCCACGTAACATACGAGTAGCTTTCGGAAAAATGAAAATTTGGACAAATGAATATTAGTAATTTTTTGATAGAAGACTTAACTTTCTGTTTTCGCCTATAACTCAAACCTAACCTAACATACGTATGACAATTAAATTATGCATTTAAACTAAAATAGCCCTAGCATAAAATAGCTTTCGGAAAAACTAAAATTCGGAAAAAAGTTATTCGGAATTTTAAGGTGTTCCCGATGACATGTCGAACTTGACCTACAATAATGCAATAAATGATTTTGATCATGATTTTACTAGAGCGTAATATTTTAAGCGCAACCACGGATTGTGATTGTTGCGGGAGTGGTGACTGTACCCTTGGAAGTTTGAAATATTTTATTTATGGGCTCAACCTCGGTCCAAGGTAATGCACATAAACTCTTTATCGTAAACTAAAAAGATACACAAAACACAGGCGTTTACATACAACATTTTGTTAAAAACTAAGTTCGTCATTCCTTTTTTCATGTCTCAAGAACACATACACACACACAAAGCTGAGACGGGCCCTTTTCAACGCCATGTTAAATGTTTTTTGATTTCGTTACCTGTTTTCTTTTTTCAAATGTGTGTATGAGTTGAATGAATGATTTCTATTCTATTCTACTCTATTCTAAATTAGATCAGCGTTCCTAGTATGGCTGCGTGAGCTGCGTCTATATCGCGTGTCAAATGTTGATAAAGCATCCGTCACTCTCGTACTTATTTACGCGTCAGAAGGTGACGGATGCCTTATCCACACTTTGTCACGCGATAAACGCAGATAAACACACGATATATTAGGGCCCCTGGTAAAGAACCCGCAAAGTAGCAATTTTAAGCCAATCACAAAAGGTCATCTTCTCTATGGGTCTTGAACCTGTAGACATCTTTATCAGACCTTGTACCATCGATAACCTATAGTAGTATTAACTACAACTGATTATGTTAACTACTGTACTGTGTTGTGTACTGTTGTGTTGATTATGTTATTATTTCACACTTCTAATATAATACTAGTGTGTTTGTTACTCCTTCACGCTAAAACGGATGGATGAATTTGTACAAAATAAACGCAGATAATCCTTAACTTGGATTGACACAATAGTATGAAGCGAAGTGTACTTGAGTGGAGACCGCGACTCGGTAAACGCAGTGTAGGACGCCCTCGGGCAAGATGGAGTGATGATTTGCAAAGGCCAGGGTAAAATGGCGCTCATTAGGAGAGACCAACGTCCAGCAGTGGACTGATATAAGCCAATCATGATGATGATGAAAAAGCGATGAACAACTTCTATTCAGATGGAGTCGTCTTAATATTTTACCTTCATAGCCCGCGCCTGGTCGTCAAGCCGCAACGGCGGCGGAAGGAACTTCTTCTCCCACGCAGGGTCCTCCGTGTGTCCATTGAGCCCGTTGGTGCCATTGATCCCGTTGGCGTGGTCTCCGTTGGCCTCTTTAGCCTCTTTAGCCTCCTTGGCCGCGTGGCCGTTCACCCGAGGCGCGAGCCCGTTCAGCGCCGCACTCATCGTGTCAGTCTGCAAAGATCAAGACATGCTTTAAGTCATCATCATTCATTCATTGATCATTGCCCTCATAAGCAGAGATCGGACAAATGGGCGTCATTAGGTACTCGCAATAATGTGGACATGACTCTTTGATTATAATTGAATAAATTAAATTACATTAATTGATTAATGATTAGTAGCCCGAAAAATAATTTTGATGCTTTGCAAGACAGTAACAAATAAAACAAAGACGTGAAGAGTAGTTTTATTAATGTAAGTACTTGAGTTTGCTCCATTAATATACGTGGATTACGAAAGGAGGTTTTCACCGCATAAGTTTATTTTAGTAGTGAAAAGTAATATACTTACTAACCATGGAAAATTTATAAAAAATACTGCTTTTTGCTATAAATATACATAATAACAAGGCTTTGTATTATTCATTTATGCATTTAGTTTAATTAAAATATTTGGAGTTATGTCCACATTATTGCGAGTAATGACGCCCATTTGTCCGATCTCTACTCATAAGACATCTACTATCCCTACTTTATCCTACCTTAATTGCTATTCTTTATTACTTCCTTACTCCTAACTATTCCCTATTCCTTATTCCTTATTACTTCCTTATTATCACACTTATATTAAAAATGCGAAAGTTTGTGTGTGAATTATAGTAGCTATGTTTGTTCCTCCTTCATGCTAAAACGGCTGGACAGAGTTGGATGAAATTCGGAGTGGAGATAGCTTATTATACTAAATTATAGGCAGGAATACATCACGGTGTTAAAATCCACAAAAAAACTATGGAGAAGGCAAAAGAAACTAACGAGCACACAGGCCACCTGATGTACAGATGCAAAACAACCTGGCGCCAAAAAACACTAGGTTCAAACAAAGTGAAATATGAATAAATAGCAAGTTAATTCATAATAGGTACTATAAACAATTAACGACAATAACACACCACCGCACTCATACTTGTCTCAAATATTTTTATCATAAATCTACAAAAATATTTTTCCTAAACTTTTCTTTTTGATAGACAGCTGTCTAATGTTACTACTGGTTACTACAGATGTACTATGTTTTTGGTCGGATAACTTCGTATTTATCTTGCTTTCTCAGTTGGCTTATTGATGGGTACTGAAGCTAATTGAGAAAGCTAGATAAATATGAACTAATCCGACAAAAAATTATGGGAAAGGATTATTCACTACGTCCATATGGAACTACTAAAGGTGCCTTCACACCTAACACTAACGATGGAAAAGCAGTGTGAAGGTTGAAATGTGTATCCATAAATTCTAACTTTATGGTCATTGCACACTATAGTGCCCCGGCACGGTGCCGTGCTGCCCTGCCAAGACAAATGGCGGTATCTCAGACAAAACTCCTGTAGCAAGTGGAACTTTATTGCTTACGGGAGAGGATTGAATCTACTGTGGCTACTGAATTAGAGATACCGCCTATTGGCTTATGAGGGCAGCGCGGCGTTGTGTGATGACCATAATTCCGACATCCTACCCTCGGCTAGGCCAGTCTTGCAGGCACGCTTGGTGTGCTGAATGAGTGAACTGTACGGAGACACATGTTATGGTCTTTCGCGTGTCATGCGCATGAATATGCCAATCTTTCCATAAACATCTTTTATTGCAATTTTTTTTGGAAATACGGCCATTCCATTTTATGTCACATGGGTAAATCCTAACAACTCAATTTTTTATTGAAAAATATGGATAGATCGATAATTTTATTAAACTTTCGTCTATTTTGAATTGTTATCATTTATTTTTAGTTCATAGTAAAGATTTTGTGATGTTGCGCCGGTTGCAAAAATTTCAAGGTCAAACCATTGTCAACGACAAAAAAGAGGAAAAATTATGTTTAAAAACAATATATTTAAACATTAAAAATAAAAAATAAATAAGCTTCAACTTCTTATACCTTTTAGCTATGAATAACTTCCTTCCGCACGATAAGAGTTTCAATAGGTCACCTTCGTAGTATCTCATATATAAAATAATAAATAATTATTTTCTGGAATATTTTTTAGTAATTAATTGGTGTTTATTAGCTGTGTTATCTTCAGAGGTCTTTTTTTGTGACTCCTGATATGAAGCGTGATGGAATCATAAAATTAATTAATTGGCACGGTGCTCGCAATTAATTAGTAAAGGTGCAGGCATTGCATTACAAACTTATCTTTTTTTTGTTATTAGCATTCAAAATGAGATAACCTACGTAATTACGCTTTATTACATTATATATAAAAAATATGATTACTCGCAGTGACCTTTTAACAGTATTTCTGTGTGTAGCAGGCTTAAGAAGAAGTGTATACTCACGATATACCAAACACGTAGAAACTTTTTGCTGTGTAGGTATCATAAAGCGAGGTTTAGACTAGCAATAAAAATTGCAGAAATTGACTGCTCTCTCATTCTAACTTTAAAGTGAGAAATAGACGGCAAAAATGTGCTTCTTGCTCTAGAACCGAAGTTCGTAAAAAGTAAAACACCGATAAACTTCTGCAATTTCTATTGCTAGTCCATTTAGTCTATTTAGTCCATTTTCTATTTATTTCGCGCATTAGAAAACTTCGTCGTTGATTTTGCCGGACAACCTGCTACTATGCTACTATTTTGTTATCTTACTTACTATAATAATATTATAATAAGAAAGTTTGTCTGTTAGTTTATTACTCCTAAACGCTGCAACAACGGCTGGACTGATTTGGTTGAAATTTAAAATGGAGATAGCTTATACCCTATATTAATACGATCCAGAGGGAAAACTGATAATCGAAATCGACGCGCACAAAGTCACGGGCAGAAGCAAGTTATTTATAAATCGAGTCCCGAGCTTTGGCTCCATAACAAAATCCAAAAAAAAACCTGCAACATCAGGTATGGACAATCCTCAAAAACATTGTAACTATACCAATTGACCGTCACAGTTAAGTTTGTAAGGGAACTCACGGATAAATAAGTAGTTAGTATGTTTAACCTGACCTTCAGACTCCATCATCAGATCAGGGTAGCGGCGTGATATCCAAGCGGCGAGTTTAAGTAGTCCCGTCAGTGCGAACAAAATATTTTTAGCGCGTGCATTTTCAATTAAGCAGCATGATTTCTGCCGATAGATTGAATGTAAGGCTGCTTAATTGAAAATGCACGCGCTAAAATGTGTTTTGTTCTCTCTGACGGGATTACTTAAACTCGCCGCTGCGATTTCGCTCGTTCGTCCGCCCGTCCGTTGTTTTTGAGAGAATAACACCCCAGCTCTTAAATACCAATACCAATATAATATTGTATTGTCATCGAGTTTACGTGTCGGCTTTTATATCTCGGGCAAATTTCAGCCCATTCCATTAACAGGAATGTACCTTTACCATGAGTTACAATTACCGTACTCGCTAACGAGTCGAATGTTTTGTCCCTCGCAGACCTCGTAGTATTCTTATAGAGTACGAGGGCCAGAACATTCGACTAGCTAGCGAGTAAGGTAATTGTGACTCATGGTAAGGGTACTGGGGGCCTAATATGGCTGCGTTTATCGCGTGATACATTTTGGATAAGGCATCCGTCACTTTCTGGCAGGTAAATAAGTACACGTATAATATTTTGGTATTCAAGCGTGTCGCCACGTCGGGGACCGCTAAGTAGCTGGGGTATTTTATACTATTTCATTTACTTAGCAGTCCCCCGACGTTTGAATCAAAATATTAATACCTACTATAACTAAACTTATAGGGCCAATACTTATTATTTTTTACTTTTTAGACGTTATTCTACCGACTGCTTAGAGTCGGGGGTTTAAAAAAGAAAAAAAAAAAAAACACGCTTTTTAAACTTTAAAGCTCAATATCTCAAAAACGGCTAAACCGATTTTGATAAAACATGTCTAACAACACTCCCGACTAATACACCTTTCAAACAATAAAAACAAAATCAAAATCGGTTCATCCGTTCAGGAGCTACGATGCCACAGACAGACACACACACAGACACGTCAAACTTATAACACTTCGTCGTTTTTGCGTCGGGGGTTAAAAAGTGACGGATGCTTTATCCACAGTTGACACGCGATATAGACGCAGCCATACTAGGCCATACTAGGCCCGCTGGTTCAAAATCGACTATGACTGACATAAAACCTTGTAAAAAGCAGACACACTCACGAGAAAAAGTTACTAAAACAAATATTTTGGTAAATCTGAAGTATGAAGACATGTTCAGATAAAACGTGCGTAAAAGATAACGAACTAAGTATGATTGATAAATATTTGTACACCACTGCGGCACCGGCTAGACTGGATACACGCCTACACGCAAAAACACATTTTACAATTGCTTATCTTGGAGAATGATCTCAATATCCATTTCTTTTGATTACCAATTAATATTTTATCATCTATGTAATTTACCAAGCAAGCCAGCAAGTTAGGATTATAAAGATATAATAGGACTACAGTTTGGCCGTTCTAAGAGGGCCGATTTGACAGCTGTCATCTTAGTACAAAAAATAACCTCAAACACAAATTTTGTACTAAGATGACAGTTCTCAAATCGACGGGAATTTAACACAAAACAAAAAATGGAGAAGAAAGTCTGGATAAATTTTTTTGATACGGTCTTTAACACACAATACAAAGATGTATGAAAATTGTGCACTGATCAGTGTTTCAGTATACCAAAGGTCCAACACATAATAATATCCTGCCACGCCCATACAAGAATGAAAAGGGTGACTTTATGTGCTTCCGCGTGAAGTAAGCGAGATGGAGACAGTTTGCACGCCTTGATGGCAACGTCAAATTCAAATAATTGCTGTTTACTTTATAAAATCACTAGCTTCTGCCCGCGACTCCATCCGCGTGGAACTCGTTTATATCGTAGCTCCAACCAAATTTTCACCCTCTATTTCACCCCCTTAGGAGATGAATTTCGGGAAAAAAACTATCCTATGTCCTTTCCCAGGATTCAAACTATTTTTGCACCAAATTTCACCTAAATCGGTTCTGCGGTTTAAGCGCGAAGAGCTAACAGAGAGACAGACAGACACACTTTCGCATTTATAATATTAGTATGGATAAACCAAAACATGTATTAAAAAACTGAACTATTAAATCAAAAATCATCGTTGAAGATTGTAGGGTTTCGAAGATTCAACCAAAACATGCGGAAAAGGTGGATGTTAGAAAAATAAAAGTGTCGAGGATATTGTTTCTAATCGTGTTTTCACGTTTAACAGCCTCAAGGAAATATGATCAAGTTTGACATATTCAAAGAACAGACACATAAGCGTTATAGTTATTGAGATCCAGATCGAAGAACACAACTGACTTTATCATATGACCGGCGTCTTAAGTGTAATTGTGACGACGTAATTGTGGTACATGTAAATTAAGCCTAATAAGCTGACTAACGATAAGAGTCGCAGGCGCAGATACGAAACACAGTCAGCGCCGGTGACGCGAAGGCGCGTCCAAATTGTGTACAATCCCTAGTTTGTGGCAGTCAACGTGTTAAATCATTGCTGTTTGTATGTTTTATTAAGACCTCGGTCTCAAGCAGTCGAGTCAACACGGCGTGTTGGCTCAGCCGATCGATTGTTTGTGAACCTCACGTTTTACATCATAAGTAGTCGAATATTTCACGGCCGGTTTTAAGTTTCTAACATAATTTAACGTGAAGCAAAACCAATTTCTCAAAGGATTTTTTTTTAACGGTTGAGTACGTTTATTGATCATAATACAATAACAAAATAAAAATGAAATGATCCCTGTTACTATCAAAGTGTTATGCAAAAATAAACTACGTGTAGAGGAACGTTTTGGTGATACTAATAAAAAGAAAACTGTACACTTCCACAGTTCAATACATATTAACTGTTAATAGGGTATTTGCCTAGTTTGTGAAAAGTACTTATACTTAATTAGTGATCCATTTTATGATAGTAAAAAAAAACTCGCACGGATATTAACCCGATAACAATAATAAAACAATAAATAAATAATTGCCTTAACTCTTTACAGCCAAAACGACATCTTTCTGTATGATCTGTGTTATGACGTCATATTACACATGTCAAATGTCATTCAACCCAACGGACAATTTAAAACTTCAAAAAGTGGGGTTATATTTGGGTAGTATTGTAAATTATGATATGATACATCAATATGAGTTTAAAATCTTATTACCAGTATTGTATAGTGCCTAGCTGCGTAAATAATTCAAAACGAACACCTGCAAAACTATTTATTCCTGTACCTCGAGACCCCGAATCCAGAAAACAATGGTTAGACCTTTCAAGAAGGGACTGGACACAACTCTCCGCAAATTCAACAATGTACTTTTGTGAGGATCATTTTGATGTAAGTACTACATAACATACTGTTTAACAAAGTAGTTAACAACATTACATATTGTTTAACAACGGTTCAAAGTTTCGTACCGTAACGTAGTCTTGAGCGGCAAACGCACTCCGATCGATATGCATCGCCCCGGGCACCGGGTATTGTTTTGAAATGGTACCTATTTTTCAGATGGAAAGAGACCCGACGGATGCACTTTAATACCGTGGCATCTTGGTCGTCGTGGGACGTCACTTATGTTGATACGCTAGCACCGTCTCACGTCCAAGGTTCTTCTCGCAAGCCAGGGACCGCCGTAGACCTCGCCCAAACCATCAAGTGCCGCAAATATGCTTGCCAAATTACGAATTTGCTGCACTTGCTATGGAAACGTACCCGTGTGGTAGCCGGATTAGAATAGTGCCACTCCGTATCTTTCCGTGGATGTCGTAAAAGCCGACTAAGGTAATAAAGGCGTGTAGTACTGTTAGGCGATGGGCTTGCAACCTGTCACTAAATACACTGGTAAACATCTTCGCCTAAGTGTGCAAAATGTGGTTACAGAATTATCAAAAAGTTTTTATAGTTGTTGGAAATTCTGTAGCTCTGCCTACCCCACTCTGGGAATAAAGGCGTGAGTTTATGTATGTATGTATGCTATGGAAACGTTTGGTCCGTGGTCATCTGACACAAAAAAAATATTAAAGAAGTGACAAATTAATAGGTGTCTCTGGCGACCACAGGCAAGGCTCCTTTTTTGCCCAAAGACTGAGCATCGCAGTGCAACGGGGTAACGCTTCGAGTGTCCTCGACACGATGCCGCAAGTGGGGGTAATGAAGGGATTTATATTATAGGTTAGTTGTGTTATATTTTACTATTATTCAACTTGTTTTTATTTAAATGTATTAAAAATTGTATTAAAGGCTTAAATAACCATTAAAAGGGTGTCTATACAATTCCATAAATATCGGCTCCCTGTTTCGCCGTGACGGCGAAATCGTGCCGGGCTATGCCATTCAATGGCAAATTATGAAAGCACTCACTAGATGGATAAAATATGTATATGGCTGTTTTATCTCACGAAAGCGGGAGGGCCATACTAGTAGTTATAATAATGCATAATTACATACGCACACTACGGCGATGCTTAACTACAAGGTGCATGTGCATCTACAAGTATGGCCCACTCGCTTTCGTTAGATAAAACAGCTGTAGAATAATATACTTAAGCACCAATTTCACCAAACGATGTTTAATTATTAATTCACTGTTAGTTAATGTGTGTTGTGTGTAACATTCTTTATATATATTTTTTTAATAAAACAAAAAACTCGTATGCATATAGTTTTATTTATAACAACATGTGTGTGTGTAACAAGTGACAAATAATACTGTCAGTTGCGAAGGCAAGTGTGATAGCGATAACAAGCTGGATGCTCAGCTATTAAGACACTTAGAGCACTGTATTTATGCTTCGGTAAAGCTTAGGATAAATATTTGTTTTCCAAAAATGCAAGAGTACATCGAAAGTATCCTTGATTTTTGTTTCATCATACAGCACTTTATATATTTCAACTTTTTGGTTTACCTCAAATTCAGGGTCAGCAATGCAGAAATATCCACTTTTTAGGCCTGTTATATACATTTGCATCTGCATTTGAAAAAAGAAGAAGAAAAAGAAGATCTTAAAAAACGATATGTTATATGAGTAAGAAACCTAAAAAAAATGTTATTTTGACATAGCCTCGAAGAAGTTAAAGTAAGAGCAAAAACAAAATCAAGATTAAAGTAAGCAACGTGTTTTTGATTGAACTAGCTTTATTTAAAATCAACTTGTTGTAATTGGTTGTCTCTCATACGAACCATAATTACCTGGCAGTTTTCACGTTCCTGAATTCAGCGGAACAAAAATCTGGATTCGCCGCGAAAAAAGTTGCTACCATTATTGTGTCGATTTTCGGCAAATTGACACTGTCTGCTTTGGTAAATGTGTTCACCAAAGACGCCATAGCTGGATCTTTGTTTATTGCAATGTACCTATTTGCTAACGGCTAACCCAGTACGTATGAGATAATGTAAGTTTTTTCGCCAGTAGACTCAAGTTCAAATCTTTGTTTACAGTAAACGCAGCAGACAATGAATCTTGTCATGTCACAGTTGTCACCACAGATTATAGGATATGTCTAAAGCACAGATTGTAAGAGTTGTCACTGTCTCGAGTTGGTGACACAGATAGTATGATAAAAAAAAAACATTAAGTAAGATGACGTCACGCAATCTCATTGGTGTTTCAATATAGATTAAAAATCTTTATTTTATTATAAGATATATAATAAAATAACGACTTTATTAAATTAAATAAAAACTAAAATCATAATCCTCGTCATTAAAACTAGCTATATGCAAAGCATCTTTGTTTATTATAACCACAGGCAAGTACCCTATTGAACTGTTAATTAATAGTATTAATCATTAAAGGTTAAATTTTTTCTCGTATTATTTTAAGGGTTTCGTTGATACGTATCAGCAAATCTATGGCCTGATAGGCTGATATCCGTAGCGGCCGGCAATATCGAGATTATGTATCTTTGGATAACAATCCAAAAGCGGTTGGCACCAGACAGTTCTCTTGATATCGATTTAGAAAGTATAGGAGTCGCGCGAATACTTTTTAATTTTAACTATTTACTTGTAGCTTTTGTCTGTAGCTGACTCCGTGGAGGCGTGGGCACTTAACAGTACGGCTTCTTCTCCAGTTTAAAGCGCTCACCGAGCTATGGAGTGCAATGCTCGGAGTCTCTCTGAAGGGTAAAATCCTGATGTTATCCGACAGAGAACCAAAGTAACCGACATAGCACAGATAAATAGCAAGCTAAAATGGCAATGGGCTGGCCATATTGGGGTAGACGTGTTCTTGAGTGGAAACCGCAGCAAACGTTGTGTAGGACGCTCCTCCGGCAAGATGAAGATGAAGATGAAGATGAAGTGATGATTTGCGAAACGCTGCTGGCAGATGTTGGATGCCACAAGCCAAGGACAGGGTAAAATGGCGCACATTAGGGGCCGATGATGATGATGATGATGTCTCCGTCCGCGTATATAGAAGTCGATTATCGATGTTTCATTGGGAACTGCTTGATTTTTCGGGGTGCTACTCATAATATTTAATCACTACTAGCGACCCGCCCTCGCTTCGCTTCGGTTTATGTAAGTTTTTTGAAACGGCCGTACATAAAACAGAATTTATTATACATAAAAACCTTCCTCTTGAATCACTAAGTCTAGGTCTAAGAAAATCTAAGCATACATAGGGACAGACAGCGGGAACCGGCTTTGTTTTATACTAGGTACTCGTATGTAGTGATGCCATGCAATAAATCTCTATTCTACTCGGTAAAATCATAGTGTTTTTGACTTGATATCGTATTTTCAACGTTACTATAGTTATAATTAACTTGACAGTAATCGCGGCCGGGTTAAAGACATTAAGATAACATGTCAAAAGCAACATGGTTTTCAGCGCGTAGAATAAAGCCCTGCCATCTCTTCTTTTGCACTTTATTCTAATAATTTTGTAAAATTTGTTATCAAAACACAATAAAGTTTTTTTATTAGATACTTCAATATGAGTTAATGTTGCTCCTATTCCAATTGAACTGGCATCAGTAAGCAATCAAACGCTACAGAAAGCCTCTCTAAATGGGCATAGGCCGAAAAACATAACCTGTTTTTGTTGAAAAATATTATATAGGGTAAAGTCACCAGTTGTCAGACCAGACCACTCATACAAAGTATAGGCAGAGGTCGATCACAAGTCTCTGGCTGACTATTGGTGACTTTACCCTACCTATTAGACCATTCTAAGAAACTCATTTCGCCTTTTTTTAAATTGCTATTTTAAAAGTCAAAGAAAAATCAAAAAACAAAATCATGAATAAGTTTTCGTTTTTTTTTAAAGCTGATATGAAAAGTAATTTACTTTGGGTACGGTGACTGGGTCAAAAACATGAACAATCCCTATTGACAAGTAATCTTGGAGCTCTTTGTACCTTATTCCCACATGGCAACGAATTAATTTGTTTATCAAGCAGACGGTTAATACAGCTGATAAGATAGCATAATATGCCTATAGGCGAAAGTCCGTTTTTACTGGTTAATTAAAACAAACGAGATGACCAGTGGATGAAATATATATGCGAAGTAGTATTTTCTTTTAACAGGTTGACGACAATTAACTAAAGACATCAAAATCCCATCAAGGTCCAGAACTAACTATTTTATTGTCTGTGGTTTATATTTGTATTTTCGTAGGTTTTGTAGACAATTGTCTGTGGTCCACTGTTGCCACTGTGGAACTTCAGTGTTCTGTGACTTCGGTCTGGCTCTTTAAGATCTGTCACTGTCTGTAACCGGAGCGACACCTGCCCCCTATTTCACCATCGTGACAATGAAAAGTGACAGGTGACGATTCGGTTTCCATCGCCAAGTTAACACGCTGATATATCACTTGGTTTGATATAAGCTACGCCATGTATACTAAAATGTCACATGTCATCTGTCATTGTCAGATTGGTGAAATAGGGGACATTGCATTTTGATAAAGTTCAATTTTAATCAGAATATCTGGGTTTGATCGTGTGCTACACTTGCTACAGCCTTAAATAGTCTTTAAACTTTTTTATGGCCACATGATGTTAAGGCTTCGTCTCCACCAGAGATGTGCGAGGTAGCTAAGCGGTGCGAGGCTGTGTAACGAGGAGGTGTAACGGTGTGAATGTTTCTACCAAAGACGTGCGAGGTAGCTGAGCGGTGCGAGGTGTAGCGGGCTCTTTTTAAATAAGCGGGAGGGGTGAGCCAGTCGCCGCCTCGCAACACATTCCTCGCAACACATTCCTCACACACATTTTTCCCTTCTTTTGTATGTACAAGAACCTCGCTCCGCTGAGCTGTTTCTACCAGAGCTAAGCTATGCGAGGATAGGTAAATCAAGTGTTCCTATTGGTTCATGACAAACACATCCCTCGTAACGCATCCTCGCACATCTCTGGTGGAAACGCAGCCTTAATGTGATGTGACCCATAGACATTTGCATTCTCAAGACTATACAATCGTCACACCGTAAATGCGTTGCCAACGACGAGGACTAAGAATGCCTAGTAATTTCACCGCGGATCCCCAAACCTCGGAACACATCAATGCGAATGCTGCTTGGTAGCTTAAAGGATAAGAGGGCGGTAGCGACCCGGCCGTAATGTTTTATACCCGTCTGTGTTTACCAGTAATTCCACTTGAGAGTGCGATATTGAATTGAACAACAATGATTCAGCACAAATCGACTGGCGCGTCATGGTGCTAGTGTGACATTCTAATTTATTATCGATTCCAACACACACTAATTCAGACGCAAGGATATAGCGATTTAGATTAAACCACGCGAAGTTATGTATATTAGTACCTAAAACCGTATATTGTTAACAGCGCCACCTATGTGATCCTAATAGCCGTAAAAGCAAGGCAGATACATGGATAGCCAATGGGTAATTTGCCAAGAATCCCGGGTTTGATCACGTTTGATACACTTAGCGACACCTAGTTTGCATTTTGTGTAACTGTGCTCCAGTGTTCGCCTTAGTAGGGTGATTGTCAGTCTATGTATTCATCGATAGTAATAATTACAAAATAAATACCTGGTGGGGTATTATGACGTATCTATGCAATTAATTTTACGCTGAGAGAAAAGGACAGAAAATCTGTCCTTTACGCTCACCGTAAAATGTACTGCATATCCATGTCATAATAACCCCCCTGAGATGTACCTACAAATAACCATACTTGGTATGGTGAGTACTCATCATGCATGCTAACGAGTCTATGGTAGGTTGTTAGAATAGAAACCTGCATCTTGAATCAGGTTAAGAAATCGAGTCTAGCGCACGCGCAGATCTCGCAGACAGTCTTTAATAATAATGAAACATGATGTATAAAATGTCTCTGGGTATGAGGAGGCAAAATGCGATTGACCAGTCACTGAGATTTCCAAGTGTCTGATCATTATTACCTAAGCAGAATACTTAACATGCTCAAAATGATCATGACACAACGTATTCACTTGACAATAGAGTCGAGTGCAGATCATTTTGACCTCTTCGGTTGCGTAGCTACTTCTGCTGATAATCGCTCTTGTAAACGTAAACTGGTCAAGAAAAGAAGAAAGTGACAGATGTTTCATCCACATCGATAAATGGGACACTATCGATAATAGGCTCGCTAGGGTTTTATTCTATCGTATTGTCAAACGGTAACATGTGTAGAGCCCTTGATATTTTTTCTACATCCGAAATTGTGTTATTGCAAGCGTCGATAAGCGGAATTAAAGGTAGACATGAAAGAATGCGAATTCATGCGATAACATAGCTACATATCAATTGTTTGTCGGAGTATATCGCTGCTTCTACTAGATTGAATATAGAAATGGTCCCGCGATTTAAGTTAGCTATTTTACCGATCCACCCAAACCGATCCATAGATCTAGTCCCGTTGGACAAACTTAAATAAATGTAAAGAAAAACGAGAGAATTAAAACTACAGTATTCTGCGTCCTCTGATTCATACAGTATGTAGATATACTCTTAAGCAAAAAGGTTGGCACCCACACAACGGTACTAAACTACGAGCGACGCAGTGCATTTACTATATGCGCAAGCGCGGGGGATCGTCGCAGGCGCGGCACTGACGTAATGGCGCGCCCTCCAATGCAATATTGTCAAGACGCAATGAAATCGGGTCGCGGTGTATGTTAATTTGTACTTATAGTGATCCGATGTAATTGCTTTTGACCGTATTTACGCAGCTCTGCAGCGTGTGTAGTATTTAGTGCCAAAAATTAAATGTCGGGTCATTTTTACCCGACTGTTGAAGAAGAAGGGTATTTTTTATTAAGTAAGTGTACGTATGTACGATTCTTTGTTCCCTTGTATTAGTTGAATAGATTTTTTTTTTAATGTAAAATTGGCGGAATAAAAATGGTATACATGATAACTAACGTTATGTTGATGACATCATACAAACAGGAGCTGGATTTTTAAAGTTTTGTTAGACTTGTTGCATTGCATTTAGAGTGTGGCTCAGTCATGTTATTTATTTCGGCGTTCATATTAAAAATCTCTATTTTAACTAATAAAGTTGATATTTAGAAGGTTTTACGCGAAAAATTCTAAGGCCCGTATTTATAAACTAATCTCAACTCTAATGCTCGTCTTGAGATGTGTCAAAAGTGACAGTGTTCTATGGTTTGACGTTTACTTTGACGTATCTTGTGACGCGCATCTCAGCCAAGATGAGTTTATAAATACGGGCCTAAATCTAACCAGCGTCGCTATTGCCTAACGCACTCGCAATCTCAATTGGCTTCACAGCGGAACAATTGTCTTCATTTTGTATGCAGACATGCCTTCGATTTTCAAAATGAAAACAATTGCGACGATCACCCAACCCTCTGTTGGGACAAAAGGAAAGTGTAGATCAGCCAGTTTTCTTTTTCTTTTGATTGACAAAATCCTTAATGGCAGTAAGTCCGCGACTATACAAAATTTTAATAAGTTAAATAGTAGTAGTAAAACATAGCTATCGCTTTATCAAAACGAAATTTAACGGTGTAAAATAAGTTCAAAATCAACATTGGTGAATAGTTTAAACAAGTGAATAATACAACGTTTTATCAAAATTCTTTGCCTGTTATATATTATTAAAAATAAAATGTACGGGTTTACAGAGCAAACACAGATGTTATGATTTTCGCATCGAGGTGGAAAACAACGTGTCTAGGTTCTTTACGAGCGCCTACAAAGCTGTGGTTTTTGTTTTATCTAACGTCGGAATCTCAAATACTGCTTTATCTTTTAGGAACGAATACGTAAAAATGGACATCACTAATGTTTATTTATTTAATCGTATGGCGATCTGTAGAATAATAGGTGATTACATTAAAGATTATATTATTGATTATAAGTCAACATTCAGCGTTCTCAGCCAATTAGCTGCGTCTTGAGTAAGGTTGTAGATGTCTTCATGGGTCCCGGATATGAATGTATTGGGCATCGCTGCGTTATATGGTCCATGGTTTGGGCCCAATATTGATCACTAGTGTAAAAAATAAACCGCATTAGGTATGTAAACCTGGAGAGTTGGCAGGTCATGTACAATCATAAAAAAGCGACCGGGTAAAGGTAAATTATAAAAATAATTTAAAACTATAATAATTCAGACTTGCACATTAGGACTAAACAGGATTTGAAATAAACACCTAGTGACACAAGTCACTTTCTAATTTGCCAAGGTAGAAAGAGATAGCCGATGTTTAATTGTGCAACTGAACAAATAATACCCCTATAAAACTGTTTACAGGATAAGACCCCTACCCTGGCATTGCGTGGTGACAAAAACATGTCAGTATGTCGCGATGTTTGCGATAACGCCCGTACTGCGACCCGCCGACCCCCGTATCGCAAACCGGCTGCGACCGGCTTATCACCATTCGAGAGAATTGTTTGCGTAGATTTAAATTTTTGACGCTCCGTTCAGTATCATGATTGACGCGTCTAGACTGCGTCGGTAGTCTGAGAAGTGACTCAATAAAAAGGCGACGAATTGACTTGACAGGAAAAATTATCACCATTTTTGGATCTGGCACAAAATCATGTGTTAATGTCACGGCCTAGCGCGCTTGATCTAAAGAATACTCTGGAACATGTTTTATTTCCCTTTTATCAAGAAAACGTAATAGAAATTGCGTAGAATTCTTGTTCGTTCCCTACGTCTAAACTAAACGCAGCGTATGGTGGCTCGTGGCATGCTTCATACATCTCTTTGCATTTGTTTGTTGCCTCTCACCGCTGCCGCTGTCGCCCAAACTGAAATTCAGTTTTTGTAATGTTCAGTTGCACCCAGTCTTGGCCACCTCACACAGTAAGCGTCTCGTGTCGCTATCACACCACTCCCACATTCGCTTCACCCGCGTCATCGATTAAGACCGAAATTATCTATAAGAAGTGAGACAAACAAAAAACATACTTAAAGAAAAATCTTGCCGGTCATGGAGTTTTTACTGGTCTCGAAGATAATAGCTATTTACGTTTGACCAACGTTAATGACTAACCAATTTAGTACACAGCTTCTGAATTTAAAGAGGCTCATACTTAACAATCCTGATTGAATTTAAATGAAATTTAAATGCATTGTATTAAGATCGATGTCGCCGGCGAATTGGTCCCGAGATCTTCGATCAATTGCTGATCATTTGCGGGTACCATCGCCCACACTGTTAACTGTCCATCGGGAGACCTGATGCCTTTTGTAATAAGATCCACGGATGTAAAGTTAAGAGTGCTGTTTGTATGAAAAGACGATTTCAACACGAGAATCGCATGCCGTGGAACGTCGCCAAGAATCTAACCATTAACTACTCCACGTGGTGTCAACAATCGAAAACTACAAGACTATCTTCAAATAACTAATGACGTAACGTTAGTATTCTGTAGCTATCGAAATTCAAGAGCATCGGGAATAACGTTGCATTCTCCTGTTTAAGATTGGACATAAAAACTGATAGAAGGAAGCTATCAAGGTTAAACCGCCATTCGAGGTTTAACGCTAACGAAAACGATATTCGAAAACTGTCAATGTGACTGTATGGAATTGATATCGATCGTCCGAACCGAACCTACGTCAATCCTATACATATTCGATAGCAATAACATTCTCGAAAGACATCTTGTCCAGGGCTACTGTTCGTCAATTTCATAAAATGTTACTGATTTTAACATTCATTAGTTATCGTAGGATGTAACTTAGCTAGTTAAGGCGTGTTCGATGAACGTGAAACACTTGAACAGAATAATAGTTTTAGTCGACTAGCCGGCATGTTAGTAGTACATTGCCTCGTTGCAGTAGATCCCGAGTTCATTACACAAAAGGCAACCTCTCAATGTATGCTAACTAACTGATAGTATACGGTCTATCGACTGAGACATAAGCCATAAAAGTTAATTCCAACACAAGACCCATAACTCACATTAATTGCAGCAAAGAGGTGGGATCGCCTACAATTTATAGCAATAGGGCGAGTTTATTGACTAGCTCTAGGTTGTACCAGCGTACCTACTTACTAATAGATGTGAGACTGAATTATGACGACCAGCGTCGCTATTGCCCACAGACCACTTACCCTATAGACTCCGCTTCGGAACAGTTTGTCTAGTATCTCATTAAGCCAAAATGGCGGGGCGCGGGGGGCGGAAAGTGCACCGTGATTGGCTAGTTCAAAGTCAACGAATAATCAAGTGTGCGCGTCGTGGTGCGCGCCAATAGAACCATGGCAACCAATTAGTGTTCTGTGAGCATAAGCATGGCTTACGGGGGCGCCTTTGTATGCGGAGTCTATAGGGTAAGTGGTCTGTGCTATTGCCTAACGCACTTGCAATCGCAATCGACTCCAAAGTGGATAATTTTTTACATTTTGTATGAAGACTCGCCTTAGGACTGTCAATGAAAACGATTGCAATTGCGAGTGCGTTAGGCAATAAGCCCTCCGGCTAGCCTAGAGATGGTTATAAATATTTGTGGGATAAACGCGAGCATTTTCTATGTAAAGTTGTATTTCTTTATAATGCATTCCGTTATAAATGAGAAAGTAACTTTGACCGTTTTTTATGCCCTCACAGCTTAACCGCTGAACCAATTTCGATGAATTTTGGTTTGGAGATAGGCTAAACCCCTAAGGTACGGTTTATTCGCTCGCGGCACAGTATACACAATAGTACAACCTTGTTAAAAATAAATAACCGCACCAAATTGCAATAATATGTACACATAGACATTGTATGTATGTGTAGTAGTGTAGTGTCATAGTAATAAGGTACCTATGTGTACATCTTTTTAAGACTGCTGTGTGTATACGTCATATTGACAGTACTAAACGACTTTTACGTGGGCAACAGTTACATCTATAACTATTTTTGTCGTGGTCTATAACCCGTCGTCCAACCCTAGAGCTTACCTCGGGACTAGGTCCATTTTTGTGAAACTACCCGCTTTTATTTATTTTTTATGATGAAGACATGGTTAACCTTTCAACAAGTGACTGTAAACGAGTTAAAAAACCACATCACGTTCATTAACTTGCATACTGTCATCATTATACTCGTATAATATGAGTAGGATATATGTTTATGGAATACGATATGATTACCAAAGCCGCGAGGGAAGTTACAGATTAAGTAAAGTAGTGTCATTTATAGTAGACTATTGTTATTATAGCATCATTATTGTTATTATAGCATCATCATGGTTCTAGCTGGTGCGCGTGGTAATGGGCAATGGTTTCTGTGAGCAAATGTAGTAGAAGAACGTAGGGTTCAGTGTTAGAATACAGCACAAGACCTGAAGATAGTAAACCCAAAACCGGCCAAGTGCAAGTCTGACTAGCACACGGAGGGTTCCGCACCATTCTTATAGGTACAGGAGCCCCCTGAAGTTTTAACTTTATGTTACTTTTATTATTTGTTATTATAGAAGCAGTAGTATTATTTTTGAAAGTTGTATGTGTCTTTAATCAAGCGGTAACGGTTCAAAAGATACAATAATTGTTAAGGTCAAACAAAAATCACTTTCCTGGTGTGAGAAAACTATTTAATTTTTAATTTTATTATAATTTTATTGTTTGCGGCCTTAGTAATACACAACCTAAGAAAATTTCAAGTGTCTAGCTACCAAGATTCGTGAGTTACAGCCCGATGACAGACAGACCGAGAGACGGACAGCAGTCTTAGTAATAGGGTTCCGTTGGCCATTATTGGCTACGGAACCCTAAAAATTATCGACCAGCCCGTGCCAGCATCAACGAGGCCAAAGGGGAACAAAGTATTATGCTGTTTATCAAGAAAACCCACTGTTTACGTTATGATATGAATGTTTGTGAGCTAGCTATCAGTGAAGAATTTTCTCGAAGCTACTCGAAGATCCATCATCGATTGTAGGACGGCGTTTATTTACAGACTAGTTGGCCCTGTTTATTTTTATCTTATGTAAAGACTGGTCAGGAATGTTCTCAACTACGACCTAAGGCTGCGTTTCCAAAATATAGTGAGGGTAGTAAAACAAATGAATCGTATTGGTGGATTTTTCATCGCAACACCGCGACCGCTTCGCTGCCTCGCACAGCTCTGGTGGAAACGCAGCCTTAAGGTTTTTCCCATCGAAGACTGATACTTGACTAGGGGTCTGACTGAGAATAACTTCCTGCTATCGAAAACCGGATCCCTTTGACTGCCATATCTACATATCGTTGGTCATAATGTATTGTTAGTCATACATTTTTTTGTCATAACTTCTTTCAGGCTGAAGTTACAGTTTTATATAAACGTTTATCGTGTAGATTCGTTAGGTTAGGTTAGGTTAGGTTAGTTTTATAAAAATCCTTGAAAAATTACCGTGTCCTGAGAAAAATGCATTATGACTTGCGAAAATTATGACTTAAAACACATTATGACTAAAAATAATTATGGCAGTCAATAGAGACCCATCGAAAACAAGTGAAGGAGCAACCCTTATGACGGTATAGAAGTACTCACACAATCAATATGGCTCACGTTAAGGCGCTTTCGCCATTGACCAAGAGTCTATTATTGCTTAATTCGCGCACGGTATAATTTGTGACATACTAATTACCGATCACCTCTTGAAATGATGTCACACAACATCAGAAGAATAGCTGAGTTGCCTTCCTTTAGTTTAAAAATTAAAAGAAGCAGGAAGAAAGATTGGGAAATAGGTACATACTTCCTTACACAGGGGACAATGTCACATCAATTGACCTAGTCCCAAACTAAGCCAACCAGACAACGATACAAATACTTCTATAGCGAAATAAATACTTAAATACATTGAAAACATCCATGACTCAGGTACAAATATCTGCGCTTACCAGAATTTGAATCCAGGACCGCTATCTTCGTAGGCAGGGTCACTACTGGGCCAGCGTGATGTCGAACTTCTTGCTGAAGTTCTGTGCGAAGGTGGCACTGTCCCAAATGAGAAGGCTCATATGGTAACACTTCACATGGATGTTATTGGTCTAATAATTTCGTAGCATCTCTTTTATACGTTTTGTCAAAGAGTATGTAAATACTTGTAGTAGCCCCCATAATGTAAATACTTGTGTCAACGACAGCGAAGAAGCGATTGGCTACCGACTTTGTCTCGTTCAAGAAACGAACAAAAGATAGAGACCGTGTCAATAATAAAGACGCATAATTAATATTAATAGTTGATCGCCGGATGTTAACACTGGCAAGAACTCTCTCTCCAACAAAAGATATAGATTATGTGTCAATAAAAGAGACGCATTTATTGGTAGATTAACGCTAACTCTACTCACTCATCGGAGTCGGGACAAGTGCCGTAACCAGTAACGTAGAGTGCCACTACACTATTAAAATACTTCAAGAAACTAGTTTGAGCCGTTTGAATGTGTCATCTTTTACGATGATAGTTTATTTATTCAATCATCGAGAAACTTGTTTAATTCTGCCATTCGCGTAATTTTTTGTTAATGTCACTTACACTATTAAATAAAATCATTTATATTACAATATGCATATAATTGGAATATAAATGATTTTATTTAATAGTGTAAGTGACATTTTGTTAAACTAGGTTGTAATTAAAAGTTTAATGGATGCATAACAACCTATCTAATGCAATACTTGTATAAAGACTACTTAGAGCCAAACATTGTTGTTGTAGTTGTCATGTTGTTTATTAAATAAATTGATTATGGTTTATCTGCATTCAAACACTTTCTACGAAAGTTGAGGAATGTATCTAGGAATAAAAGGGCCGACCAGATTTTGAGTTAGTTTATCCCACCATTATCAAGATCAATTCAGTCAGTCTTTTAGTTCGTAAGTATTAGAAGAGCAGAAACAGTATAAGAAGTTCCAAGTTGTTCTTACTGCAATCTATTTACTAAACTCTTAAACCGCTTAGTCCTGGGTTAAAGTACCCTCCTGTGTGTCTAGCAAACAAACTCAAACAATGCGTTCCATATCGACCCCGGCACGCAGCGATACGCGACACACCCGCGCGCGTGACGTCGCCGCACCGCCCACAAAACGCTTTGCGCGAAAACGACACAAGTCGATAGGTGAATCACTCTAGTTACAATCATAAAGCAAATTCATTTAGTTTTAAATCGAATGGCGTTTAAATCCGAGATACGGTATTGTAATTTAGGCGTGTATTTGTGTACAAACAGGCTGTTTGTTTGCCTTGGTCTACGTGTTGTTAAACATTTGGGAATATCTAAGTTCATGTTTGTTCTCGTTGGCTTGCAGTAAACAAGCGTTATTGGATTTATGATAATGATTTCCAGAATATAATGCCACTAAGGAGTGGTTTATGAAGCTTAAAGAACTAATTTATTAATTGACCGTTAGAGACGCTGAAATACGTAAATCAAAAAAAATTAACTAAGTAACTTTGAGAAAATCTATAATTTTCTTAAGCTAATGTTTGTGTAAGAATGGAATTTAAATATAATTTATGATGTACTTATTCTTAGAATGCGCCCTTACGCATTTTTGGTCCAGATATTATATGTCTAAACTTACCACACAGACCTATTTGATTTGCGCAGTGACTGAAATTTGCGCCATAAATCTCAATACAAGAGTGGCATAAGAGACCGGTTTAATGTGAGCATACAACATAGATAAAAACTAAATAATATGCCATTTGTAAACACTGAGTTGTGGCAGTGAGAGAGGGGATACCACGTGCCAGAGTACGTGAGATAAATGGGTTATATACAAAACAAACAAATATAACTACGTTTAGAAAAAAACCAAGGTCATTATCCTGGTCGCGGCACCATTTTATGCCGTCGTTTAAATATGACAGGTTGGTACATTCTTCAATAAATTATTAAAGAGTACTTGTGAACTTTTGAAGCAACTGTAGGTAGTCCAGAGTTCGTTAAAATAATTAACTACGTCGGTATCGCAAACTCGAACCAAAATATTCATAAAAGGATTTTCATTCATTAAGATTTTAATTGAGTTTTTGCTGCAAATTAACCGACAGTATTTTTTTAAAACTGTTGTTTAACCGACAGTGATTGATAACGTTACCACCAAATAACTCTCAACTTATCAACAAAATGATAAATATTTTTCTTGACGCCTATGTTTGAACTATGTACGACAGAGGTTACGACCGGTTCTACAGCTTCAAAGCCTGCCAGTAGCTAAATATAGGCGTATAACTAACGATTTGAATGACGAGGTTTGCGGAAAAATAAAGAAATTCGAGGTAAAGGCAACTGGTACTGATTTAATCATTCAATTCAATTCCTTGTTACCCATTGATTGCAGTTATATGTGATGATTCACTTTTAAACCCTTAAATGGGAACTCTTAAGCCGAAAGCGTATAAAAGAAGAAATAAGTGAAGGTACTGTCTAGTTTTCTAACTACAACAACAAAAAAATTGGGATATGTTACATTGCTTAAGATTTATCGGCAAAAAAAAACAAGAACCTCCAAAGTTAATGAGTTTCAAAATGAAAGCAAGACTTAAAACAGGAAATAACTGACATGTTGGGAGTTACATAACCAAGACGTATAAAATGTATAAGTTACTTACATTTTTTACTTATTTATTCAATTATGACTCATTGGGACATGTTTTTCCACATTCTGAACCTGCAATTGATCGCAAATTTCTTGCATTTTTTTTTGACCCTTAACAAATATTCAAAATGAAAGACCATTGAAGCTGGTAGCAAGTGTGGCAACTATAAGACTCATTATGGAGTCCATTTAATGAAGAAATCTATGACATTGGCGCTGAATGAACAACTAGGGGTCCCACCAAGTAACAACTGAACGATGCTCTAAATCTGCATCAGGAGATCAAATTGTCGCAGTATCCGCCGCCGGCCGTTAAGGATTATTTATGATACCAACATACTGACATTTATAGTCTGAGTCCAAACTGTCTTGACCCGTTAGACTTCTAGCCACTGTTAGGTAAGGTTCTAGTTGTGTAGGGCATGGCTTCTCGCGAAAGCCAGCGTGTCTGATATTTAATAGCTTTGGAATAGTTATTACGAATCCAGGGGTCCGGATAGTTTGGTATGCCGGTAAATTTCGAAGATATTACATGTTTTTAAGGTTTCCATAGTTACGAGTACCTTAGGCATAGTAGTCATAGGGAAATTAATTTATTGGTCAACTCAGCATCTTTTTTAGGGTTCCGTAGTCAAACTAGGAACCCTTATAGTTTCGCCATGTCCGTCCGTCCGTCCGTCCGTCCCCAGTCTAGCTCAGAGACTCATAGTACTAGAAAGCTGTAATTTGGCATGAATATACATATTAGTCACGCCAACAAAGTGGTAAAATAAAATTTTGAAAAATGTTTTTTTTTAATGCACCTCCCCTACACGTAACGTGGGGATGCCTTTTTTTTTTCTTGCCTACCCCATAGTGTGGGGTGTCGTTGGATAGGTCTTTCAAAATCTCAATTTCAAAATATTGCGGGTTTATGGAAACAATTTTTTGATTAAGGGATCCGTTTATGAAATATTAAGCTTTAAAGCGCTATTTTTTGTTAGAGTCAAGTGTCCCCCCCCCCCCCCTACAGCCAAAACTACAAGTACTAAAAATCTGAAAAAAATCTTCAACGAAAGCGCATATAACGAATTTTAAAGGAAAACTATCACGGCTAAGTAGACATGATTAGTTCCTGAGATACAGGCGATTAACGGGTTTATACCTACTAAAAATCATCTACGAGTAAGACAGCGCCAAATAACTTTAAATAGAAAATTGTTTCATACATGTTGATTTTTGAGATAGTTTTTTGTGTTTGTCGTTACGGCTTCGGAACCCTACACTGAGCATGGTCCGACATGCTCTTGCCCGGTTTTTAAATTATAACAACTTTGCTTGTTAGTCATTTTTTAAACTCTTCAACTTGCTGTTTTGGAAAAGTGTGCTCTTTTTCTCAAACCTACCCATAAGAATGTTACGAAACAAAAAAATCCTGGTCACGGCACCATTTTACGTCTTCCTTTTCAGGGCTGTTTTTTACAGTGTAATTCAATCAACAGGATTATCCAATACCCTTGGATTGGCAGGTCCGGTTATTATAACGGAACGCCGGAAATGACAATCTGACCTCACTCAACAATAAGGCAGGGGAACCAGAGCAATTAGATAATGGTTGTAGAACAGTTATACACACAATGTTTATACATATTCATCGCACATTTGAGATATAAAAAAACTCACTCAAAAAAACCTTGACAATAAAAACCCAAAAGGTATTTAAATATGAATTGTAAACGCTGTTTCAGTTTGTTTTATTACGTAACGTATAGAATTGACGTAAGATGTGTACGTTTATTTGGTAGCCTATGTAAATTCCAAACACTTTTCCGAATTTGTGTAATAGTCGTCGGTTTAACATACACTATCGTATTGTCTAAAGTTTATAACATAACCGCTAATAAGTATAAAAACATGGTATGTTATTAGTGTTATTACATATGGATAAAGTAGATTTCATGTTGTATGTTTGCGAATAACGTAATGGCTCAGTGAATACGAAATTTCTCAGTAAGTACTGAGCAAAACTTCAGTAAATTGAAGATAAAATCAAGACTGCTCATGTATTAGTATTCTTTTCGATTATCCTAGACCTGAAGGGGGATATTAACCACAGAATTAGCTACATACCTACCTATCTGGAGAAGTCACCAAATTAATAAACAAACCACGCAATGTATAGAGCCTAGCATCGGAAAGGCGGCAAAGTCTAGTTTTCCCCGGAACGGAAAAACGTACAGCTGTTTTTTTATTTGCCCTAATCTTATCCTTGTTATCACTAGGATTAGAAACAAAACGTCAACTTGACATGTCAGTGTTCATCAAAAATTGGGTGATCCAGAAACAGATTTTTTTACCTTGATAGGTGAAATCGTCGATAGTATCGATTAGGCCATAACAAAAACAATGAATAACTATATTTTTTCAACGAAATTAATATTTATGTTTCAATGATAACTCGCGATGGTCCCCACAGTCAACAAACATGACGTCTGAGTCCATGTATTTTTAACTTACCTACTGTTGTATGTTGATGATTTATTTAAGCGTTAGAAGCGCGGAGGCGCGGACCGGCGGCGCCTGCGCTGCGCAAATAGATTGGATCTATTTACGCTGCGCACGCCCATGAATTAAATGATAAAGATAAAGTTTGGGTGCGAGTCGCGCCGGTTAATCACAAACTTATCATAAGCTACTAGTTAAGCTGTCCGGAAAATTCAGTACTAAGTCTGGTGAGTATCAGATAACATAAATTCTCTTTTATTTATATATTTTAAGAAAAAATGAGAATTTTGAAAATTTTAGTACTAGTGTCAATAGAGAAAAAAATCATTTCTATAGTTATCCTAAAAAAAATTAAATACAGAGAACCTGTTTGTAGGAAGCGCACTATAATTAAGTCATTACAATGACGACGCAGATCTATTGAACGGGCAATTTATCTATTTACATTAAATCAATTATTAATTAGTTAACCGAATACGATTAAATTTTAAAATACCTGACACTTGTCACATAAAATGTAACCCACAATTTTATTTTTCTAATTTAAACGTAAACATATATGTTCATGTGTACTTACGTGTGTATAGCGTTGTGGTGGTCGTGTCGTGATCGAGACGCGTCCGGTTGCGGTGGCGGCTCGGCACCCACTGAAGGCGGAGGCGCCGGGCGCCGACGCTAGCCCCTGACAGTGACCCCCAACTGACTCCACGAGGTCTGACGCTGTCAGATCATCGGTACGCAGTTCCACAGGGAAAATTGTGGTTTTCGTGATGAATAAATATACCGGGTGTCCCGCGGCTATGCCACATGAAGGGAATGTACCTACCTTAAATATGGTCCGTAGGAGACTTTGCTATTGAGAAACTTTATTTTATTTTTAAAAGTAAATAATTTTGCATTCAAGGATTTAAAAAAAAAACTTCAGTTTTTGCATATATTATACATACTAATAAATTTTCTAGTAACTTGAATGTAAAAATTCACATTGTTCCTTTATTTTTAGATACAATGATACTTGGAGGGTTTTTTTCTTATCAGTTACCCTTTTGTCTGGCATCATAAAAATACAGAATGCTTTTTTTTTCATATTTGGACTGTTCGATTCCCAGGCTCAGCAAGCAGTTTTTCAAAAAACTCGTCGGCGATTTAACATCAACAACGAAAAGGTTTGTCAAAAATATTAGTAAAAAAAATATGTTTTTTTTTTATATTGAATTATCACAGAGATTATTATTTTCTATGATTTTTTTATAAAAAAAAAACAGGTTTTTGGTATTCAAAACCTGTCTCAAATCTAAAGGGGTCGTCTGATTCTGATGATATTGCCCGTGATGGAATCGTTAGTATTTTTTGTATATTTAAGCAGCTTGTTTTACTCTATTCCCAAATATAGTACTGCACAAAATGCTTTCATTGAAAGTCACTGAATTTTCCTGGAGACTCCAATTTAGACATTTCTTCAAGGCTTGCTTACTCCATAATCTAATATCGAAAGTTGAAGAAAACATATGGTTTAAAATAGGACTGATACCTATACTTCACATTTTGTGACACAATGTTTATATTGCAATTAGCCTTAAATATCCATCAACAATATAAATATATTTCAATAAATGTCGACACAGCTAGAAACTTTCGGAACGGCCCTCGTATTGTAGATATACTGTTAATACTGAAGTAATAAACTAATCATAAACCTATAGATACTCGTAAATTGATGCAACGAGTAATTTATAGAGTGGATGTTATAAATTAATTGAGTTGCCATATCTTGAGTATGGCTTGATCTCTTCTGACGTAAGAATCAGGGGCAAATGGGTTTCGATTATATTGACCAGTCAAGTTCAAAAACGTATATTGATGTCCTCACTTCAATAAATTAAACTTCTGTTTGGTGTCCTACTTTTAAAATTGATGCAGTGTTGCGTCAATATACAAAAATGAAGTAGCAGTGCGTGCGGGGCTTTATGGATTGAAGACACTATGTAACTAAACTTAATAAGTAATAATTAAAAATCGGGCAAGAACAGGTCGGATCGACAGTGTAGAGTTCCATCGACGTTACTACAAACAGAAAACTTCCTCTCAGAAACCGGGCAAGAGTGGACTGTATATCATAGTTTCGGCTACGTACTCTCGGAATATCATACTATCGAATGTTCGAATGCTCGACTGTTACTGGATCGAATATTCGATGGGTCGAAAAACTTAGGAACAATAAATCGCCAAACCGAAATTGATGTTTCGATAGACATCGCACAGAAGATCTCAGCTCCGAATGTTCATTAGCTCGACTGTTACTGAATCGAATATTCGATGGGTCGAAAAACTTAGGAACGATAAATCGTCAAATCGAAATTGATGGTTCGATTGTTATCGCACAGAAGATCTCAGACCCGAATGTTCATTGGCTCGACTATTACTGGATCGAATATTCGATGGGTCGAAAAACTTAGGAACAATAAATCGTCAAATCGAAATCGAGTTTTCGATTGTCATCTCCAGAGCCCGGATTTTTCGCAGCAAAACATAAGACTGTCGCAATCATTATCATACTAGTGTTAGAAACATTTTTTATCGATATCGAGTATAAATATATAAAAAAGTCATACCGATATATTTACATTACTTTGTAATCATTCGTGACAGGTAATTTAAAATCATATAAACATCATACCAAACACAATGAGTTTTATAAATTTGTCGGGTGAAGTTGAAAGTTTATTTATTATAGGTACATAGATAGCTTTATAGTGATAAACGAAACTGTCTACTCCCAGAGAATGTTGTTGTTTAAGGATCCTGCAGGTGATCGACTCAGTCTTTATGAGACCACTGAAAATTCGATACACCACTGATCATACAATTCTAGATTACGTTTTGTCGATTGTACATATTTCGGTCACAAGTATTTCGATCTAATGAATATTCGTAACAATATAATTCGAGCCAATAAACTTTCGATACACCACTGATCGAAACCCTACAATTCTAGATTACGTTTTGTCGATTGTACATATTTCGGTCACAAGTATTTCGATCTAATGAATATTCGTAACAATATAATTCGAGCCAATAAATTTTCGATACACCACTGATCGAAACCATACAATTCTAGATTACGTTTTGTCGATTGTACATATTTCGGCCACAAGTATTTCGATATAGCGAATATTCGATCCAATAACAGTCGAGCATTCGAACATTCGATAGTATGATATTCCGAGAGTACGTAGCCGAAACTATGATATACAGTCGCAAGTGTGTCGGATGCTCAGTCTGGGATTCCGTCACAGTGACTACAAAGAACCATGCTCAGTGTAGGGTGCCGTAACGTTTAAGTAAAGCCCCTCTCGCATGTAGTTGTAAAGCTAATAAGAACGTCAAATTTCAAATATAAAGTCTGTTCCTATTCATTCGGTCACTCATATAAACAAATCAATTTACCATTATTACTCCATATTCGCGTACTTTTGAAGGCTGAGCATGGTCATATTAATTATTTATACACTTAATAATTATCTGCATGTTTATTTCGAGGTAATAATCTCCGTTTAATATTGTATTTTTTGATGAAAAGCACTTTCCGTGTAAATACCATGACACTCACTGAAGCCTGTCATATACATTTTATTTATTCTATATATATTTGACATGAAAATGTAGTGCTGGTTGATAAGAGAGGTTTTCGTCTCTGTCACACCCAGCATATTAATACGATGATGATGAGGAATATATATTCAACCTTTTTAATAAACTAATTAGAGGTAACACTATTCTCATCACTATTTCATCCTCTATCTAAAGACAATTACAGCCAGGTGTACTTGTTATTGTCATTTGCATTCTGAATAGGAACAGACTTTAGAATGTCGAATGTCTATACAGATGTGTTAGGCAGTACAACTACATGGAAGAGGCTGTAGTTAAGTTTTTTCCTACACTTAACGTTTTCCCTTTTGCGCTGGTAGATTATTGACGTGTAAAAGAGCCCGTACGACCTACTTACTGAATAAACATATTTTATGTTATTTTTGTTTTATCTATAGTAACAAGGCGCACCAGTGGCAGAAGGCCTAAAGGTCAATGTACGAAATTCTTCGTCGTCAGCGTCGTCCCCGTTTTGCAGTGTTCTAGTGTAGCGGTAAGACAGCCGAGGAATTACCACAAAGACATTATTCCTTCGGGACATATTTATTAACTTACCAGGCCCCATTGACCATCCTGACAATGATAGGTGACAAAGTGACAACTCGGTGTACACTGCCATCTTAACAAGTGTTCGCGTGACTGGAATTCATACAAACATCACCATGTACACAAAAATGTCACCTGTCACCTGTAATAGTCAAGATGATGAAATAGGGGCCTGGAGTAAAATGGCCATCTCATAACGTCGAAGTAAAAACATTGAGTCACAGAAAACTCTCATTTCTGACGTGTCTCGAGACTGGCATCTCACTTCAAGATCATACATAGATACATCACGCCTTTATTCCCAAAGTGGGGTAGGCAGTTTTTACAATACAACTTTTTACGCGCTTTTTATCTAGTGTGCTTGAAATATGCTGTCGTTATCTGTCATTATGAAATTTGATTTTTATAACATAACACAAATAAGTTTGCCCGTGTGGTTGCCGGGTTAGAATAGTGCCACTCCATATCTTCCCGTGGATGTCGTAAGAGACGGCTAAGGGAATAAAGGCGTATAGTACTGTTAGGCGATGGGCTTGCAACCTGTCACTAATAGGTACCACTGGTAAACATCTTAGCCTAAAAGTGCAAAATTTGGTTACAGATTTTTTTTATTTTTTTTTGAGTTGTTGGTAATTCTGTAGCTCTGCCTACCCCACTCTGGGAATAAAGGCGTGAGTTTATGTATGTATGTTATGTAAATAAGTTTATAGAGCGTTTATGAATAAGTGTCCTGTGAGGCAATTCAAGAAAATACTTACGAAATGGCTTCTAGACAACTGTTTTTACTCTGTCAAGGACTATTTTGCCAACAAGCCAAATATCTAGTTTCTCTCCAATTTAATTTAAGATTGTATTAATTTATTTTGAATCGAATATTCTAATTAATTAATATTTTGACAATTATAATAATATCATTAATACAATTAAAAAAAAATGAATTTATATAATAAGATTATAATACCTAATATGATAATAGTAACATTTATTTCTAATGTAGATTAAGACTTTTGCATGCCAAATTGTGGCAGAACATATCCATGCACCTACTACTACTGACATGTATATTTATAAGATCCGAGTATGTACTTGCAAATAAATCAATTTGAATTTGAATGTGAATAAGGGAATAAGTTGTGATAATTTAATGAATTGATAAGGTGTTCACACATGCCACCTAAGGTAAGTCGAGTCAAAAGCTCATAGATAGACATTTGCAATCTTACTAAAAATCCATGGTCCAATTACATGGTCACATCGGCCACCGAAGTATGCGGTGTAGTAAAAAGAAGGAAAAGCAAGAATGAACGTCCGGAATGGTGGGATAGAGAGGTAGATGATGTAGTGAAAGAGAAGAAAAAGTGTTGGTTGGATTTTGTAGCTGTAGAGCCAGGACAAGATCTAAGCAACATAAAGAAAAAAGAGTATAATAGATCAAAGAAAAGAGTGAAAGAAGTTGTAGCTAGAAAGAAAGATTTACTGAATGAAAAGTATGATAGGAGTTTCTCTGACAACTTCCGGTCGAATATTAAACTCTTTTGGAGCTTGATTAAATCGGCTCGGGGGAAATCAGAGAAAACTAAATTAAGCGCGGTGAGAGATGAGTCTGGAGATTTAATATGTGAGGAAGAAAGAATGCTTGATAGATGGAAAACTTATTTTGAAAGCTTGTTTGAAGGCGAAGATGTTTGTCTTGAGCCAGAAAGCACGAGTAAAGATGCAAGTAGCGAAGATGAAAGTGTGATTAGTATGAATGAAATTATGAAAGCTTTAAAAAGTATGAAAGCGAGAAAATCACCAGGTTGTGATAGAGTGTCGATAGAAATGCTGAGGAGAGGAGATGGCGTGGTGGGTAGTCTGTTGTACCGTCTTTTCAATGCATGTTGGAGTAGCGGCCGAGTCCCGGAAGATTGGGTCAAAGCCGTTATCGTCCCTCTGTATAAAGGAAAGGGGTCACAGCAAGACTGCAAAAACTACCGCGGTATCAGCCTCCTTAGTGTTGTCGGCAAAGTATATGCGAAGATTTTAATTGAAAGGGTATTGAATGTTACGAATGACAAAATCTGGGATGTACAAGCGGGATTTCGAAAGGGAATGGGATGTACGGATCAGGTCTTTTCACTACGGTCCATCACAGAAAAGTTCTTGGCTGTCAACCAAAAAGTTTTCTGTGCTTTTGTGGACCTGGAAAAGGCCTATGATAGGGTAGATAGAAAGGAGTTGTGGACGGTGCTGTCTATGTATGGAGTGAGCAGCAACCTGGTGCAGGCTTTGAGGTCCCTTTATGAGGGCTCCAGAGCCTGTGTCAGGATCAATGGGGCATACTCGGCCTGGTTTAATATCTCTAAAGGTGTTAGACAGGGCTGTGTTGCCTCACCGTGGCTGTTCAATTTATTCATGGACAGTTGTATGCGAGATCTGAAAGAGTATGATAAGGGTTTGCGTATGCAAGAGTTGCTAATCAAATGCCTCTTATATGCCGATGATCAAGTTATACTTGCCTCATCGGTACGTGAGTTGCAGGAGATGGTGACAGTGATGAATGAGGGATTTAAGCGAAAGGGGATGAGAGTAAATGTTGCCAAGACCAAGGTCATGGTGATAGAGAAGGACGAGGAGATGACTGAGTGCGTGATTAATATAAATGGTGAATTAGTAGAACAAGTGAGCGAATTTGTGTACCTGGGAAGTGTGTTTACAAGAGATGGTAAGTGTGAGAAGGATATCGAGAGGAGGGTGAATGCGGGGAATCAAATCAATGGGGCCCTGTACTCCTTTGTGAGCAGACAGGGCATTTCACAAAAAGCCCGACTGGCTGTTCACAATGGAGTGCTGGCCCCTACCCTGATGTATGGTAGTGAATGTTGGGTGTGGCAGGACAAGCATAAAAGTCGTGTAAATGCCGTTGAAATGCGCTCTTTGCGTAGTATGTGTGGTGTGAAACTGATTGATAGAGTAAGGAATGAAAAAGTCAGAGAGAAATGTGGAATAAAAGAAGATGTATTGACTAAGATTGAAAAGGGCATGCTTCGATGGTTCGGTCATTTGGAAAGGATGGATGAAAGAAGATTGACGAAAGAGATATACACATCGATAGTGAGTGGACGGGTCGGAAGGGGCCGCCCTAGGCGTACTTTTTCGAGTCAAATCGGTGAAATACTGGAAAAGGGCCGAATCTTAAGTACCCGAAACCGACGTGCGTGCATGACTCGATGTATGAATGTGGAGGAAGCGAAGGAAATTTGTCAAGATCGTAGCAAGTGGAAAGAAGTGGTCTCTGCCTACCCCTCTGGGAAACAGGCGTGATTTAATGTATGTATGTATGTACTAAAAATCCGTTGCCGAACCTGAAGAAAAGCTGCAATGCCTCTATGCTAGTTACCGGATTGTAGTTCGGATCTATGACAAATAAAACAAACATTTATTAGTGACGTTATATTTGGGGATCAATAAATATAACTCGTATCACAACCTGAGGCACTTGGCGGTATACAATACACGCTAAATTAAATATACTAAATTTATATCTATATACATTTGTAGTGTCTTGTTTTGACAATATAAAAGTATGTAAATGGTGAATCGAGTACATAGGAAAATTGTACCCTATTTAAAAAAAACATACGTTTGGAAGATAGCACAACTTGTTTCAGTAGTCTCTGTTTAATACATATTGTTGGAAGGAGATTTCCGCTTGTAGTACCAGTTACAAGCGTTTGATAAATGGGCCCCTGCACCAAGCGTCCAGTGGCGCCCTCATCACTATTATTTTGTTTTCTAATATAGTAATGTCTTAAACACGAAGAGTGGTTTTTTGTTAAACAAATGAATACACAATTTATATGAGATAACTTAAAAACAATAAAAGAAACTACTCTAGGTGACACCGGACTCTCGGTACAGTCTCAACAGCCTAGCCACGGCTTTATTTGTTTATATACCTACAGTAGTGGGGAAAACGCAAGGGTCCCTAATACGGTATTTGACTAAAGTCAAAACAGCTTCTTTTTATGAAACATCATTAAGGTTACTATGGAATTTATAGGGATTACTATCTTGTGACGTCATCACGTCACAATCAAAAAGCGTCCTTATTGTTGGAGTTTATGAATTTAAAAATCTTAAAATAGGAGACATTTTCCTAGTATTTTTATAATGTTTATCTGTTGTTAATGAAAAAACAATTTAATTTCACTCTTGTCAAATACCCTATTATGTGACCACTACTGTATACAGGGTGGAAAAAACGAATGCCACATGGACGGCATCCACCTTAAATATTGGAAATAGCAAGTCCTACGCAAAGGAAACTTACCTACTTTTATTGTTAAAGCAAACGAATTTTCAATAATATCCATAAATGCAGTTCCTATTGTTTTCAAAAATAAAAGCAAGTCTCCTTTGCGTAGAATTTGCTAATTACAATATTTAAGGTGGATGCCGTCCATGTGGCATACGTTTTTTCCACCCTTGATATTGGCTGTTCATTCAGGAACTTTAAAGCATACCAGGAGTGAGAGCGGTCTAGGATTTCTATACATTTATTGGCTTCTGCTCCCCCCCCCCTATCCAGTATCCAGTTGCTATCCCGCTATCCAGGTGCTTTCCGTACAGAAATAGCTGAGCGGACATGCAAGTCAAAAATATCTAAACTCGTACACGACTTCAAGAGTATGAGCTAAATACTGATACTATTTTACCAACGACATCACTTTGTATACTATGGTATCTACAAGCAGAACTCTATAAGCAGAACTCTGTCTAGATATTTTTGATTGCATTCCCGATGAGTTGTTTCTGCAATCTGTACATAAGACACATTAGCTTTCCCAACTATAGATAAGTTTCAGTCAGTACATGAAATTAAAGCTAAAATAGAATAATACTACTGTGACGGTAAATACACGCATAGCAAATATAGACCATAATGCTATAACACCACAAGGTGAAATAAAATAACTTAAATTCCTGCTAACTCTGGTTATGCGTAATTCATATTTGTGCAGTTGTATTAATACTAGGAACATTCATTTTTAAAAACTTTAACCTCCTTTGGCAATAGGTTTAATAATATACATTTTGTTTTCCAAGCACTATAGTTTATACTTATAGGTTGTTTTTTTAACAAAACAACCACGTGATATAGTTCGTCAGCCAATAGAAGAAGAACACCGATACGTCAAAGTTCCATAAAACAGTTTTGATTGGCTGTTTAACAATGTTTACATTTTTTGAAATACCTAAAAGTATAAACTATAGTTAGATAGTCCCGATGTCATCAGATCAGGATCTGATGATGGGATCCCGACGAAATGGAGGGAACTCTTACCAATACACACAATGCAACGCTTCAAGCGGTTCACCTATTCCATACTGCTTTTAAAAATATTGTTGACTTTGCTTCAATATGACAAGCGACAAATGAAATAATATAATCACCAAGCTCCATTCGACATTGGCTAACAGTGATAAAAACAATCTAGAATTAAAGATATGTCTCAATCGTGAGTAAACCAATTATAGGCTTAAGTATAATGAGATAGAAAAATATAGAGATGCGCCGAATAGTGGCTTCACCGAATAGCCGAACACCAAATACTATTCGGTTTAACCTAACCGGATATTCGGCCGAATTATTCGGTTTACCAATTCATTGTTTTGCCGCGTAAACAGGATCTAACATGTACGCTACATATCACTGCTGGCTAGATGAAGAGCTAGACGAATATTCGGCGCATCTCTACGAGTAGAAAAATACAAAATAAACAAAGGTAGATTGAATGACAACAACGTACGCTAGTGATGTATAAAACCAATTGACAGCGAGATTGATAAAATGCAATGACAAGTTGTTGCCTTACCGTCCAGCGGGGTTGCCAGATGTCGGGCCGCTCCCCTCCCCCGCCAACACCTGCCACCCCACGAGACAGTCGCGCGTGGACTTGTTGGACTATACCAAACTTACTTGTTACTTTACTTTGAACATTCTAGTCTTAAAAATAAATAATAAAACATAGTTAAATACTTGTAAATGGTGAAAACATCAAAGTGGGGTATTAATTAACTTATTAATAATAATACAAGTGTCGTCTCGCTATAATTCGGTCTTTTACTTCACCTAGATATTAACTTAAAGTTATGTTTCTTCTTTAAAATGAGATTATTCAATCAAAAATCAACTCACCTTGTAAAATCCAGCATGTTAGATTTTTGTGTCATTTTAGGAAAAAAAATATTAAAAATGTAGATACAGAAATTACGCAGATGCTTTTGCGGTTGGGCTGTAGCCATATGGTGGAACGACCACGAATCCATTTTTAGAGATAGTTATTTTTGTTTATAAAACATAAAATACTCATATTTATGAAAAAACTTAATACGCATTTTTTTTTAAAGAAATTCAATCTTATCACAACTTGCTTAAAAATATTATTTGCTAATGTTAAGCCAGCTCAACCAATTTAAATTTTCTCTTTTATGTAATACTTCAACAAAATTAAAGAATCATCAAGAATATGGTACCCTGGTGGTATGGTGTGGTATGGTACCTACTTTTTATAATTTTGCTATTTAAACGTAAATCACGAGTGCGTAAGAAGCTAAACACTAAACACTTAATAATGGTCCCTAGTTACAAAACAATAACATATTAATATTAAATCATCAGGACATACGCAAAGGAACGAAACTGCTGGAAACAAAAATGTCTTACTTTGACCAAAATAACTATACAAATGGATGAAATGCGGCCTCCTTAACCCTTTGGAACTAACTAACTAACCCGTGTGCAACTAACCCGTGGAGCGTTCTGCCAAGTCAAAGTCTGTCTACACGATTATTTGAATTTGGAACTCAGACTAAGGTTGAAAAAGTAATAATTACATTATGTATATAACATAACAAATTCAGCTCATCTCGCCGAAGTCTTTTAAAGACAAACACGTCATGGCTGTTGCAAGCAGGGACCGGACCCGCTTACCCTAACCCGGGGTTTTTATAGCGCTGATTTTTATAAACCCGCACATTTCGGTAAGCGCTTCATCGGGTTACACATTAAACGGATAATCCATTCGATTGAGTTAATTTCGCTTACCGCTTACCAGTATCAAAACCTCCGAATGGGTTACCGCTTAAAATACCTTCAAGCAATTTTAGTTCTTAGACGAACTACGTACGACATATTTTTGGACCGTTTATAGAAACCTATTGAAACCAAAACTCGGGCGGCGCGCGCGCTTCAATCAAAGGTGAGTGCAGTGGCCTGTGGCACGAGCCGCTCGTGGCGGCATTTGTCAAAGCTTTATGAATTGCCGCCGTCGCAGCCTTGGTCCTTGATCTTTAAGCATATTTTTGCAAAAATGTTGGGTCCTTGTGATCAATTTTTGGCGTAAACTACCTTTTGTCACTTGTTTGCCTATTTATTTGTTTATTGCACGCATATTACTCGTCACTTTCTTAGTGATTTGCGAACGTTGCGCATCTCCGTAGTTATATTAGTAAGTGAAAGTTAATTTGATGAGCTAAGATTTGGTGTGTCGTTTTGGTAATAAGAGACTGTAATTAATCAAGTAAAGATATTAACTGTTATTGTTATTTAAAAAAAGTAGTAAGTGTACAGTCGCCATCAGATATATCGGAGCGGCCGAGGTACTCAAATATTTCTGAGCAGCAATAAATTTCAATAAATTCTTTACGGTAAATAAGGTCAATAAGATCTGAACATCCAATTCGCCACAAATATATGAGCAGTGGTTTTTCAATTAAATCTGAACACACAACGAGACAATAATATCTCAAATAATATCTCAATAATATCGCAAGACGAACGAAAACGGCGGAAACGCAAATTCCGAGAATTTACCACGGGCGCCCGGTAACAGCACTAGGGATGGGGCCGTATCGATAAATACAAACGATGTATTTAAGGTAGGCGTAAAAATACCACCTTTTTGGCCCGAAGAACCCGACATATGGTTCGCGCAAATAGAAGGTCAATTCGCCAACGTGGGAATCACTAGTGACCTAACTAAATTTAATTACGTCATAAGCAATTTAGACACCCATCATGCAAGAGCTGTGAAAGATATTATTATCAAACCGCCAGCCACGCACAGATATGAAAAGCTTAAAAGCGAGTTAATTAAGCGTCTTAGCGACTCCAAAGAGACGAGGATCAAGCAACTCATGATGCACGAAGAACTTGGGGAGCGGAAACCGTCAGACTTCCTGCGTCACCTACAGAGCCTGGCAGGCGTAAGCGTCAATGACGACTTCATGAAGACTATGTGGATTAACCGTCTTCCACACGGCATCCAGACGATACTCGCCGGTCAGCCTGACACAACGCCACTGGAAGCTCTCGCGGATTTAGCAGATCGCGTGAACGACCTCGCCGCAGCTCCGCCGCGGGTCGCAGCCGTCAGCAATACAATCCCCAGCTCTATCCTCAGCGACCTCAAAAGAGAAGTAGCAGAACTTCGGCGAGAGCTGCGCGAGCTGAAGACGTCAGGGAGGAACTCCAGACCCCGTGCATCTTCTTCGCGAAGCAGTCGCAGTGTATCCAGGCAACGCTCTCAATCGAACTACAGGAAGTACCCGGTATGCTGGTACCACAGCAAGTTCGGAGAGAAAGCTACTACCTGCACACGCCCATGTGACTACTCGTCGGAAAACGCGAAGGGCGGTCGATAATGGCGGCTGCCGATTGCCCTTCATCTCCAACCGGCCGCCTGTTCGTGACCGACCGGTCTTCGAAGATGCAGTTCCTGGTCGACACCGGTAGCGACCTCTGCGTCTTCCCACGGTCTGCGCTTCGCGGTCGTCGTTCAAAAACGGACTATAATTTGTGTGCTGCAAATGGTTCTAGTATAAGTACATACGGGTATGTTAATTTAGAACTAGATCTTAGTTTACGTAGGACCTTTTCATGGCGGTTCGTTGTCGCCGATGTGACAAAGCCGATAATCGGCGTAGATTTTTTAAATTACTATAATCTTATTGTAGATTGTCGCAATATAAGCGCTTAATTGATAATCTCACGTCCATCGCCGCCGTCGCAACGACAGCTAACTGCCATGTGTCATCTGTAAAAGTAGTGACTGGCGAGTCCCACTATCACAAGATTCTTGACGAATTTCCTGAGATCACCCGCCCAGCCGGGAAACACCATACTATACCCCACAACACAGTACACCATATACGAACGACACCAGGCCCTCCAGTTTCTTCACCACCCCGCCGCCTAGCCCCCGACAAGCTCAAGATCGCGAAGCAAGAATTCCAGTCTATGCTGGCCAACGGCACAGCTAGACCATCGGAAAGCCCGTGGTCTTCACCGCTTCACTTAGCTCCGAAAAAGAACAACGGGTGGCGGCCCTGCGGCGATTACCGTAAGTTGAATGCCCGCACAGTGCCTGACAGATATCCGATTAAGCACATTCACGATTTTACCCACAATCTTGCAGGTTGTCGCATATTCAGCACATTAGACCTCGAAAAAGCTTACAATCAGATACCTGTCAGCCCCGAAGACATCCCGAAGACCGCGATTACCAGCCCATTCGGCTTATATGAGTTTCCCTTCATGAGTTTCGGTCTTCGCAATGCCGGGCAAACTTTTCAACGGTTTGTGGACGAAATAACCAGAGGCCTCGATTTCGTCTACGCGTACTTGGACGATTTTCTCATCTACTCACGCAGCGAAGCTGAGCATGAGGAACATCTGCGCCAGGTCTTCCAGAAGCTGAAGGATTATGGCATGCTTGTGAACACTGCCAAGTGCGTCTTCGGCGAGAAAGAGGTAACCTTTCTAGGATACCGGATATCTGAGAGCGGCTGCGAACCGCTGGACTCCAAGGTCCAGGCAATTAAAGAGTTCCCGCCGCCTACAACCGTCAAACAGCTCAGAGGCTTCCTGGGCATGATCAATTTTTACAGGAGGTTCCTCCCGCAAGCAGCCCAGGCCCAAGCACCTCTTAACGCCTTGCTGACGGGTTCTGTAAAAGGTTCACACCCCATCTCTCTATCCGGTGATACTCTAGCAGCCTTTGAAGCCTGCAAGGAGAGCTTATCTAATGCTGCTCTGCTGGCTCATCCTGACTGCTCCGCAAGACTCGCTGTAGTGACAGACGCCTCCGATAAAGCCATCGGAGCAGCCCTGCAGCAGTTCAAAGAAGATGCGTGGGAACCACTCGCATTCTTCTCGAGGAAGCTTTCGGGCGCACAAGTTAAGTACTCTCCTTATGACAGGGAGCTTCTTGCTATCTATGAGGCGATCAAATACTTCCAGCATATGCTCGAGGCCAGACACTTCGTCGTATACACTGACCACAAGCCGCTCAGTTACGCATTTCACGAAAGAAAGACTAACTGTTCGCCTAGGCAGTTCAGACATCTAGACTACATTTCCCAGTACACAACGGACATCCGACACATATCCGGCAAGGATAATGTTGTCGCTGATACACTGTCGCGCATCGAAGAACTGGGAGCGCCCGTCAGTCTCGAGGCATTAGCTGAAAGTCAAACTTCCGACCCCGAATTGCAGAAGCTTTTAAGCGAAGGTTCTTCTCTGCAGCTGCGAAAGAAAAACATATACCTGGTAGTAGCGTGCCAATGTACTGCGACGTCAGTACCCCGACTTCCAGGCCCTACGTTGCTAAGTACTTCCGCAAGCAAGTCTTCGAAAGTTTACACTCCCTCAGTCACCCTGGCTCCAAGGCATCGGCCAAGCTAGTTGCCGAGAGGTTTGTATGGCCTGGAGTGCAGAAGGACTGCAGAGAGTGGACTCGCGCATGCATTCAGTGTCAGCGGGCCAAAGTCAATCGCCATGTGACCGCCCCGCTTGGCACTTTCAACTTGCCGCGCACCAGATTCAAGCAGGTACACATTGATTTAGTTGGACCTCTTCCCCTTTCGCATGGCTATCGGTACTGCCTTACAGCCGTGGACCGGTTCACGCGATGGCCGGAAGCAGTGCCGATAGAAGACATTACTGCGGAAACCGTTGCGAAGACTCTGCTGTCAACCTGGATAGCTCGATTCGGTTCCCCGACAGACATTACAACCGATCGCGGTAGTCAGTTTGAATCTGACCTATTCCAATGTCTGTCGAAGCTAGCCGGGTTCGAGCACAAAAGGACAACAGCTTACCACCCTGCTTGCAACGGCCTGGTCGAGCGATTCCATCGACAGCTCAAGGCCGCGATAATATGTCATGCGAACGAGAAATGGACCGAGTCATTGCCTTGGGTCTTACTTGGCATAAGAACTGCTTTTAAGGAGGACCTACAGTCATCCGCAGCAGAGCTGGTTTACGGAGAACCGCTGAGGCTTCCCGGCGAGTTCTTCGAATCCACCATGAGCGGTACGACAGACATGTCTGTATTTACCGCCCGGATCAGGAACTTTGCAGAAAAACTGAAGCCAACACCAGCTGCTCGCCACAGCAAACCTAAGGTATTTGTCTACAAAGATTTACCAACCTGCGAATACGTCTTTCTCCGAGAGCACCCAGCAAAAGGCCCCCTGCAAGCAGCATACTCCGGGCCTCATAAGGTATTATCTCGCGATGATAAAGTGTTTAAAATTCTTCTTCACAATAAAGAGAAGACAGTGTCCATAGACCGGCTCAAGCCAGCCTTCACACTGTCTCCCAATATAGGTCGCGATGATATTCTTCGCATTCCTCCTACACCGCCTCATCACTCTCAACAGGAAGTTCCTGCAACCTTGCCGAACCAGCAAGTTACTCCAGCTACCTTGCCTCACCAGCAAGTCACTCGCTCTGGTAGACTGGTAAAGTTTCCAGGTCAGTACCGTTTTGTTCGCCGGTTGGCTCCTCCTCGGATCCCATGATTGTTTCCTTGTAGGGGTCACCAGTAAAGGGGTGTGTGCAGGAGTTACCAGTGAAGGCGGAGGAGACGCCTGTGAGGCTGGTGAGGTGCTCCCGTCTACGGGGTTATATTTAAACACTGCACAAACAATCCCTTTTGTTTATTATTAGAAGGCGCTGTGGACGCAACACAGGAGGAGGTTATGAAAGGTATGAAAGTCCGAACAAAAACCAAACGAACACTATACTGAGTCTTGATAGGCACAGACACAAGCACTAGATATTAGTCCGATGTTAAACGGAGATTGAACGTCGGTAACTTAAATTAAAGGTTGAACACGCCAAAACGTGGGCATATATATGTACTTATATATTTTTTATTTGCGACTATACAAACTATTTAGTAATACATTTATAAACTCCATAGTATAATGAACAAAAAATATTATGACAGCTTGTCACTTCGTTCATTCGTTTTCACGATGGAGAGCCCTGAACTTCAGCAGCGTGAAATGATTTTGCTCAAGCACACAGAAAATCCCCTTCTAAGCTACAGAGGACTAGCAAAGTTATTGAAATGTCCACAATCCACTGTTTGTTCTGTTTTAAAAAAGTTCCGGGAACGGTTGACTGTAGAACGGAAGCCAGGTACTGGCGGAAAGCAAGGCGTAAGACACAAAAAAAAGAAGCCAGAGTTTTACAGCTTTTTAACACAACTCCGAAGATCTCGTCACGCGACGTCGCTAAAAAGGTACAAATGTCACAATCTTATGTACAAAAAGTAAAGACAAGAGCTGGGTTAAGGTCGTACAAGGCTCAAGCTGCACCTGACCGCAACGCTCAGCAGAATTTGACGGCCAAACAAAGGGCAAGAAAGTTATACGACAATTTCTTAACAAAATTTAAATGCATCGTGTTGGACGACGAAACGTACATAAAAGCTGACTTTAAACAGATACCAGGCCAGGAGTTTTATACTAGTACGAGTCGCAAAAATGCTCCTGAGGACTGTAAGTTAAAAAAGAGGTCCAAGTTTCCGAAAAAGTACTTGCTTTGGCAAGCTATTTGCAGCTGCGGTAAAAAAAGTCGATCATTTATAAGTACAGGCACTGTAAACAGCGAAATTTACAAAAAAGAATGTTTGGAGAAGCGACTTTTACCCTTTCTGAGAAATCATATTTTGCAACCATTGTTTTGGCCTGATCTTGCAAGCTGCCACTATTCCAAAGCTGTGTCAGACTGGTGCGAACAGAATGGTGCTGCTGTGGTACCTAAAAACTGCAATCCTCCGAATTGCCCTGAACTCAGGCCTATTGAGGAATATTGGTCCATAATGAAAGGAATATTAAAAAAGAAGGGCAAATCAATTCCGTGGCTGATTTGCAAAAAACATGGACTTGGGCTGGTGAAAAGTACCCTGAAAATGCCGTGCAGGCCTTGATGAGCCGCATCCGACGTAAAGTGAGGGCAATGGCGTATTCAAAGCAAAATTAAAACACATTTGTATGTTTGTACATGTACGATAGTAGTGTAAGCCAATGTAATATATATTTTTATTTTATTGTACTTGACTATGTTTTTATTGACTATTTTATATGCCCACGTTTTGGCGTGTTCAACCTTTACAACAATAATTAGCGAGCATAAACACGAGACGTAAACAAACAGCAATGGCGATTCAGTTGCGACTGGCTCGGCGGTCTATCTCTCTCACGCGCGGCACGGCGCGCGCGCTGCCGTCTCGCTCGGCGGCCATCGCGCCTGCGCGGGTAATGTACTACGCCAAGCCGGGATGCGGTCGCGCATAGTAATCGATTTACCGACATTGTATATCGATAATAATTATGATATTAAATAGATAATTGTAAAATACGTGTGTGTAATGAAATTGTGATTAGAATGTTTATTTGAAGTAGTGGTCGGCCACAAAAGCACAACTCGTCAAAGTTATCTGCACAGACAGGGTGATCATAAATATCTGAACATTTAGGGAAAATATACCTTAAATCACTTACCATACAGTTTAAAATTCTTTAACGTACTACGCTGGAATACATTTTCTACACAACCACCATTGAACCCTGATGCAACGGTATATATAAATTATGATTTCTAATTACTAAACCGCTAGGCCATGGGGACTGACACAATAGTGGATGAAATATTGCAAAGCATTCGTACCTATTGGCAGCTAAGCAGCTTCAATATTACATATTTGCATTTGATATTAACACGCTGTGAATTATATGCAATGACAGTTATGCTACCGTTTTTGTGAATTGCCAAATATTTTATTCAAATGTGTCTCTTGTGAAGACCGTGAAGTTGCTTTTCGCAGATTTATATTTTGTATACCTACCTACTTATTTTGTAAAAGGAAAATTCATTACATCTGTACGATTACATTTAAACTGTATGCCTAGTGCTTTAAGGTATATTTTCCTTAAATGTTCAGATATTTATGATCACCCTGTCTGTGCAGATAACTTTGACGAGTTGTGCTTTCAGATATTATTGTCTCGTTGTGTGTTCAGATTTAATTGAAAAACCACTGCTCATATATTTGTGGCGAATTGGATGTTCAGATCTTATTGACCTTATTTACCGTAAAGAATTTATTGAAATTTATTGCTGCTCAGAAATATTTGAGTACCTCGGCCGCTCCGATATATCTGATGGCGACTGTACATACCTACTCCCGGCTTTATTATGCCTAAACAAAAAAGTGACACAGCTCATCGGTATTATGAATACAACGTGGCATCAAATATAAGTACCTAAAACATAGCGGCACGCGCGGGAAGGTGGCGAAGGGGTTACCCTAACCCGAACGGTAAGCGCTTAATACCAAATCCAACAACATTCGGTAAGCGGTTACCAAAGGGATACGGTTAGGGTAACCTGGCTTGATAGGGCTATCTCATCGTTGGGTAAGCCGGTGAAGAGGTTACCGAAACGATTGGCTTACCGTATGAACGGGTAAGCCGTTCGAACGGCTTAAGCAAAGGAACGGGTTTTCCGGTCCCTGGTTGCAAGATATTCAATGCTCTCGCTGTGTAACTTTGTACGGGCTACACGGGCTGTATGATGAAAGTTCCAGTGGCTAACCACTTGAAAATCCAGCTTCATTTTTTTTATGGCATTGAGAAGACAAACGAGCACACATGCCAGCTGATGGTAAGTGGAAACTGTGACCCATAGACATTCGCATTCAAAAGACTGCAATGCAATCCTAAGACTGCAAATGCGTTGCCAACCCTGAGGACTAAGATAGAATGCCTTTATGCTAGTCATTTCACCGGCCGACTTATCCCCAAACCGGAACACAACAATGCGAACACTGCTGTTTGGCGGTAGGTTAATGGATAAGATGGTGGTAGCGATCCGGACGGACCCTGCCCAAGGTCCTACAACCCGTAGAAAGCTGTCCGCTGCCAAAGAAGTCGTCATTAACATCATCACTTAAGCAGCAAGTCGTCGCAAGTTATCGCTAGCATCTACGTCATCGGTCCCGCTTGTTGAAGGTCTACCCATACTGCGTCTTCCGGTACGCGGACGGGACTTAGAGGAGCGCAGAAGTGTATTTTTTTTTTTACTTTGACTCTAATGCCGTCTCTTCAAAATGCATTATTTTATTTTCAATCCTTGCAATGTTAGGTGGTTGAAAGGATATGCGTGTCCAGTACGTCTCCATACTCGCTATGCACGTGGTCCTGAGCTACATGGACATGAGTCCCTTGGCCACAAAGCCCCGGCCACGCAGCCTGCAGACGAAGGGCCGGACTCCGCTGTGTATGGACCGCCAGGGTAGACCGGAGGCAGAGCACTTTGCCTCAATTGACCTTTCTTGTCTACTGACCGCACAGACCACTTACCCTGTAGACTCCGCTTCGGAACAGTTTGTCTAGTATCTCATTAAGCCAAAATGGCGGGGCGCGGGGGGCGGAAAGTGCACCGTGATTGGCTAGTTCAAAGTCAATGAATAATCAAGTGTGCGCGTCGTGGTGCGCGCCAATAGAACCATGGCAACCAATTAGTGTTCTGTGAGCATAAGCATGGCTTACGGGGGCGCCTTTGTATGCGGAGTCTATAGGGTAAGTGGTCTGTGACTGACCGTAACATCATTCAAAACAGACATTACTCTGTATGAAAATAAAATTTAAACGCGTTAATAACAGCTCCATATTGAAGCTTTGTCAGACTTGACAGTGTTTTCGATTCACAAAGACTCATTCAATTTTACATATATTGACTCAATTGGGCAACTTAAAGGTAAATTAAAATAACCTTGAAAAGTTGACTGATTAAAACTTACAGAACATTATGATCATCTTGACCATACCAAACCTCTCTGTATTTGGTTAATACTGAGAAGGCCACATTCCATTAGGCAAGCTACCTTGGTCGAGTGCGTGACTGCTCGCTAGATGCACGTGGTCTTGAGATGCATGGAGAGCAGTCCCTTGGCCACGAAGCCCCGGCCGCACAGCCCGCAGACGTACGGCCGGGCTCCGCTGTGGTACCGCTCGTGGATGACCAGCGTCGACCGTTGGCTGAACGCCTTGCCACAGTGGGAGCACACGTGCGGTTTCTCGCCAGAATGGACGCGTTCGTGAAGCGTTAGGTTGCATTTTTTGACGAAGCCTTTGCCGCATGTCCTGTAAAGAGATTAGTGTGATTTTCTATTATACGAGGGGTGTTCAATAAGTTTTGATAATCGGTATTAAAAATGGGAGATATGTAAATCGTTATTTTTTAATTGGAATTTATAAGCACACTTTTTATATTTCCAAACACTTATTAACGTCATTCAATTGTTTTATTTTACCACTATAAAAATAATTTTACTTTTGGAGGTCAAAATGGTAAAATTTTGTACCTTCACTAAGTCATCACCAGCTCGTGATTTTTACGTAGGTTTTTTTGAACATTAGTGAATGAGAAGTAGTAGTCGATAGTTAGGGCTAAATAACAGGGAGAGCGATTATCAGTTCTGATCTTTGGTCGAAGAGCAGCACCCTTGTCAATTAGACGGCTCTGAAGCACAATTCATGCCGCAAATTCGTAATTTTTTTTAATTTTCGTAAGAATATCATTGTGTAGATGGTTCATACTGATTCTCGAAACTTATTGAACACCCCTCGTAATGTTAAAACAATGACACAATACAGCAGTTTATGCAACTGATGCATAATGAGAGGCCTTAAAACACGAGTGGGGTTTTCATCATAGGATCACACGAGTGTTTTAAGGCCTAATTATGTACAGTTGCATACACTACTTTATCTTCACAGATATCATAAGTACTCTAAGATGGGTTCAGAACCCGTAGAGAAGCGCAAAAAACCAACAAACAAATGATATCAATAACGGCGGCCATTCGGTCCTCCGTGAAGAGGTTTTTTTTTTAATTATAGACAAACTAATGAAGTCCCTATTCTCAAGTCACTCGAGATCAAATGTCGTGCGGTTTTTGGTGTACTGCCTTTTTGCCGAATTATGTTTCGTCAAATTTCATTTAGCAATCAACTTATCGCCGAAGTTTTATTTGGCAAACCAATGCATAATTAAACCCTGGCATAATTTTACTTCGTATTTTTTTTATTACGCTACATTTTTATATTGCAAAATTTTATTACATTAAATTTTATGTGGTAAATAATTGTGTAGCAAATGATTTGCTAAGGCAAATAACATATTGTAACATATTGTAATATTGTTACTTGTTTATTGAAAGTTCTATCAGCTGCGTATTTTTTTGCGTAACCTTGAGCTAGAACTTGTCTGAAACAAATATAAATTGGATTAAAAACGAAACTGCTCCCAGAGATAGGTAGGTTAGGGTTATTTTTTTTAATGACCTGTAAAACGAAACTGCTCCCAGAGATAGATAGGTTATGGTTATTTTTTTTATGACCCTTAAAACTAAACTGCTCCTAGAGATGCCAATCAATACATTTGCCGAAAACATAATTGTCATCTTAAAAAAAAACCAGGTAATAATTTGTCTAACAATAATTTATCAAATCATTAGTTGGGAAATGATATCAGTGCGAAACGTTGAGTTGGGAAATAAAAATTTGCCCAAATAAAAATATGGGATACGTAGTTTGGGGAGTTAAGAATTTGCTAAATAATTTTCGGCGAAACATTAGTAAACCGTGGTTTTTATTAAAAAAGCATACTGAATTGACGTTTCGAGTCGATAACTGTTTTAATATCTATGAATACTAGAATAGAGACCCTCTTGAGTTTTGACAGCCGTTCCAAATTTAAACTCACAAGTCATAAACTTACTAAAATCTGTACTGTTATAACATTACAGTACAGATTTTATCTATTACCACAAGAAAGTTCTCATAGTAAAATTGGTTGTAATAATGTTGGTCACCTACGGGTTTGGAACGCATAATAGAGGCCTTATGATATGTGTAGATAAAAACTTTAGCAGTATAAACGTGTATTAATTCGTTTTATTAATGTGTATCTGAGGTACTTTAATAGGCCATACAAACCGTAGTCATACTTTAAAAGAAGAACTAACAAAAATACGCAGATGCTGGATTACAATCACCATAGCATATACGGTAGCCTTTTTTATAGCTTGCAGAAGGCAAACGAGTTCAACATCAACTAATGATAAGTGAGATCTAAGACCAGACATTTGTTTTCTGAGTAATTCCACGATAATGTAACAAAAATTACCATATCAATGAGTGTTTTTTGAAATTTTGAATGCTTATATTTTTCTAGATATAAATTTAATCACGTATATAGAGATAAATGAAGCCTTCTATTTTGAAATATAACTAAAAAACAAGCAGAATGCTAGAAATTGGTAACTTGCGTTACTCTCTGCCATGGAATTGCCCTTCTCATGACTGAAATCCAAAGATTGCCTAACCTTGGCAGCTCTCTTCGTGTTCACTCGGTATCGCTCACCTAATAAGTCAAAACTATCTGTCGTCAATGAATCTGGGTAACACGCGTAACTTATCAATCATATTTGATATTCTGACTGCTTTTTAGTGAAAAATATTCTATTAACCGATTTTTCCACTTTGCAGCATTTTAACTTCGTCGCAAATGTACACATTTTACTTTACACAAGACTAATCAAATCTAATTAACAGTTAGCGAAAATTTCATTCGGCGAAATTAAAAATTGTGCGTGACAAATGCATGTGCGGAACTTATACATGCATTATTATATATCATGATGTCTAATCGTTTGTTTGGGTTAACTAGAGAATACCCGTGACTAAAGTCAGTGCTAATTGAAATAGACAAGATGTAAACGGGCGTTTTCACTAAAAAGTGTACCCAATTAAGGACTGAAATTAAGGAACTTTAACTTTGTCAGTTTTGTGACGAAAATTAGCCATACAATGCGGCCGTCAATATATAGCTAATTTTCGTCACAAAACTGACAGAGTTAAAGTTCCTTAATTTCAGTCTTTAATTGGGTATACTTTTTAGTGAAAACGCCCAAACAAATAACTACTTATTACTACTTATTGAAAAGATAAAAACCCCCGATATAAAGACATCCCTTTCTTGAGAGCTGATATCTCTTACGACTCATACGATTTTCAGAAGACCCAGTTAGTAACCAACCCGATTAAACGACGTTCTATACAAAATTACAATATTTATTTTATGAAAGTTTCTTACAAATTTGTTCCACGGTTGTTTTTCATGTAAAGTGACGCTTTAAATGCTTGTATTTAGCCAACAGATTCAAACTTGAAAATTAATTGAAAACTAATTGGACCATCACTACATAGTATAAAACAAAGTCGCTTCCCGCTGTCTGTCCCTATGTATGCTTAGATCTTTAAAACTACGCAACGGATTTTGATGCGGTTTTTTTTAGTAGATAGAGTGATTCAAGAGGAAGGTCTTTATGTATAATAAATTTTGTTTTATGTACGTGTGTTATAGAAAACTCAAATAAACCGAAGCGAAGCGAGGGCGGGTCGCTAGTCCAGAATAAAATGAATTCTTCTGTTACTGTACATTTTAAGCGCATGAGAAGTAAAAAAAGTATGGGATTATCACTACATACTATAAAACAAAGTCGCTTCTCGCTGTCTTATAATCTATCTTTAAAACTACGCAACGGATTTTGATGCGGTTTTTTTTAATAGATAGAGTGATTTAAGAGGAAGGTTTCTATGTATGAAAAAATGTACGGTTGTTGCAGAAAACTCACACAAACCGAGGCGAAGCGAGGGCGGGTCGCTAGTGGAGTAATAATTGTAAATGTGATTTGTTTGGTTATCTTACATTTTAATTAACACCGAGTTTACGTCTGCGTATTGATTTGGCTCAGTAACGTTAACGTTATAAAGAAACAGCCTTTCTCACTGCACCTCTGTATTGCCACAAAATAAATATGGAATGTTTTGTTTCTACGTTCAATAAATGAGGCTATACGTTTTCTTTTTTTATGGCATAGGGAATGCGTACGAGCACACAGGCCACCTGATGGTAAGTGGGATATGAGACCCATATAATTCTCAAGACTACAATCTCAAGTCTGCGATCCTGTGACCGTAAATGAGTTGCCATCCTTGAGGACTAAGATGGAATGCCTCTAAGCTGGTAATTTTACCGGTTGTGTTATCCCCACACAACAATGCGAACACTACTGCTTGGTGGTAGGTTAAAGGATAAGATGGTAGTAACAATCCGTGTACAAGGCCCTACCACAAATGCCTGTCAGTTACTTAGAAACGAACCAGTTTTATAGGAAATAAAAAGAAAACACTAAACTTTTCACTTAATGTCACAATGCAGCATACATGTATGGGTAAACTTTACGAAATTGAACAATTTTCCAATAGGTAAACAAAGTAGGTAGTTGTTGATTTACGAACATTCGAAATACACGATAACGATTTTGCCATTCGCATAATTTCCAATTAGTTATGGTTGTGAAACTGGTGACGAACAAAATCACATTAGTAATATATCTAATTGTTTTTTCCATCATGTTATTTCCTTAATAGTAAACTTTCTGAAGGATAATCTTTCACATTCTTAATACAATTAATAGGTAGTAAATATAATATAGGGTTTGTTAGATAAATTTCACAAAATCATTTCTTCCTTTAGGCGATATTTCTTTTCGCATCTTTTCCCATTCTTAATTTTACCAAATTTTATGTTTCTCCGTTCAATTTTACTAACGGCGCTTTTGTTCTTATACTTTTTTCCCGTTCGATTTCATCGTAATGTATGTAGGTTCAGGTTATGTTAGTTTTGAATCAGGCCCGAAGGGGCATATAACCTAGAAATAGGAGCTGCACCAAGGTGGAGGTCCGTCGACTCTGTCAATTTAGTTTTTTTTAAATGGAAAATATGCTAGGAAAAGAAGCCATTGGATAAAACTCGCAAAACGGTTTGACTTTGATTTTTGGCGTAACCTTATAAAGCGGCTTCGCATCCCAACTTTTGTTGTATTTATAAGTAAGAAAGTAACATTTTTGGTAAGTATTTTTGTCATATAGCCAAGAATTGGTGTTGTTTTTTGAGTAAGTAAGTCTAGACCCAGAGTGTCAAAGGCTACTTTTCATACAAAAACATACACAGTTCCCGGGCAAAACAATATTTTTTTTTCTTTTGCCATCGACGCACAAACAAGCAGACGGACCGGGTAGGGGTCGGGTTGCATAAAGTTTAAAGTCATATTTTTGATGGGCATACAAGGATTCGTCATACTCATCATTGCGCATAACGGTAAATTGTCATACATTTATGCGCATAAAGTTTTAATCATAATGTTTAAGAACATATTGTGTAACGCGCATAAATTTGATGCGCACATAATTATTTAACCATACTTTATACGTAATGACGTAATATTCATTTAATAACAAGCTTTTCCGCTCTTTTATAAAAAAAAATAACCCTAACCTATCCGCGATCTGAGTCGGTTTTATCATATTATGACTAAATAAATGTATGACATTCTATATTATGGTTAAACCAATTATGACTCCGTATAATTATGACAGGGAACAATTATACCTAGTATAATTTATGCCAAAAAAAAATGATGAGCATCAACTTTATGCGTAAAGTGTTATGAATGACAATCGATATTATGACAATAGTTGTTATGCGACCAGACCGCCACCCAGACGGACCACCTGATTGGAAGTGGTCATTGCCGCCTATGCACATTTGCAACGCCGGAGGCGTCACCAGTGCATTGCCGAAGAAAACTTATCTACAGAAACATGGGTACCTAAAGGTCAAAAATAACTGCACTCACTTGCAAATATTAGGCTTGTACCCCGCATGTATCCTCAGATGGAACTTGAGGTGTTCACGTGACGAGAGCGCCTTCCCGCAGACGGAGCAGAGGAAGTTGCGCTCGCCCGAGTGCGCGCGCAGGTGGCGGCGCAGCGAGTTGAGGTGCGCGAACTCGCGCGCGCACTCCGCGCAGCGCAGGGCCAGCGCGCGCGCCGCCGCCTCCGGGTGCGCGCGCGTGCGGTGCGCCAGCAGGTACCTGCGCGCTCTCTCATTAGTAGACCCCGTTATCTTGATTGTTTTTCAGTAGAGTGTGAATGATTTTTTTATCGACCTTCTTGATATCGATGTTTATATTTCAATTGAATTTTCGCCTAATGTACAGTTGTGTAAAATTTATTGTAATTATTGTGGAGAATATATGATTAGTCCTAACTAACGTACACTCTAGACTTTTATTGGTTAAACTCGTAATGTATGAAAAGTCCAAAAATGTTTTTAAGATTTCAGGGTTAGCCGCATAGTGAAAGTGGTTCAGTATGGCCACTTATTCACCCCGTTCAGGCTTTTCAGTGGGTCAGAAACTAATAAGTAGTACCTAGTGACACCTCTTTGAAATTATCAGTGACATACACTATCGACATTTAGATAGTCGATAAAAAAAACATTCACGCTCTAGTGAAAAGTAATGTCAGTGCGACAAGATAACGGGGTCTACTCATTAGAATAGGACGAACTTTTGGTGACGATGACGTCAAAACGACCAAATTTTGTGCACAGAGTGCTCTGCGGGCCTAGTATTGGCTGCGCTTATATCGCGTGTCAAATGTGGATAAAGCATCCGTCACTCTCTTACTTATTTACGTGTCAGAAGGTGACGGTGACTTATCCAAACTTTATCACGCGATAAACGCAGCCATATTAGGGCCCCTGATTTAGCAGGTGTTTAGGTTTTAAATGTTACAAATAAATATATAATACTAAATAGGGATCACAGCAAAATGGCAAACTACGACAATTTTCTTTTGTAAAATTCAATTTTCGTTAAATTTTAAAAAAATGCCAGAATAATATTTAATCATACAAATTATAAGTAAAACAAGAGTTTTTTTTTTAAATAATGTTACGCTATGATTTTAACTACTGTATCTAAATGTCAGTACCGATGAACTCAGAAAGTTTAATAAAAGTTTATGCAGAACCGGTTCCCCGATACATGGACCAAATTTTCTACCATCCATTACTAGTCTTTCATTTTTAACCATCCTATAATCAAATTAACGTCATCTGTATCAAAAGTTCGACCCCTTGCTCGTTAGGGAACACGCTCATACAACAGTCGCATCCAGGTGCAGTGCACTCATAGCCGAGGCAGAGTCAAGGCGCGGAGAGATTAAGGCGGGGCGGGGGCGCTGCAACGCCGCCGCCATTTTGTCATTTCATCCGTTTCGCTTTCGTTAAGGCGACGGGTAGGGCAATCGTGTTTCCATACTATCTTTGTGCTAATTTCCTTCTTTTTGTTGGTACAAGGGATCAATTTGTTATCTGTTTTATGCGTCTACCTGATTTTTTCATTTAATATGATATGTAATGTTTTATCTCACATTAAATTAAATTAAATATATAATTAGGTAGATAAGATAAGCATTTATTGACAATCTGTGTGTATGGTGTAAGAGTATGTTTTAGAACAACTAGAAAAAAACAATAACCTGCAACACCTGCACGTAAAGACGTTGCCATACCCGTCTCCTTAAATAAACAGACACATAAGACAGCCTGGACTCCACCCGCCTCAATTCTTTACAAAGACCACACCTCGATAACCGCGACGCTGCTGCCTAGAAATCGCAGCGAGCGACCTCTGAATTTAATGAATAAAAATAAGTTTTTGGGACAAGCTCTTATTGCCGACTGTACTTGTATTTGCACAGTCGTCATCAACATGACAAAACGATTCTAACAAGCCCTAACACGACGGGTTTATCATGTGTAATTTAGGAGTTCCTATGGCCACCCTGAGTCTATCATCAGACCAGCTCGATGATACTATAATATATTATCGTATTGTCATCAAAACTAAAGGAGTATGCAAATTTTCAGCTTCATCGGGAACCGGGAAGTGGGTCAAATGTAACTTGCAAGATACATACATACAGTGCAAGTTAAATAAAAGCTTGTAAAAATGTACCTCATGTAGACAAATCCTTCGGGACACAGGTCACAGACGAACCGCTTCCCGGGCGTGCCCTCCGCGCCGGCCAGCGGGGTTTCGGAGTCGTTCTTGTGCGTCAGCCCTGGAACCACGCGGATGGAACATGAGCAAGAGCAGTAAAGGATCCACCAAACAGAAGCAAAATATACGCTGACGCAACGTTGACGCAGTAACTCTTCTACTGTTTTACGGTAACTGATGTGGTCACATCAAAGAACGCCATGTAATCACTTTTTGCAATTATCACGCAACTGCAACGTTCTTTAGGCTTCGGTTTAATCGATATTTAAATATGTACAAACATCAGGAAACCATCTTACACATATACATAAAAAGAATCCAAGACTTCCCCGATATGACTTTTAAGTTATGATGATGAATCTACTTGCTGAGGTGATAGAGTTACTAATCTGTTGTTTTCTGTGTGTGTTGTATAGCCTGCCAATTAAAATTGGCAAAGATATAAACAAATTAGTACTGTTAACTATACATACTTTAATACTTTGACACATAACCTCAAATATTAAAAAAAAACGTAAAATATAACGTTTCATTTAATAGGAACAGTAAATAATGCCCAAAAAAGTATGCTTTTTAGACCGTTTTTTTTCAGAACACCCAACGAAGTTCCTTTTTTCAATTGAAACAGGGTATATATTAGTGTGTGTGTGTGTGAGACTGACCATGCTTGAGGATCTGGTGGGGGTCGCTGAAGGTCTTCTCGCAGCGCGCGCAGCGGTACGGCCGCCGGTCGCGCTCCCAGTGCCGCATCCAGTGGGCCGCCCACGCGGCAGGCTCCATCACCTGGCGGTCACCATCAATCACCATCATTCAGGTGTTCAGTGCCGACGCTTATAGCTTGGCGTCGGAGGTACAATTGAATATATAAAGGCGGAGTGAAGACTACGGAATCCTAAAAAGGGAGTTTTAAACAGGCCGGCTGCATGTTTGGAAAAAAAGGACGTAAAACAAAATTAAATCTGTCAAAAAGGTAAAATATTAAGATTAACTTCTCATCTTAATTTTACTAAAGATTTTTATTAGTTAATTATAAAACCAATTAGTTATGATAATTAGAATAAGGGAACGACGATGATGATATTGTCGTACAAAATTAATTAAAAAGATTCTTGTCCGTAACTTTAATATTTGGAACGTACTTCATAAAACCATTTCACATTGAACTGTTCATAAATTTATTTAATTTCTTTGTTACTCTCTCACAGCTAAACCGATAAACCGATTTGAATCAAATTTGGCATGGACACAGCCTTAAACCATAACGACATAGAATACTTTTTATCTCTGAAAATTTATCAGTTCCCAAGGGAATAGCGATAAACAACTACTACGCAGACGGAGACGGAATCAAAACCAACAGCGTTAGATTGCAATAGTATATTATGGTGGAATAACTTGAAAATTATCTTAATAAGGTCATGTTGTTTTTAAATAATAATAATGTCCACGTTGGCATGTAATAGGTAAACGATGATAGGTATTTAGTGTAGCATATTGAGAATATGAAAATTTATTATTGGGTAAGTAATGTTTTTTTTTATTTATTATTATCATGCGGGCGTCTTGGCTTCTATGCTGTAAGCTTGTGTGACAATGAAATAGAGACCGTCAATATTTGAATTTCGAAACATTTGGCAATAAAACTTTGTTTATTTTAATTTAGTGTACTACTTATTTGTTTTTTGTTACTTATCCACAATCTTCTGATAGTGACGATAAAGCCGAAGATAAGATGCGTCGGCGCAGCTTCGAATGAGTCACGATCAAATTTAGCCTGTTAGTATCCCACTGCCAAACAAAGCCCTCCATATTCTTTCGCGAAAAAAAACACGCTTATTACATGCATCCATAAACTCACGCCTTCATACCCAGGGGTAGGCAGAGATGCAGAATGACCAAAAACCCTTAAAACTTGTTCCCCTCTTCCTCCTTAAACTCGAGGGGCTATTGCCTAACACACACGCAATCGCAATTGTTTTCATTTTGAAAATCGAAGGCTTGTCTGCATACAAAATGAAAACAATTGTTCCGCTTTGAATCCAATTGCGATTGCGAATGCGTTAGGCAATAGGCGCACAGGTTAGTATAATGGTTTTTAGGATTCCGCACCTGAAAGGAGCCTACGGACGCTGTCTTTATTTTTTTTGTTTCGTTAAAAACGTAAATGGGATGAATATATGGAACTGGAAATGTAAATTAATTTTATTATTGTGTTGACTTTATTAATTCTTGTACCTACATTATATTGACATCGGACGAGTGACCATTTATTAGATGTGTAATTATTATTTATTTTTGTATTCTTTGATTATTAGTATTTATGTTTGACGATCTCAATGTAATTTCGTATTTTTTGACATGCAATGCAATTAATATTGTAATAAAGACTGTACACGATAAAATCTGGCCATGCATGATCTGGTGTATTTTTTTAATGAATGCTAATTTTCAAGCAGCACTTTTTTGTAATACTCAGTGGTTATGAAACTACATAATAAAAATACAATCATAATAAAATGTAAGAGCGTCTGTATCTTAGACCCTTATATAATCCACAGTACCTTTATTTTTTTGTACACGATCTTCTGACAGTCTTACCAAATTCTCCGTTTTAAAACATTTTATTATTATTAATTATACAAGCCAAATTATACCTTATTAAATTATCTTACCACAATAGTTAAAACTTTCCTAATTATATTCAGATTAAGATAGTTCTGAGGTTTTTTAACTTTGGCGAATTTTACTTTTTGACAAATAAATGCCTCCCATACAAAAACAACTTTCAGTGCTTGGAGTAAAAAGTCTTCCTGACTACTACAAATAGAAATGAGTTTCAAAAAGTATTTTTTTCGTAAGACGACATTCTATTGTGGGTAAAACTGCTTGTAACAATATAAATACAGTTGTGGCGTAGAAGCAGGAAGTGAGTGAATATTGTCAAAAAACGCTGTACAAGAGATGAAAGGTATGATAGAATATATTTGGCGAAAACTAACACATACCCATACATTATGATACGATTTTATTTCATTATATAGTATTATAATTATACAACATATTAAAAAAAAACTGCTTGAAAATATGCATTCATCGCAAAGATACACCAGATCATGCATGGCCAGATTTTATCGTGTACAGTCTTTATTACGTTGATGAATAAATAAACTAAACTATAGTACAAACCCTGCAGGAAAACAACGAATACTAAAAACATTCAAGTGTGAGTTGGGTTTTTTTTTTTTATGGCATAGAGAAGACAAACGAGCACACAAGCCACCTGATGGTAAGTGGAAACTGTGACCCATAGACATTCGCATTCACAAGACTGCAATGCAATCCTAAGACTGCAAATGCGTTGCCAACCCGGACTAAGATGGAATGCCTCTATGCTAGTAATTTCACCGGCTGTCTTATCCCCAAACCGGAACACAACAGTGCGAACACAGCTGTTTGGCGGTAGGTTAATGGATAAGATGGTGGTAGCGATCCGGACGGACCCTGCACAAGGTCCTACCACCCGCATAAGATGGTGGTAGCGATCCTGAGCTCACGCTGATTCGATTTGAAATTGGAATATTATAATACCTTCTGCGCGGCGGTACGAAACCCTCTGGGTGAGTCCGACTTGCACTCGACTGGTTTTTTTTATCACCTCTAAATGCGGTTTTCCCTTATTCTTTATTTCTTTGTTTTTTCCCCGGTTTTCCACATACTGACCCATTTTGAATAATCATATTTCAAGTTATAATGCGTATTACCGCTGTAAAGGTGGAGGTCACATTGCACTGACCTTGGCGCACCGGGGGCACCGTAGCGGGCGCATGTCAGGCGGCACCTCGGGCGCCGGCGGCCGCGGCTGCTCGGCCTCCGCGCCGTGCTGCCTGCAACACCATCGTGCCTCGTTATACCACCACACTTAACCGGCTTCTTTCTACGTAGCTGCAGAAATGGGTCTTGGAAAAATATTGATATTGTAAATCTTGATGCTTAATTGTTTACGGGGACGCGGGCGGACACTAAATTCAAACATATGGCGTTGTATGAAAGCGTTTACAGAGAAGCGATGTTACTTATATTACACGCGTATGCTTTAAATACAGCGTTACTTGCGGCGGAGCGTCGCGCGCATCGATAAAGCCCCATTTACATAGGTCAAGGACAGTAGCAAGTACAGTGCCAAGGTCAGTGCAGTGAAAAAATAAAAAGCGATTCTATTTGGATCCTATAGCAAGGCAACTTGACTCAGGCCAGGCCAGTTGCCAGGAAATATGATTTGGCCGTCCGTTATCTACTTTGCGATTTTTTTCTGCTTTAAGACTTACCAGACCTAACCTTAACCTTTAAACCTCCTGTGTTGTTTGAAGAACAAAGGCAGTTTTACGATTACCTTTTGTTTAATGTTAACAAAACCATCTAAATGAAGATTACAGACGCCCTTTGTATACACACTTAACAAGTCTAATCTTTATCTTTACCTAATTAAAGGTACCGTAAAATGGGGTTACTTACATTGATTAATTTTAAAAATAAATCTTCTGTAGCTCCCGCATTTAATCGTTAAATAAATTATTAAAAATATCATATTAGCGACTACTTATTTGGAGTAACTTAAAGCAGCTTGAGGCAGACTACGGTAGACGGCTTATTAGAAAAAAATAATTACGCAACCTCAAATCTTGTTTCTTAAAATGGGGCTACTTTGATTATCCTTGTGTTTATATCACAATATCAAAGTCACCCCTGAAGCATGCCAAAAATTAGGGGTTTTTTGTTTCGAAGTTTTTACATCCAAATTATCTGAAAATACTTCAACTTTCAACATTTTGGGCTCTCGTATGAGACATATGAAAATAATTTCGCGAAAGAGCTAAATAATAACTTAGCAATTCCACAAAATCGACGATTAAAAAAATTATCAAAGTTGCCCCGCGTTTCTAAAATCACCCAATTTTACAGTAAAATTTTAAAAAAATACCTGTAATGTTGCAACATCTCTGCGCGACTGTAGCACTGCACAAAGCAGATGCAACAGTCGTATTTGTCAGGTTCAGTAGGCTCCTGCTTAACTTGCAGGTGCCGAGAATCGTACACGGGCACTGACGTGGGCTGAAGCTCCATCTTGACGGGATCAATTGACTGACTGGCCAGTAGCGCCACACTGGGCAGTGCTTTCATCAACAATTTCCAATCCTTCAAATCTTTCTTTCTCCTTCTTCCTCTCTTGTTCTCCGTCACTCCATTCACCTCAGGTTTTACACCTTTATTCTTCTTCTTTTTGAGATCAATGAGTGATATATCATCACTATTGTCTGAAGGGACATCGTTACACATGTTATCGTAAACATAATAGTCTGTGTTGTCTTCTGTTTTGACTGTAGTTGGTGAAAATGGTTTTGTTTCCTCTTTGACTTCCGGTTCTGGTTTACTGGTGAAGTCTTCCAGAGACTCGGTCTGCGTGGATCGCTCGCACTGTGCAGGGCCTTGCGGAGAGTAGACATTGTCTTTGATTATAGGAAGATCAAAGGAGTTGTCTCTCTGGAGCTCGGATGATAGAAAAATACTGCGTAACCTAGAAATAAAAATGTTAGAACATGACAATATAATTATGTAGATGACATCATTTGATTATTGTTTCATTTACCTATTTTTATAATTATTTGGTTTTCAGCAGGCAGAATTTTTTATGACTGATTTGATGACATCACAGTCACTTATAGAAATTCAATAACAGACACATTAACCAATTCAAATTTAATGCTCAAAAAAGAATTTATAAAAATACAGTGAAACTCAGAATGAAAATAGTAACATTATTCATATTTATTTGCTTTAGTCATTTAAAATGTGAGAAATCTGCACAAATAGCGTGTGTTCGTCACTCAAAAGAAATGTATCAGGACGATATGGGGCTTAAACTGGAGAGAGTCATGTAGGCCACTGTTTATAGAGTTTAAACTTCTTACTGTCCCGAGCCTTTACATACTGGAGGTTTGTAAGTTTGTTAGGGCGAATATTACACTTTTTATAAAAAAAAAAATTTACATAAACGTACTGTTACTCATAAGGTGTTGATAGCTCCAAAATGTAGGCTAAAACTCTGTCGTAAAAACAGCTATCAGATGGCAATTAAAATTTATAATTCACTTCCTATTGCATGGACATATTTACCTAATAATCAATTCTATACCAGAGTTAATAAATTGTTAGTTGAAGAAGCTTTCTACACATTAGAAGAGTTTTACACAAAATGTAAACTTCTCTTAAGAGCTGACATATAATATTATAATTTTAATGTATCATATTAATTCTATTTTTTGTACCTTTTTTGTAAAGTATTGTTATAATTTTAAATTTAATTTAATTTTCTCAATTCAAAATTATGATACTATGCAGTGTATATGCATATATGGAATTTATGATTTTCGTATACTAATTGCATGCCTTAACGGCGAAATAATGAACTGTAATAATTTATTTTAAGATCTATGTAACATTATTTCATGCAATAAATTAATTTGAATTTGAATTTGAACAAATTAGTCTATGATAAATAATAATAAATAAATATCCTGGGACAATTGATCCAGTCCCAAACTAAGCAATAGTCTTACACTATGGATGTATGGATACTAGACAATTATCAACATTTGAACATACATAAAAAAACATCCCAAGACTCGATGACAAATACTTGCGCTCACCCAAAAGTAATTTCTCTTACTGGGAAACATACCAAAGACTTATTAGGCTAACTGCACCATCAAAGAGAAGAATGAAATATACCAAACTATTCTTTAATTTTTTATTCTTAATACATTTGCTGCTACAATACACTATGCTCGTAGGCAACCCCAGCTGTTTTCTTTGAAGCAAACAGTGCATATATGAACATTGAACCAGACTAGCATGTTGGGAATGCTGAGTGCATTAAGCTTATTGTCTACGTTTATGGTATACATGTACTTATAGTGTGAAAAAGATCATCCAGCAAGTTGTTATCATAGTTGCAAACGTTAAACATTTAGGACAGTCATTTATAAATATATTAGTGCATCCAAAGTTCCAAAAGTATGTATTAGATCATAAGTATATATTTTTGAGAAATTTGGCTACTACAATAATTCGTAGTCATGGCTGCCTAGATTTCAAAAATTTAAATAAAGAATGCCATTTCATAAGAATATTGACAACATTGTTACTGAATAGTTGTCAAAGTATTTGGGTATCCAAAACTCGTGATAGACTACGAGCCTAGCGAGACGCTGGCAGCAAGAGCTTCGAGCCAGCGTCCATCAAGTCAAGAAGAAAAAATTGCGTAGGGTTTACCTGTGCTGAACCTCGATGGATTCGTTGCAAAATTGGTAAAGGTCGTTCACACGACAGCTGCAGCGGTCACACACGCGCTGCGGCAGCCGGTCCCCTCGCAGCACCTGCATATTAATCAGCATCATCAGCACCACACCGGAAACGAAGATAGGTTACCATCACCATAAAAATAACACGGAGCGACATCACTATTTACCTTTATCGGCAAGTATGACATTTTTAAGTACAAGGCGTTCTCATCATCAAATATGTGGTTGTTAACAAATTTCGTAGAGCAACATAATCGACATATATGATCCATTATTTATTATAAAATTAAAACGGACCGCAATGTTTATTCCTATGAAAAGAAAGTGACAGATAGCTGAAGCTCGGCCATTTGTCAAATATTGACCTTCAATGTTCAGTGTTGCCAGCATATGGGGTATTAAGCGAGACCTAAATTCTATTACCGTCTTATAGTGTGTATTGTAGTATACTTATGTATATGTATAAAGTAGGAGGAGAAGGAGATGGCGGCGTGACGATGGGACGCTGCGCCAAACTTTTGATTAATGAACAGAATGTTTGTGAAGTTCAACTCGAATAACAAAATATTCATGAGTTAGGTTGCATTTGGATATTTCAAGGATTCAACAAATTTGCCTTTTAAGCATATCATTTCAAGTATTATTTTAATTAGTCATCGCCACATTAACATAGGTATAGGTACCTACCTATACCTACTATTTATCTACATTGATAGGAATATTAAAATGTGACTTATTTTTCCGGTACAACAAGTTACGCAAATTACAACTGTTGCTAAAATCACATAGAATCAGGATCCATAATCTTATTAACTTTACTTTACTACTACTTAGGTATCTTTTTATTGGCATTTCATTAGGGTTATGTTGATTTAGGCATAGCTACATTCCATTTTCACGGGTATTAATTTAATCAAAAGCTACTTAGACCAGTTTTTTTGTGCTATAATTATATAAAACAAAATAGGCATGGTGTAACTTCCTGAAGCGAGCAGTTTTGCGCGATAGTCCGCGATAAAGGCGTCGACTACCACTTATCTTTATCTTTATCGTGCGCCTTCAACAAATAAAGTGTAAAACGAGATAAGGGCAAGGTACCTTTGTGACTGATGTGATACCAGCGCTCAATTCTTTCCACTCTAACCAATACTTAATACAAACTTGATTTCCTATTTTCCATTAACAGGGTACAGTCGGCCAAAAATGTGGTCTACCACCCTACTGTTGAAATTCATTTGCACGTCATGATACAACAAATCCATTTTCCCTTGCAATAATATTATGACAGTGACAAGTGTCAACCTTAGCGATAATTAGATCTCATACCTATAAACTTTTGTCAAAACTGGTAGACCTCTTTCTTGGCCGACCGTACCTATTTTGTCTGCATGACTCTAGAACCTTCATAAACTTTTCTGAAAGGAACAAGCTAATTTACCTATACATGTTTTCTGTTGTTACCTACTACACAGTATACACCTTGAACTTGTACACTTAACGTTAGTCAAAAAAAACATATACCTACAGATTGAAAAATGATCTTCCGAAATATCCTCTAGTTGTCATGTCATACAAACACAAACAGATCTTGAATAAATTGACCTCACGACATGACAGCATTTTAGGCGTGATTGCAATTATTTAAAATGACCTCTGATTTTGTGTAAAACGTTGAAACGTTTTGGCATTTAATTTTGTATCCTAGGGAACGTCTGGGTTAGAAAATAAATAAAATGTTAGGTAGGTACACTAATTTTATTTATTCTAGTACCTATATAGACATATTTACTTTTATAATCTTTATTACACTAAACAATCAAGTACAAATAGTGCACTTAAGGTCACTTGCGCCAAAAAGATACACCAGTGTCTTTATTATTTCTAGCGAGCCGATCTTCTACACAAAGGCCATTGTTTGTGTACAATACTATTATCTTTCTTTGTGTCCGTAACCGCAAGCCGATTACATACAAAAAAGTTAGAACTACATTGAATGTCCATAGAATTATCAACCCTATCCTCTTAGTCAGTACGTTTGAAATGTAAAGTGTCAGGATACAGATATGTCTTTATTATTTGAACCGGTCTTATTCCCTACACAATACTACCATCTTCTGTCGCCAGGGTTGTACTTTACATTTTAAACCTACTGACTAAGAGGATAGGGTTGATAATTCTAAGGACATTCAATGTAGTTCTAACTTTTTTGTATGTAATCGGCTTGCGGTTACGGACACAAAGAAAGATAATAGTATTGTACACAAACAATGGCCATTGTGTAGAAGATCGGCTCGCTAGAAATAATAAAGACTATACCTAGTACGGTTTTAGTATGTTGAAACGTAAGTACCTATGTATAATGTACCTATAACACGTTTAAACGTAATTATATCAGGTTCATCAAATTAAACATTTGAAAGTAAGTCAGCCTTATTATTCTCAGTATTAATGTTCTCTAGCTAGCAGATCATTTAATAATATTATCAACTTAAAGCTTCAGTGCCAACCAAATTTTAACCTAATCCCCAAAATCCAATGCTATGGATTCGATAAATAGGGTGATGGAATAAATACCTATGATGTACGAAAGAACATAAATAACATACATTTGGTTTTTCTGAACGGATAGATAAAGAAATAAAAAGAGACAATACACACTATTTAAAATAAGTAGTAAAGCAAACAACAACCAAAGGCAACAAAACGACGAATAAAACAACGAGAATAAATAAATAAAAATAAAAAATGAAAATAATGTTTGCCCTAAAAAAAATATAGAGATATCTACTGTTTGTAGATTTTGTTTTTAGTTCAACACGTGATCTTTTTGTACGTTACCATGTAGATTTATTACAATCTACTATCATTGAATACTTATGTGTACTACTTGTACAACAAGAGCACTTAAGCTCCTTGTAAACTCTGTCTAGATGATCAGTCATGTTATACGACTATCTAAGTTCCTTCAATAATTTTTCACACGGTAAAATTCCTGCTGTTTTCGCATGTAAAATTATCAGGAACCTGTTCAGGCGATAAGAAAATTGAAATTTAGGTTCAGGTGTGGCGACTATCAAGTCACTGATAGTGTGGGTCATCGATACTCCCGCCACACCTTATTTTATTAGTTACAAAACTTTGTCAGTCAAGTTATAATCCAGAAAATGATCAATTACAATTATGTTATCATCAATCTAGCCTTCATTATTATTCCACCACGTCTGGCAATGCCTAATTAACCTTAAAACACTTTTGATGAAGCATTTAGTTGGGAATATTGTGTGAGTGTAAATAATTAAAAGTCGTGGCCTCAACCACGAGCCAGTCAGCCTCCGAAGCGGGTCAACGCGAGGAACCTTGAAACATTTGATAAACACAAGATGAAAATCGATTTCCCGAACTTGAGAGTTAACTTTGCAATTGAGTAAAACGAGCGGCACATACGCTCACTTCACGCTGGTGAACTCTGACTTAACTTTAACCCACATAACAAAGTTGAATGTAAACACAATACGGCAGAAGTTTCCGAAGTTCCAGTTCACGGCCGCGAGGCGCCGGCCCCCGGCGGCCTCCTGCCCCGGCTCCTGGGTGCTCCCCGCCCGCGCCTCGCGCCGCGACCCGCAGCCCCGCGTCTCGCGCACTCGCCCGGCGCTCCCCCTGCGGAACTTGCGAAGTCGTTACTCCTTCCACCCTTCTCTTCAGCCCTGATCTCAAACTTCATCAGCCGATATCTTTTAATTGTGTGAAAAATAATAATTGCCCAATGAATGTGGAATTAAAAAAACTACTTAATAACGTAGGGCAGGTATTAAAATAGTGTTTTCAATCTGGATATAAAAATAAACTGAGAATGTTTACTTAGATGAAAATTGGCTATAATTTAATGCCCCGGTTGTTGCAGATATGTACGTACATTTTTGAAGAAGAAAGCGTCCTTAGTATATAATTTCTACGAAGCACTTAACTCGAAACTTTGGTTAAGTACTTAATTTATTTATTTTTAAGTAGGACCTATGAGCAGACAATTTATACACGAAATATTCTTTATTCCGGAGCCAATTGAAATTAACAAATTAAATTATGTTAACTTTTACTTCACAAAGGATTTATAATATAAAAGGTTATAAGTACATAAGTCTAAAATTTACTTACTTATGCTAATAAAGTAAGTTCCCAAAATAATTGTAACGGCTCGCGTTGGCGTTGAAACTAAAATTATCCAAAATACCTACCAACAAATCCATCCATATTTCTCGATCCTTGAAACCTAGTTTAAAATGAACCTCAGATATTTAAAAAAGGATTTTATGGATTGAGTTATGTGGACGCTTTTTTTCTGTCTGTTATGTCTAGGATGTAGGTAGGTAGGTACTTGAGCCATCTTAGGCTCTATCTATCTTGTATAGGACTGATTTTGAGCAGTTTAATCGAGATCTGTTACTGCAGTAAAACCTAGTTCAGGCCACGTCGTAATTCTTTTGAATGAAATAAGTTTCTTGCACTAGATATTACGAAAGTGTGACTAAATTTTAAGCAGCTGAATGAGTTCACCTGTCTAACTCGTCCCAGAAAGCAGCGCACCTCGCGTCTTATCAAATGACACCGTTTGATAGGCGTCTTTTGCTACCTTATCTATCATGTCGAAATTCTTCCACGTAGTACACACATTCTAGTAGGTAGGTACATCCTTGTACACCGTTTAATAAAATGTAGAAATTCAATTTTGATTGAATTTTGCTGATGTTATTCATAACTGATACGAACGATAGCGTGCCTAACTTGACTCACCTTAGACCAAATTTATTGATATTTTATACTTAAAGATTCTTAAGCGTCTTTGTGATATTTATTTGTGTATTATTATTATATTGCTTAAAATAATTCATATTCTTCGTTTTTTGCTACATTAGGTTAATAAGAAGCAGTTAAAAGAAAGAAAGACAATTATCTGTTGACTGTGAGATATGTGTAATAAACGTGTATCTCCAACGTAAACATTACACTAGTCATTGTGGTAAAGTCGACGAGAGCAGATAGCTGGCTCTCGGCAGAGGCCCCGGACGCCCGGGCGCGCCAACGAGTCACCTGGAGCGCCATCGGTGCCCTTGCGGCTCGCTGGCCCGTGGCCCAGCCAAGCCGTGTGCCTCGTCCTGATCGCCGCTCGATAGATAACGATTAGCCATCGCAGCCGCGCTTATCATCGATGCCTTAGTTATTGGTGGAGTGAAGTGTTTGCGCGGCCGATACCGCAAGTGAGGACCAATCGATTCCCTCGATTCATCGAATCTTATCATGATCATGGTGAACATTTTTACCTCGTGTCAATTCCCCGATATCGTATCAATGATATCATAAAAGTATAAATATGGGCCCATCGATCGATCGGGCCTCTGTCCAAGTTTGAGCTGTGTTCTGATCTGTCGGAGGAGCCGAGTGTAGTGTTCGTGGCTGCCCTGGGGAGTCCTGCAGAGTCCTGGTAACAGTGTCTGCCGCCGCTCAGTGTCATTGTCATTTCATTTTTATAACCCATTTTCTAAAGATTAAGATATATTTAGTCCACCTCGTGGTGAACTTTATTTGCGTTACATATTGTAATTTTAAAATCGTGTTGGCACTGCATGGCCATCTAAAATAGATTATTAAATAATTAGACTTCTGAATTAGTGTCAATGTAAAATAAAACGACGCCGATTACGTAACAACATATGGTGGTCCAATGGCACATGTGTTTGCTCTTTCCGCGCGACTCGGCGCGCTTGGAATAATATATTTTTCCTTTTAATGCTTCAATTATCAAAAGGCGAATACATTCAATATGGAGCTACGTAGGAACGCTGACGCGACAGGAAAAAAATAGGTGCTCTTATCAGAGAACGTTAGCCGCACCTTTTCGAGCGGTGATAGCAGGCGCGCGCTTCGCACCGAGCACGCTGACACGCGCACTCCGGCTGTCACATTAGGCTCACGCGCTGCACCATCACCCATGTCTAATATTTTATGTGTTTGCAGTGACGAGACCGTCTGCAAGGAAAGGCTTCACGTCTGAGTTGGACAGGGGATCTTGACAGTTTGTCATGGAATGCTGCCAGATCTATCTTTCCAGCTCACGCGTGAAGCCGCTTCACACCAACTGCCTAGGTACTCCGAAGACTTCTTCCACGGGGCTAGGCGATCAGAAGACAAGCGCGTGAAGGATTAAGTGGAGGTGTGATCTCTTCACTTTTTTTGGTTAAAGTGAGATTCAACTCCTCCAACTTAACCCTGACTCGCATTATCATCGCAGACGAGGAGAATGAATCAATGAAGACCTCAAAATAAGATGACACTTTTTTATTTATCGTTGTGTATAGTAGAATTAAGCCTGTATTTACCATATTTTAAGATCCTAAAATAAATAACTTAATGTCTAATCAATAATGAAAAAATATCTGTTGTTGAATTACTTTATTAACAAAAACTTTTGTAATATTTTAGCAACATAACTTTTAAATTATAAGTATTATATCTCCAAATTACACAAGATGATCATAATAATTCACCGCGTTTTATTTTATTTAACCTAAAGGAAAGAGACAAACAACACTATGCTTTTCAAGAATCCATTTTACTAACAGTGGCCACCAAGGCAAACTTTGGCGCCACTGTACGCGCAGGGGTATTAAGAGTGACCCAACGCTCTAAAGACTGGTGTGAAGTGCATCACAAATCACTAGAAAAAAATCACAACACCCAAAACAAAAAATGGGCAAAAAAACGTTGGTAACACCGGTGCGCTAAAAAAGCTTGCAAACTTCACGCACCTAACCTGCGCTGGACATCGACTCGTCCGTATTCTCTAAACTCTGGGAAAATGTATATTGATTTTTCAAAGAAAAGTCAACCGATGTAACAAAACACCGTTCGCGGAGTGTTTATACGCCTTTAGAAGCGTCGCGGTCGATGTGCTGTGTCGTCGAGATGGTGCGACAGTGTATCTCAGCGCGTTCCCAGTGAGATCGGAGTGTTGCGTCGCGCGGCCGACGGCCCGACGGCCCGGAGCCCGGCCGCGGCCAGGGCCTGGGCGCGCCATGGACGCCGGCGCCGCGGACCCGCTGCGAGCGGCCAGGCCGTGAGTATCCGTGCCGTCAGCCGAGTGTGCGGCTAGCGTGCCGTGTCGCGAGCCACACCGCCGCACCGCAGATTATTTCGGTCGCCGCGAGCCCATCCGAGGTTGCGAAACGTCCCGTCCGCTGTGCGCGGCTCGCGCTTGCCTCGACTCTCGCCGCAGCGAGCGGCGGAGTCGCGGGGCTACATTCTCTCGCTTGTAGTGCGTCGTCACGGCCTCCGTCGCGTTGCGCCATTTCGAAACGCTCGCGTTTGTCCTCCGTCCTCCGCGGCGGGCGCGCTCAGGAGCGAGGAGCGAGGACACGGAGCCGCCGTGATAGCGATCTGCAGCGCGGCGGCCGAGCGTGACCGCGCGCGCTCATGCCCGGCGCCCGATATGAATGAGCGGGCCGGCGGTGGCGGCCCGGGCTCGTGGTAAACATCGTAAATCAGAGCTGTGTTTACAGTTTTTGCTCGCCCCGTCTTTGTCCGGCGCGAGCAGCGCCGCGCGGCGCGCTAGTGCCCGAGCCCCAGCCGCCGCGCGCTCGTGTCGCTCGCGGCACGTCCGAGTGAATTATGGCTAGATGCATATACGCCGTGCACTACACTACACAACACATACCTACACCGCACGCATAGCTATAGCTGTGTGCAGCGAAGGCTGTACCTACCTACTCAAACAAAGCATTTCGCCCACAAATCCATAGTGCGGGGCTCCCGCGCCGGACCTTGCGCTCCCTACGTCCCGCGCCGCGGTCTCGTAGCCGACTCGCGCTCCCGGTGATGTCACGCGATATTACTGAGTTTTGCAAACATCTGTGACTGTCAATTGTTTAATTTTAGTTTGCATTTTGAGGTTAGGTTGTGATTTGTGCCATAAATTTTAGTCGCTTTTCCCACGGGGTCGTGAAGGGGCACAGGTCGCTCGGAAAGGTGCCTTTGGGCGCCGTACGCGTTGTTAGGAGGGTGCCAGGTTGTGGCTCGAAATTGTGGAAGGTTGTGCAGTGTTGGTGCATTGTGTTGTGTACAGTGATGCTAGTGAGGACATAGTGCAGTGAGCAGTGGGCATTTGTGCAGAATACCAGGGAGGATCACTGTGGACACATAAGCAGCCCATGTAAGGAGGCCCCATGCTCAGGTGAACTTGTGGCTAGCTCCGCACTGCCAGATACAGTTTTTGTATCTGTGGTCGCTCCCAACTAACACAACAAGCTTTATTAATAACACAACCAAACTAATCTGGAAAAGTTCATTAGTAATTTTGATCATGCGTTACATCATAATGTTACAGAAGTTCCATTCTTTATCTTTCCTTTTCACCATATAGTAGAAATTATACGACTCATTATGTCCAAGATCAATAAATCTGTCTTTTAACTTCAATGAAATGTGAAATTGGGATTTTTTCACTGAGTGGGCCTTAGCTTGCCTCTGATTTACAAATAGTAACATAAATCTTATTTAAACCCTGGTTAAAACTGCTCACACATGATTCTTTCCTTGTTGACAAGGGTATTTATTGATGGGGATAAAAGCTAGGAAACTTATAAAGCTGTTTATTGAAGGATAATTACCATTATTCATTTACTAGGACCCAAATGTTAAACTTAAAATGCTCCAATCCAATTTATACCAAAGACAAAACAAAAGAAAAATACTGTTTGAAAAGCTGGCCATTCAGAGTAATTAAAATAACAAGCATGCCTACTAGCTAAGTAAGCATAGATAATTGTGGGAATGCTATCACTTTCATTTGGTAGCTTTGTAGTCCAAATGAGTATGAGAGTGATGAAATCAATTGTTGTTTGTTGTGTCATATTAGACATCCCATTGGATGCTACTACAATAAATTCATCTCTCATTGATAATAAAGAACCAGTTTGTGTTATTATTATCTGGCTTTTATGTTTTAAATTATAAACTCTAAACTGATCTGAATTGGATGAACTTTATATTATAATTATGAGTATAAAAATCTGTACAAAATATTACCTTTAAATATCTTCAACAGTTACATATTTTTTTGTAGGTTGTACAAATCACTACATCAGCTACAGAGATTGGCATAAAATTTACAGAATCTAGCTTAATTAACAAAGTTTGCATGTCAGTCCTTTGTTAAAAAGTGCCGTGCTTTAATTGAGTTAGCAATATGTTTGCTGTTGTTTTTTGTTTTGTTTATTCTTACTATTATTCTTTTGGTAAATAATAAATAATATAGTTATTATGTGGTTCCCATAAGCTTGATGTAAATTTTGGAATACAATGTTTTGCTCTGCTTCTCATGGATATTTCTGTCTCAAAAGTATTCAATGTGTGTACGTCTTACTTCTTACTTATAATATAAATGCGATAGTTTGGATGTGTGTTATTCAATCACGCCAGAACGACTGAACGGATCTGGATGAAATTTGGCAGTAGATTATAGTCTGGAATAGCACATAGGCTACGTTTTATCCTGGAAAATTGGAACAACTACTACTAGTTTGTCTATATTTTGCACTAAAAATAATTGTTAAATTGTTTAAAAAACATGAACCAACTTCAAAATACCAAGGAGTTCTGTTGACTTCTCATGGATCCCATAACCAGATCTTGACGAAATAGAAATGGGACCACTCATACAGAATAAAAAGAGATTAATATCTAGCTAGAGCCATACAAAACAGTATATCGCATGTTAAGTGACACGAAATTACGAAATAAACTGTTTGAATGATGACATTATTGCAGTTAAAAACAAGTATTTTTTGTATGAACTCCTTATGGTTAGGTTATGTTACTAGTAAACTATTAAATGACAGAACTTTTATGAAGAATCAGCATGAACAATGGTTCTATTGAGTACCAATGAGATTTAGTTTAGTGCACCTCATTAATATCGGTAATTACAATTTACTTTGCTTTTTGTGTCCAAATTAACTTATCTATACCCACACTACATAAGATAAGAGAACAAAGCCAACACTAAATCTGTACTGGGGGGGTTATTATGAGATAAAAATGCAGTCCTGTTTACGGTGAGGACAGCTATATAACTGCTATAGCTCTGTCCTTTACACTCAACGTAAAATGAACTTCATAGCTGCGTCATAATAACCCCTCAGATCAGTAAAAATTATGTTGTTAACAGTAATTTCATCCACTTAACAGTTGCAGGTTCCTGCAACATCTTTGAAAGCTGTATAATTCCTTCCAAGACTGACTGCTGCCTCGTTAAACTAAACCATATCACCTCTCACTAAACATCTGTAGTTTGTGTGCGGAGCCATTGCTAATAAGTGAAAATGGGACCGGTTTTAGATGTGAATTTAGTTTAGGATGGCAATGCACCCCGATGCTGAGAAAACCAGGCTCTTACTATCTCGTGTAAATTGTCAGGGTTTTTTTTTTTCTGTTATATGCTGAAAGAATGATCAAAGTTACTTTAGGACGTTAGGACAGTATGAGAATTATTGACTGGAATGGTCACGGTTTGGGAAGCGCTGGTAGATTTTTGACATGTAAAAGTTCTCGTTCGGCATGCTACCTAATTGTTTTTTTTTTCTAATAACAATAATGGTAAATTTAAGTCTACATGTTCTTTTTAATGTATTGCTAATTGCTTCCCTATTACCCTATTCCTTATTGCCTTTCCGTTGGCATAAAAGAGTTTCTTTTAAATTTCACATAACATTATGCCGTTAATTAACCAAGAAAGTAATGATACCTAGTCAATTACCTACATCTCGGCAACCTTGATAAGTTCTTACCTACTTTTAGCTCATTACGTCTCTTTCTCGGTAAGCTAGTTAGATAGAGACAAGCAACTCGCTGGCAAATTATGCCAGCCCCCAGTTCTAGCGTTACAAAATAAGTTTAGATAAGGAGATTTTACAGTGCGTTTTTCAGCTCATATAGCACCTTTTTTTATTATTGCTATTTTGAAAGTAGAAAAAGGTAAAGGTAATTAATGGTTAAAAAATCTTTGCCAGCATCATTAATATTGGGTCCTTACTCATTGGCGTTTTATTTTGTATTTTGTACGGATTTTATTCATTTCAATTTTAACTTTCAAATTCTTTTTCAATTTCATTAATTCACTATGTTACAAAGGTGTTTATGGTTCAATTTCTAACTTAATGTTTAAAATTAAAGTTGAAACTCAACTCTTTTCATGTTCGCAGCACATGTTCAAGTGTTTCATGAAGCTAACTATTTTTAAGTAATTAAGATATGTATAAATATGTATAATTATAGCTTAGAAGTGTTCAATATTCCTTACAGAAATTAGTTTGGTTTGTATTTGACATTACTAAATAATCTGCAAAATTAAATGTATGTGAACCACCGTTTTCATAAAATTCATAGGTAAGGACCTAATATGTTTGAATACAATAATTTTTAAAACTTTCTTCAACTCTTTCCCCACTTGGGATTCCCGGACATCTTCGATGCTATTGTAAAACAGGTACCTAGGTAGTTAGACAAATTAAAATTCGAGGTCTTATTGTCTATTTATAGTGGTAGTGACTTAGGTTAGGCCTTGGCAGCCATGACCTCGCGACCCTGCCAGTCCAATCGTTCGTTCTATTCTTCGTTTCTATATTGTCTAGTGTATTTTGTTTATTTACTATTTTAACCGGCTTTAAAAAAGTGCTGGGTTTGTTAAAGTAAAAAATACTTCATGCGGCGTGTCGACGCTAAGTATCATTTAATTTGGTTTACCTTTTAGGCATTTTATTTAGCTTAGATCAAAATCCAAGATTAATTTAGGTGTTCAATCAATAGTTTACCAAATATCATCGTTGAATTAGGCCACACCGTCTGCACGAATTTCATGACTTAGTCCTGTTCTGTCTCTCTCGGTCTTCAGTCGTGACCAAATTAAAAGAGACAACCTACCTATTCGGTTTGGTAAAACGTTAAGAATTGGTAAGTTTTCCATACAAAAATACTTTGTATTAAGAGGTTGTAATCTTACTGTCTAAATATTATTATAAATGCGAAAGTTAGGGTGTTTGTTACTCAATCACGCCAGAACGGCTCAACGAATCTGGATGAAATTTGGCACTGTAGATTATAGTCTGATATAGTGGGATCAGGAAGCTAAAGACTAGACAGTGTCCCACCAAATGATCTTTTTTTTCGCCAATCTGCAACAAGCTAATTTCAAGCTTCATAACTTAATATCGAAACTAAACCATTCACTGTCCTCACATGATCACCCGATTTAACCCCTGATTGAAACTTTCTACGTATATAATTTCGACAAATATTCAGAACATGTTCACTGATTAAAATAGTTATGTTAAGAAGGGATGCGAAAAAAGAGAACCATGCAAGCAATAAGCCATGATTAATAACAATCTTGTTGACAGAAATTAAAAAAGGTTAATGTATTTTTTCCAGCATACCTTGTTTAAAATACGAAAAAGTGCAATGAGCACCTTCAACATGTCCTTTTTATTCATTTTTTTTATGCAAGGACAAGAGATTGAAACGGTAACAATAAAAAACGATCGCTTAGTCACTGAAGATAACGACAATAGTGATATACCTATGACAATTAACCTTTTTTTTTATCCTGGTCGGTCACAATTACCACAAAATCCTTGACTTATTTGCGACTAGAGGGCGCCCGCGACTTTACACGGAGAATTACCAAGTTCCCGCTACTACCTACCTATTTTCGAAAAATCCTTTGTTAGTGCGCCTATAGGATACCCCAAGGAATATTCTCCCAAATTTCAAATCACTAGCCTAGCGGTTTAGGCCGTAGGTATGTACGGTACGTTGTCTGTTGTGAATCATTCAGTTACGGAAGTTTTATACCTATGTATAGACAGATTTATCCTCATAGTAAGTTAATAGTAAGTACCTACAGTACAATAGGATTGAACATCATGTTAACATACTGCGTAATTCAAATGCCTTGTCAAATTATGCCAACCACTTACCGAAGTTTGTCTATGTAATACCTACTTAAAACATGCATATAATTTATAGGCTTGTATTAGCCGTAGACGAAACTTCCTGTTGTCGTTGCTAGTGTGTGAACAGTTTTTGTCTCTCTCACTCTCTCGTTGAACAGGAGTAAGTGAGCAGGATGCAGTTTCGATTGTTTTTTTTTACGTCTAAACCGTTGTGTCAAAGCCTGATGCATTGCTACCTGGTTGATTGATCGCATCTATTTATCTACAAGCGTTTTGGAAGTGCAGTTTTGTCCTGCAACAAGCAAGGGATGTAGTTAATTATGTTAACTTTGCAGTTCATGAAGCCATTCGTCCCGAGTTTGATACCGGGGGTAAGAAAAAGGGAGGTGATTTCCAGTATTTGGTCCCCAGTCTTGGATTTGTTTTGATGTAATAGTATATTACCCATTTATCTAGTGGGGTATACCGGTAGTTAGGTACTTATACTACAAGCCTAGTCTATGCCATAGTTTAGGATTGTCTTCTTTTATTAATATTTTTTACTAACTTCTGCCCGCGATTTCGTCCGCGTAGATATTGACTATAGTTATTCCCTCGGGAACTTTAAAATTTTCCGGGATAAAAAGTAGCCTATCTGTTAATCCAGTGTATATAAGCTATCTCCATCCAAATCCGTCCTGACGTTGCAGCTTGAAGAAGTAACAAACATACACACTCACACACTCACAAACTATCGCCTTTATAATATTAGTGTGATAACTCATAATAAATGTGCAAATATGCATTTTTATTAATTACATAAACAAAATAATAAAAAAAAACAAGTCGAAAACGTCAGTGGAGGACTTTCTTTTACGATACGATCTCAGGTATGGTAGTGAATCTTATGTCGTATCGTACGGCATTTAGACGAATTCGTCCATGAACCATCATATTTTGACCTTTGGTTCATAAAAACTTTTTGGAAACTTAGATCGAAATAGATCGCCGCGCCGACTGGTTATGTAGGTACCCAGCGTATTTCAATCCACCATTCTTCAAGCCCTGGTTAATCTATCTTCGAGATATTTGTTGCCGCCCGTATAAGAAGGCGTGCCATAATGTCTCGTTACTCATTAGGAATTTAGTGATGAAAAAAAGTGAAAGATCGATCGTCACGTGACGTGACTAATGCATTGACCCCTTGCCACCTTTTAAAAGCTTGACCCCTCGTTACTCGAGACTTTAGGGTTCCTTACCTCTGCATGAAACAAATTAACCTTCATAGGATCACTTGTACGTCTGTATGTCTATGAGAGCCAATTTACTCTGAATCTACTGGAGCAATTAAGTTGAAATTTTGTAAAGTTATGTTTGTGACCCTAACACGGACGTGTAAAGTTAAATTAATTAATAAAATTAGGAGGGTCAAATAAAAGGGATTATTGTGAGGGAAGAAATTAAAATTTAGTTATTTAAGAAAATAGATATGAAAATAGTCCATTCCTCCCAACTTACCTCCAAAAAATCTCAACATTTAAAAAATGTATACAGAAATTAGTTCTTTACTTATAGATTACAAGAAAACCTGAATCGTACGGAACACTGTCCACCAAAGTTCAACTCGCACTTTTCCAGTTTTTTTATAAAGTACTGATGTACGGACTGTACGGACAAAATCGAGGGTGTATTTCTGCCCTCCTAAGGAAAAGGCACATCTACTATAGGAATAGTATTGCACTTCCAACCTTATTATAACCTTTGACAGTTTAATATGCTTCTATGAATTAATTGCACTTGTGCCTCTTCTCCGTAAGAACAAAGGCGGTAGCGTGCGCGGTTCTGTGCGATAGTTGCACTCTAAATGAAGAAATAGACTAGCAACAAAAACTGCAGAATGATTGCTGTCTTTCTTCAACTTTAGTTCTAGAGCAAGTCGTACAATTTTGCTGTCCTTTTCTAACTTTTATGTCAACATCTGCAATTTTTATTGCTAGTCTGAACCTCGCTTTACGCATGTAATGTAAAGTCCTTACTATCTGACTTGTCTTATTTATAACTTCCATATCCAAACCTAACCTTTTCGTCTAAAATATTATGAGACATCAAAAACGCTCCGTTACTATGGAATTTATAGGGATTACTATCTTGTGACGTCACAATCAAACAGCGTCCTTATTGTTGATTTTAATTAAAAATCTTAAAATAGCAAACATAAATAAAAGATTGATATTTTTCTAGTATTTTTATAATGTTTATCTGTTGTTAATGAAAAAACAATTTAATTTCACCCTTGTCAAATACCCAATTACAGTTTTGTCATAGAATAAAACATCCAAGACGTAAAATCAAGAATATGGTGTGCAAAATGTGCTCTCTAATTGCTTTATTCAAAAGGAAACGTCCGTTTCAGCCAAATGCGATGCATTTTGAGGTTATAAAAGTGTTTACTAAATAAGACAAGTCCCATGGTATGGACTATAAGGTGTCTCGTCTAGTATTGGGTCGCGTCGCTGCCGCTCGGTGCGTTTGCACTTTTGCAGCGTAGTAGCACGGACTCGTCCCCGAGATTAGCAAGTCCAGCCAACCAAATTGTGTTTACTGCTTGGATCTATCAAGCTTACGGGTGAGCAACATCTGTTTCCCTCAGCCGTGACTGTACACATATTGTCTTGGGAAAACGCTGCGCTTTGAATCCCGTACTAACCAGCCTGTATATATCACACGGTTACAGCGTTGCATGTGTGTTGCATGTGCATGACTCTTTGAAACCGTATAAAAATCTCAGTAGGTAAATAAACAAATAGTTACTTTCGCATTTGTAATATTGGTGTAGAGTACGGATACCGCTCGCTTTGTAAAGCTTTCGAATTCAGGGGTTAAGTCAGACCAGGCTGTATAACATGTCAAAAATGGATATGGACTCCTTCTTTGAGAGCTGATATCTATCTCTAAACGGCGCTAGCTAAGGACTATCCCAATTAAAGTGGTTTTCTTTTAAAAAAACTTGTTCAACGGATGGACCGTTTGGGAGCTACGATACCGCACCCAGAAACAGAAATACAAATATATACGTTACACTTATATCACCTCTTTTTTTTGTTGGTGGTTAAAAATGAAGCCTGTTCGGAGCGAAATTGACACCATGATCCAATTTTTACCACAAAATCTTGCTTAAGGGCAAGTGTATGTCTATACCTGACAACCTGTTCTTTTTAACCTATCTTCTTGTCTATGTAGTTGGGAAATAGTCCTGCATAAAAGAATAACACGAGAAGCCAAGTCTTATGCGTTATATCGTGTGCAGCGGGGTGATCCGGCAGTAGGGCACCCACACTGCAATCGCAGTGCATTGTTATCAAGGGATATCTGCGCAAGTGGGTCGTTGCACTGCGCACGCGCTTGCAACACGGCGCAAACACCTCGTGTGATGCATCCCTAAGAAAACATGGCTGGCTTTATGTCCTTCCACTGTGAGCGGAGAGAGCCCCTTTCGGACTCGGTTTAACTTAAAACGGTGACTTCAAATGGTTAGCTCGCAGTTGAAACACTTTCAAGTCACCGTTGTAAGCCAAACCGAGCCTGTACGGCTCCGCTCGCAGTCGAAGGCTGGCATTAGTTTTGTAATTTTTCACTATACACTTAGAGAGAACAAAGCCTTACTGTTAGACAATGAGTCTCACTGTTAGACAAAGGCCTCCCTGGATTCCATAACTCTCCATTGCAACCTCTGGCCAATCTTTTAGGAAAGCATCCAAGTCGTCCTGCCATCTCCGCCTGTGTAAATATACCTCGCCGTCTGTAGATGTTCTCGGGGACCCACCAGCTTGCCGCAGCTTGCCAGGGATGCCCACCCCGGGCCCTCTTTAGTTGGGCGATCTTTTTGCTCACATCCGTTTTGCCCGTTTCGGAGCGCAGGGTGGTGTTCCGAACTCTAGAAATAATTATACCATTGCAAAGACTTTTTTCATGTTTGATTTTAAAAGATACATCTGCCGTGGGAAATTCCTTTTGTTTCGGATTATACTCATATTTATAATTATAGAAAATATCCAAGACTCAGGAGAAATACTCGCGTTTATCGCACAAATCTACCTTCGTACTTCCATCATCTTTACAAATATTATGCATTACAAATATTTGCTTAAACCGGGAATCGAACCCAAGACTGCTAGCTTCGTAGGCAAAGTTACTACCAACTAGGCTAAACGAGTCATTAAGTATATTCTTATGTTAGTTCACCTTTTATGTTTTAATTTGCTCCTATAAATGAAAACAACAGTTTATGTGCTAATGTGAATGTTTTCCTTTCGGTAATTACACTGAAATAAATAAATAGCGTAACTTGTAAATATATATAATTATCCTCCTCGAAAATTCGACACGGCAAATCTCGTATCATTGACGATATTTTACGATCTTGTTTTTCGTTTACTAATATCGACCCATCCACGGGGTAGTTATTACGTGTGCAGCCACGAGCTTATATAACGTACAACCGTAGAATGAAAGTAGGTATCCTAGGACCTTACGTAGCCGCACAGACACGACAACGACCAACGCGGAGCCTGGCAGGATCGATCGCCTTACTGTGCCCTTGCTAGGTATTTCACCCCTTTCCAACTATTCCATCCTTCTGACTTTATCATAATTATCTAACTAGACTCCCACGTCTTTGTCCGTTTCAAAAACAGCTCCTAGGATAGTGTTGTTTATGTAGTAACATTTTTTTTTGAATCCGATCTTTAGTTCCAAAAATTACCTCCTACAAACTAACTTACAATGCAAGGTCTTTATTCAAGACTGAATCAATATTGCTTTTAACGTGTGGTCCTATCGTCAACGTTACGATAGCTCTTATTTATTTGACAGTAATGGCGGCCAAGTAAAAAATTGTACTATAACATGTTATAAGCAATATTGATTTACCGTGTTAAATGCAGGTACTGTGTGTATGTTTAAATATTCGTGTTTATTGTCCCTAAAAAACCTTATATAGTTAGTGTGAAAATTGTTTTCCTGCAATATCGCTGCGTCACTCTGATTTCATAATAATGCAGGGATATACAGAGCTATATTATCTAAAACCAAGGATACGTTTTTCACGAATTTAAAGTCTAAGGATACCTCGCTTTTAATATGTAAATAACAATCCAACTATATTCTCAGAACTAAATACTGTCGTTGTTTGATTCTTTCTAACTAGCCCTAAATTCTTATCCCGAAATCTGTCCTAAGTTGAAATAGCGATTATATTATTATTACATTATTATTATCTGGTTCTTACCTCTCCCAAAGGATTGGGCTAGCTATCCAGAGAGGTAATGCAGCCAGTGTTATAGGGACTATGCCGCGCGCGGACCTGCTAGAGGGGGTATTCTTTTTGTAGTGGTGATTTTTATTTTAATCTTTAATTTTTCAGTAGCTTAGTTTTATTTTAATTAAAATAAGTTTAGTTTTTAACTTTGAATTGTAGATACGATTGTATTGTAGTATTACAATAAAATTTAATAGCGATTTAAATAGTTAAAATGTTCTTCACTGATTTCACCGGAAAGCTTTTTACGACAAGCTAATAACATTTTAATAAGAGTTCTAAAAGAGTACTATTTCCACAAATTATCAATGCAAAGTACATTACCATATTTTACGAACACCCTCGGCTGCAGCATTCACTAATTCAGGCTACATCTCATATTCTGATTCCAGTCTACGTCACATATATTTGTTTTCTCATTCTAGCTAAAAGGTGGATATTTTTTTGGCTAGACTAACGACTCCCACGCAACACCTAATAACTGTGAAATAACATTCAGACGCCTTGACACGTCACGGTAGGCCTTTAGCTATGGTACGTTAGTAAAGATCGACATTGTTCTCGGCTTTATTCAATCTCTACAGGTTGTTGGATTAATCTCGTGGTAATTTCAGACAAAGAATATAATCTCTCGTTCATTTTCACGACGCCCACAGTAGACAAGGGCATATTAAGGATACGTTCACAAACATGTGTATAATATGCTCTTGACAATAGAAACGTGTACCTAAACATGTTTGTTAATCCTAGTTCGCTCCCGTAGTCGTAAAAAATACAGTAGAAGTGTCTTACCTCGTGATAAATATACCTGTAGAACTTAGTACAATCAGATCGGCCCACAGCTTATCAACCCACTTCTTACTAAAGGCCGGGCCGCTTCGATTCTGCACAAGCTCATCCAGTTTCCTCGATGATCGCTAAATATCTTCTGACCAGTCTATCAGTGAGCCTCCAGTTTCCTGCAACTTCCCTCTGTGTACGCTAGTAAGTTCCTGTTTGACTTTATCGACTGGTTAGTTCATTCCATTTGTTATTTGCACTTCTACAGTAAGTTTAAATTGTTCACCATCATCATCAGAACTTTACAAATAACCATTTTAAACTTTGGCATTTGCACAGTTTCAAATTCGTCTAGACTGCATTTGACATCCTGCCGTCGTTTCGTCATGCCAAGTATTCCGCCTATCTCCGCTTCAGTCGCGCAACTCGTCCGAAATCCATACCTTTGGTCGTGTTATTATTTTTATTGTTGCATTATCTCGATCAGAAGTCGGATTTCTATCTTTGCTTTCTCCTAAATTCTTATATACATGATGTACAGCACTTTTTTGTCCAGTTTCATCATAAAGATGTAATACGTGTTTGATTAACAAATGTAAATTATTAGCTATCACATCATTCTCGACCCGGCACATCATTACATGCAAATGGGCGGTTAGATTATAGTTAATATGCAATAAAATTAGTCGGCACCGAGCAAAAGGTATAATTTTCCGATAACCAATAAGCGACTTCATCTTGTAGTGATTCCACGTCGTTTTATATTAGTATAATAGCCTGTAGTTTATTCTAAATGTACAGGTAGACCTGACCCTCGTCATTTGACGAATTTGTCGGAGGCATCGTTGACCGCGTCGGTTCCGTTACTACTAGTGACATGAGCGTTTAAACCTTGAATTACACGAACTGTTGACTCGCAATGATGCGAGATATGTCTATGCAAATTTCAACCTAGAGAGTTGCATATGTTATGATTACTTAATTGATCGATTCAATCACTTTCGCTCGATCCTCGCGTGGGCATGCGAATTGCTCAACTCATTAGCGTTGCAGAACTTGCAGAAGCTGCGAACTTGTCTTACAGCCCTATGCTGGGTTAGTTGAAGACTCTTTTGTGTTTGTACTTGGTTTTTTTAACAAAAGGTGCTTGAACTTTTCAAAGTAATTTGTTTTATAAATTATAGATTTTTTTATATTTTGGTTTATTTAAGTTGCAGTTGATGATTTTATCATAATGAATATGCAAGTTCTTTAGACAATTAACATATGCCTAAACAACTTGGAAAACGGCACTTAAAAAAACAATTAGACAGCTGAAACTTACAAGAATTTAGAACTAGCGACGATGTAAGACCCCTACATAATTTTTTGACTCTTGACTCACTATATCTATTAAAAAAACCGCATCAAAATTCGTTGCGTAGTTTTAAAGATCTAAGCACACATAGGGACACACAGTGTGAAATCTGCCCTTAAAAACGGACATATATCATTTTGGAACTCAAACGATAGATTTCACCATTTCAAATGCAAGACGATCATACCGGAGTGCCAATTCTACTCAGAACTCGAGTTTTTTTTTTAAATCTTATTTTTCTATGAAACTCAAAATTTTCATAGAATTGCGTGTAACTGCAAAAGTATAGAATAATCACCGATTATCTGTTTAGATATCAATAGCATCTTGTTTCAGGTACGTAATAAAAAAAACTAGGCGTGTTTTTATGGAAGCAGTACAAAGTAATAGTTGATTTTTTCTTTTTTAGTTTTTATTTTATTTTCCCCTAACCCTAGCGTATTAGCATTTGATACTTACCTAAAATATTCGTTGAAACCATTACTATCCACCCCTAAAGTATCAAATCAAAATCTAGCAGGATCTTGGAAATATCCATATTTAAAAATGTTCGTTTAGGGTTGTCAAAAGCATGTTATTAAACGTCTTATTTAAATGTGGGTGTATTAATAAATTGTCCCGATAAATTGAAGTTCTTAAATGTGATTTCCATGTCTTATCTCCGTTCACTGATATTTTCTAAAAATAAAATTCTCTTATGAAAGTGTTTCGACCCAACTACACCATAACTAACTTTTCTTATTGGTGAAATGATATAATATGTTTGCAGAAATGGAGTTGAGTAGACTGAATTAACGTGTCATAGATTTTATCATTTATCATAGATATTTGAGAAAGCGATGTTTGACCTAAATCCTTAAAGCGACCGATCGCCATAAATTAAAATAATTGAATTGAATTGACTTTAGCTTTGGCATTGACAGTTAGCTATCAAAACAACTCGAAAATTGCATGATTGCTTTTAGTTATTATAAAAGTGTGCATTTATTATTAATTCGATGGCAGCAGCCGATACTCTCGAACCTTCAAGAGTATTCGCAAATTCCCAACAAGGTTCCAACAATATCTTTACCAGACTAGACGCTTATAAATTGTTCCTTGCACTTGCAAAGCAAAAGGGCAAGAAATGTCGCCCCCTGGATGTAAGCTTAGAAGATCGAACTTTCGCAGTGCTGAATACTTTGGAAATACATACGGAGTACATAAATAACATAAGACTCAAAGATCTAATCTCCAAACTTACCAGTAAATGCGAAAACTTATACAAATCATGTAAATACAATATGATTTTCTTCATTAAAAAGCACACAGTTTGGTTAAATGGAGACCTAAAACCGGACCTTTCAAAATGTTTGGATCCGCTTCTCTATCGCCCGCCTGTTTCCGAAACTGAATCTGGTTTAGTAGGCGATTCAATTTTCGAATTTGCTTCAGAACCTACCGTTCCTTACGCTGGTCCAAGTAACAATCGCGATTTCGAATCTGACATAGGTAATCCCAAAACCGATGTTTCTCATATAGATTTTCCGATATCTGAGCAAAGATGTGAATCAAAGTACGACGGACTGAGCGAAAGACAAAAACGAAGAGTTTGCAAAAACCTACAAGAAACCCTAAGTAATGAACCATCTGCTAAACTGATCAAGGTTTTGTCGAGTAGTTTAAAAGCAGAAGGGCAAAACCTCACAAAACCGGCATCAAAAAACTTTGAATTTGTTGTTAATTCCTGCCTAGCTAGTCCGTCAAGAGCAATCAAAATAGCCACAAAAATCAAAAAAGATCCCCAGCCCTATAGCCCAGAGGAAGCTTTAGCTATCTATATAGATCGAAAATTCACTGTAGATACATACAAATTTCTTGAGTATGATTTAAAATCGAGAGGCTATCCAGCATTTCCGTCATATCATCACATTCGAGCCGCAAAGAAAGATTGTTACCCTGATGCCCCAGTTCAAGTATCTGAAAGAGATGCATCGATACCTTTATGCAGCCTTATTTCACACACATTTGAAAGAATAATCAAATCGTGTGACGATACCATTTCAATTTATTGTGCTGAAAAAAATCTCGAATTGTTAAATTGCGTTTTTGAGGGCTCTTGGGGATTTGACGGTAGTTCAGGACAATCGCTTTACAAACAGAACTTTTTTCAAAGCGAAGAAAATGATAGTAGCATATTTGTTACTACTTTCATTCCCTTACGAATTACGACTGAAGGAGGCCGCGTGGTGCTGTGGTTAAACCCAACCCCAACTTCGTATAGGTATTGTCGGCCAGTTCATACTCAATATCGGAAAGAGTCAAAAGATTTAATCCTTTCCGAAAAAAAAATGATAGAAGACCAAATTGAAAGGCTAACCACATTCGAGGTCACTACTTCAAAAGGACAAGTAATATCAGTGAAATCTCAACTCTACTTGACCGTCATAGATGGCAAAGTCCTTAATATCATAACTAATACTAGTTCACAACTTCGATGCCCTTTTTGCAAGGCTACTTCAACACAATTCAACAAATTAGATATTGTTTTTTCACAGCCTACCGATAAAACTCTTTTGCGGCATGGATTAAGTCCACTTCATGCGTGGATTCGCGTGTTTGAATTTCTATTGCATCTGGGATACAAAAATCCTGTTAAGAAATGGAGAATCGGACATAATTCACCAGAAGCAACTAAAGTCACTGAAACAAAAAAACGTATCCAAGAAGAGATCAGAAAAAGATTAGGGCTTTTGGTGGATGTTGTCCGACCTAATTCAGGAACAACAAACGACGGAAACACCGCGAGAACTGCTCTAAACGATAAAAATCGTGCCATTTTCGCTGAAATACTAGATATTCAACAGTGGCTGCTGGACGATCTACATACAATGTTAGTAGTTTTGTCTAGCGGATTGCCTATTGACGCTAATAAATTCGGCGACTTTTGCAAGTTAATTGCATCTAAGTACGTTTCAGCATATGAATGGCATCCGATGACGGTGACATTGCATAAAATTTTAGTCCATGGCAAGGAAATAATTGAAACTTGTGCTTTACCCATAGGGTTACTTTCGGAGCAAGCTGGGGAAGCCCGAAATAAATTCTGGCGTTATGACCGTGAACACCATTGTAGGAAGTTGGATCGGGAAAAAACCATGTTGGATTTGTTTCATAGAGCACTGGAGTCGTCTGATCCTTGTATTTCCAACATACGGCTTAGAGACCGGCAAAATAAATTAAAGCGATTACCTCTGCCACTAGCCGCTATAATGTTACTCAAACCATATGATGTCCAAACGGAAGAACATTTTAATGAGTCACGAAGCGATGATAACCTTTTAAGCAATTTAGAAGGCCATAGTCATGAAAGCACAGAAGTTCTTCAAAACGAAAACAACATAATATTTTACTGAACATAACACCTAGTTTTTAAAATTAAAGATTTATAGTGTATTTATGTATTGTAATGCTAAACAAATAAGCGTCTTTAACGCAGACACAAGACTCGATTCACAGTTAAATCTTGATGTATCACCTTTTATCAGCAGAAATCTTCTGACCACCTTCCAGCTCCATCATCAGGTCAGCACAATGTTATCATGTTTTATGGTTACTTAAAAATTAAACTTTTCTATACAAATATTATGTGGAAAACATGCGACAACCCTATTTCCATAGTTATCAGAAAAAAATTTAGAACGAATTATCTCAGAGATCCTTTGAGATTTAGATCTAATTTTTTTTTAGTGTTTGCTGCACGTGTAAACAATTGTTTTGACTAGTAATAAAATCCTAATGCTTTGAGATTTCTGATAAAAAAAATAAAAAACAAAATTAACAAAAACCTAAATAATTCAAACAAAATAACAACTAGAGCTCTATTTTTTATATAATACACACGCCATGCATTGTTTAATTTATTGTCACTGTGATTTGCGTTTAGTTTTGTCGAAAACTGGAGATTTTCCATGTTTGTGTTTTTTGTAAATAAAATTTAAAAAAAATATTTCTCGAGTTCTGAGCAGAATTGGCACTCCGGTATGATCGTCTCACATTTGAAATGGTTAAATCTATCGTTTGAGTTCCAAAATGATATATGTCCGTTTTTAAGGGCAGATTTCACACTGTGGGACAGACAGACAGACAGCGGGAAGCGGCTCTGTTTTATACTATGTAGTGATACGAGGGTGCATTGAAAAGTTCTGAGCCTAAGGTTGTATATAATAAAAAAAAAACAAATAAATACTGGCAGGTAAAAGTGCCATATTTAGTCGCCATTATGCACTATCTTTTGTTTTTTTCTTGTCACAATTTTGCATTTTATGCTGGAACTGCTACATAAGGTCACTGATTTTTCAAGTAATGGATAAAATTGAGCACCGTTCTGTCATAAAATATTTGCAAAAGAAGGGGTTAACACCAAAACAAATATTTGAAGATATGAACAAAACATTAGGGCAATCTGCTCCATCGTATGCTACCATAAAAAGATGGGTAGCTGATTTCAAACGTGGCCGGGAGACTGTTCAAGACGAGCCTAGGAGTGGGCGGCCGTTGACGCCTACTACGGATGAAAATGTCAATAAAATATTAGATGCGATAATGAAGGATAGGCGATTGAAGATTGTGGAGATAGCGGAAGCAATGGGTATTTCTTATGAGCGGGCACAGAACATCATCACCGATGTTCTTGGATTTTCTAAGGTGTCAGCCAGGTGGGTGCCTAGACTGCTTTCAGTCGAGAACAAACGAGTACTGGTTACAATTTCCCAAGATTGTTTGGACATGTTTCAACGTGACCCTGAAGATTTTCTCAATCGTTTTATAACTATGGACGAGACATGGGTCCACCACAGTACACCAGAATCGAAAGAACAATCCAGGCAATGGAAAAGACCAGGTTCACCACCACCCAAAAAACCCAAGGTCATTTTGTCAGCTAATAAGGTAATGGCCTCGGTTTTCTGGGATTGCAGGGGGGTTATCATGATAGACTATCTCGAAAAGGGCAAAACAATAAATTCAGAGTACTATTGTGCTCTTTTACGTCGTCTGCGAGAGGAAATTAAAATAAAGAGACCTGGAATGCTGTCGAAAAAAGTATTGTTTCACCAAGACAACGCTCGCGTTCACACTTCGGCGAAATCAATGGCACAAATACATGATTGTGGATTTGAAGTGCTGCCGCATCCCCCTTACTCGCCGGATCTAGCTCCTTCCGATTATCATCTCTTCCCAAACCTCAAAAAACACTTGGGAGGACAAAGATTTTCGACTAATATGGAGGTACAAGAAGCAGTAGACTCATATTTTAACGACCTCAGAGATTCTTTTTTTTTTGATGGGATAATGAAGTTGGAGGCGAGGTGGACTAAGTGCATTGACCTTCATGGAGACTATGTCGAAAAATAAAATTGTTATAAAAAGTGAGCCAGTTAGTTTTTTTTACCAGGCTCAGAACTTTTCAATCCACCCTCGTATATATCATTACTAGGATTAATAATTTAATGGAATTTGAGAGTCCAATAACTACCAGTAACAAAACCGGCGTTGTAAACTGAAATGCCCTCAAGGGTGAACACTGAGGATGTAACTTAATCCTTATTAAATCATATAGTATCTTAGAGCACCGCATGCGGTTTTGCTGGCGTCTGCAAAGAGCAGTAGAGTACCGAATGTTTATGAGTAGTAGTGTACACGCAAGTGGAGAGAGCGGCCCGGGGCGGGGGGCAGGGCTTCAGCAGAAATCGACTTTCCCGCGCGCCGGGCGCGAGCGGGCCACACTGCGGGCGGCGTGTGTGTGGATACATGGACAAAGAGAGGAGGACTTCAAGCGTGAGCATTCGTTTTAGCGTTTTCATTCGAGGTGTTGAAAAACGGTCGATAGATTTTCATGTTTTACTATTCAAAGTCAAAGGTGACAGGTTTTAGTTAGTTTGTGTGCTTTCTACTTTTCATCTCGCTGAAGTTCTGAAGTCTCGTCCTTTGTCAATTAAACATCAAACTGTTTTTAATTTCTTGTTACTAGTTTTATTTTTCAGTGTTATTCAACATATTAATCAATTTAAACAAAAGATAGAAGATTAAACCAATCACCAGTCCGACAACAGCAAATCAATCAACAACAATCACCTTAGTCGAACAAAAACCTGTAACCTAATTATAAAGAGATTAAAAAAATTGAAAAGGAAAGAGAGAATCGAATAATGACGTCTAATAAGAATCCCCTACAAAAGTAAAAGTACGACAGATCTAAATAAGGCGAGTGTCTCGCGACTGCAACGCACATTAGAATTAATTGAAGCGAGCTGCATGAATGGAGTCATTCAGCGTTGAGTTATTACCATTACATACATTACGAGCTACAACTCGAATGCATCAGCTGTTACTCTTACTACACATTATGTCAACCTGTATCGACTCCCAAGTACGTGTGACTGATTTATTATTTATATTGCAAGCCGTTGTTCACACGCGTCTACGAGGGGACGTCGCCACTAAAACGGGATCCCGAACAAACTAGAAGCCTCAAACCCCACCAAAGCCGTTGGAAACCAAAAACCAGCGACCAAAAGCCTTTGAAAGGCAAGATTCCGCCGGCAAAAACGACCAAATCTGAAGCGTATAGCTTGTATGCTATGTATAAGGGGCCGCCCCCAAGCTTTGTTTGACCAGCGGCCGGTTATGTAAGCCGCCCCTGCCTCCGCCGGCAGCCAAATGCTACGGGGCTAATTATAATGGCAAGGCCGCACTTGTGCCCCTAATGATGCTTGTCATGCTCTGCCGCGGAATATCGAGCGAGATTTCTTTACGACACGCTACGCACCAAGCGCAGGAGACGAACAATTTGAATAAAATTGTAATCAGTATTCAGGATTCAATTTTGGCAGACTACCTAAAACGTTCGATTTTTATAACTGAAGTCGCCAGCGGCGTATTCTATCGAGAGCGCAAGCTCGTCTCGGATGTGTAATAAATAATACAAGAAAATTATAATTATTAATTCGAGCAGGTTGTTGTGACTTACCTCTTATCAACAAGTCTG